>OY856411.1:886413456-886848456 GCA_963693085.1 Alisma plantago-aquatica
TATATAACTCTCTACCCTCTCTATTATTACACTTTTCTTTGCATGCATGTTGTTTCTTCTCTTTCTAAAATGTTGCTCCAATTTTCTAGTAGATTATATTATGACCTAGATCTTGAATGATCATGTTTATCATGCTTGGTTTGCTTAGAATCTGAAACCTTAATGTGAGGTATCCAATTTTTGAAGATGGACGTGTCATGGTGATTTTGTTTCTATCTTTTGACCTTTATTTTGGTTGCATGCATGATGCTCATGTACCTTTATGTATCATGAAGTTTAGGTTCTATTTTGGATGTATTAAACATGGTTTCTCTATCTTGCATGAGGTTCTTTCATGGTGGTTTCATGATACTTGTGTTATGGTTTTGGTGATCGATTTTTATGAGAAGTTTTCCTTCTAGATGATGGTGGTTTTCCTTTCTGTTATCTTCTATTTTCGATGTGGAATACTTCAGTTTTGATCTTGGTTAATCCATGTTTTATGATTGTTTTTTGCCTTGGTGGTAGCATGAGCTTAGGGGTCGATACACCAATTTTTCCCCTTGGGTCAAGACACTTTGATGCTTGGTGATTGGTCAAGATGTTGTTCCTATTTTGGGTCACTACAAGTGTCATGGTTTCATTGGAGACACATACCTTGTATTGGTCATGACCTAGGTTTGGTTTGTGGTCGAGACATGTCTAGTTTTGAGGTGGATACATGCCTTTGGTTTTGTGGTTGAGGCAAGTTTTGTTTTGGGTCAAGACAAGTGTTTTTGAGGATGGTCAAGACCCTAATCCTTGTGGTGGTTGATACATATGATGTTGTTGTGATTGAGACATCTAGATCTGTTGCGGTCGAGACACCTTGATAAAAGGTGTTTGAGACACTTGTTTGACGAGTGGTCGAGACACATATGTGATGGGTGGTTGAAACATATACATGAACATATGTCAACATATGTATATGAGTACACAAGTAATGATTCATATATAGTGTTGTTTGGATGAGTTTTGGCGAATCCCAATCATATTCTTTAACCCTAATATGCTCCAAGAAAGTGGGAGATGGTGTACCTAGGGTTTGGTGACTGAATTAAGCCATAAAACCCTAATCGGTTATGCATGTAACCCTAACACATGTGATGTGTTTTCTTATCTCTCTTGAAGTGGTTATCATATTACGATGTTTTCTCTCTCTTGTTTATGTGCCCCTAACCTTGCAGGATCTTATAGGAAAGGAGGGCTTCATATACTGATTTTGAGAAAATCAGGCACGTTAACAGCCTCAAAAGAGTTGACAAGTTTATATGTAGCCCAGATGGTATTTGGGCAAAGTGGATGAGGTTCGGGTACGGAAATTTCATTGATCTTCAGGACAAATGTAATCCCTCTAGGGTGTGGAGAGGGATGTGTAAAAACCTCCTGAATGTCAGGCACTTGCATACTTTTGATGATTGGGGTAAGGGCTTTCAAGTTAATCAGTCTTTATCCTGGATCAACATGGATACTACCCCTGATGTTCCTTAGCACAAAGCCATATGGCTAGGTTCCACACCCCCAAATGGAGCACTCTCCTATACAGACTCATCAAAAATAGGCTAACTACTAAAGATTGGATGATAAAATGGGAGCTATAGGTCGATGCTAGTTGCTGCCTTTGCAATAGGAATTTTGACACAATTGAGCACTTATTCATTGAGTGCGGGTATGCTAAAATAATATGGAGTAATGCTTGCCTTAGTAATGAGTGGGGGCCCGATGTTCCTTCTAATATATATGAATTTCTGGACTATATTTTTCAACATCATAGGAAAAATGACAAGCTACTAAGTTTTGGTGGTATGACCCTTTTCTACATGTGTTTCTCAATATTGAAGGGGAGGAAGAGAAACCTACATATCAACAATTCTTCGGACTAGGCCCAAACATTGGTGTCTATTAGCAAGGAATTGTGTTGGGTCATTAGAGCAACAAAATTTTTGACGACTAACCTGAGTGAAAAGACTAAAGTGTAATGGAAATTTTGTAGATAAAACCCCCTGTTCTTTAGTGAGGAAATCTCTCGCAACCCTATTTTTTGTAAGTGTATAGCATAGCTATACTTTCTTTGTCAATATATTTCCCTATTTCCAAAAAAAAAAGAAATGAACTCCATAGCTTGTGTATGTTGTGATAATGATTATGTGATACAGGGTGATGTCTATAAGCCTTGATGAGATATGATGAAATCATATTGATGTGATGGGTCCTATGACTTGGTGAAGGTTTGACGCCTATTGTAAGGTGTTATCCTCAAGTGATATGATTGAGGAATTGATATTCCCTAGTGATGTGACATTGGTGATGGCCTTGTGAATGGCAGTGGTACAAGTATCATGTGGTGATGATGTGACTAGTTCACACCTTATACGTTTTATATCTTCTGGAGTTGAACAATTCCCTTATTTTGGTAGAGTTTGTTTTGGATTTCTACATTGTAACTTGATTGATGCTTAATGATACCCAATAGGCTTAATTAATCAAGAGAAACTCTAATCATGTAGGTTCCTTGTGTCATAGATCCATTCTAATGTTGATCTTAGTGTTGAATGGTGAAACAAGTCATTCCTATGAGAAATTCGGAGCGCATATTTTTTAGTATGCGGGGGGTGCAAGTCGAGTATCTCCTTGCATCCACAATCACAGTTTGTGTGAGACGACCATGTGTGAGCCGCTCTCCTAGTGATATGGATGGCCATGCATGAGCCAATCCTTATTTTTAGAAAGGTTATACATGAGCCTGTTCTTCTAGTGACGTACCTGTACCATGGTGGGATTAGTGTTATTATGTGTGGATGGCCATGCGTGAGCCAATCCTTCAGCTTTACTATATGTCATTGTTACAGTTGACTAATATGTCTCTATGATGTTTTCTCTTGTGCTGACCAAGAGGTGTTGGGGAGCTCGTGGATTCTGATTCTTCGATTGACCTTGTATGGCACCGTTTTTGAATGAGAGTGGTCAGTTGGATTTGGGCGGTATGACTCAAATCCTCATGACAATAATAAACGATGTAACACAGTCATGTAGTGTGTTTTTCTTAGGGTAAAATATGAATAACATTGGATGAACCCTTTGCCTTATCTTTGTAATGATTTCTTGAATTATATGGAAGTAAGAGAAGTCAAATATTATACATATTCTTCATATTCCTTTTTAGAATATTTATTGTTCTATTGCTCATTGGTAACTGCCTAGTTTTGCTTAATCTATCTTATCTATTAGATACATATAATTTACTTGAATCTTCTCTACATACTTATTTATCTGTGCTTTAATAGACATTGGCAGAGAGTTATATCTCACACTGGTATGTTTGGTCTCACCCTGTGGGTTTCCACATCTTTTAGGTGGTCGTGCATGAAGAGGTAGAGATCATGCAACAGAGGAAGAGCAGTAGCTAATAAGGTTGGATGTGCTGCTAGTATTTTAGTGGTAGAGTCCTATATGTCGTCCATGTACACTCAGGTATTTGGGGGCTGTTCTTGATGTATTTTTTGGATACGCTATCAATACAAGGTTTTTGGAATGTGAGCCATGGTTTTACAGATATGGCATGTGTATATGTATATATGTGGAACACATATCTCATGTATCAAGTTGATGACAACAATGATGATGCACAATGATGTAAGCACCTTGTGATACGATATGTAATGCATGTGATAGGCTTGTGGAACTATATGTGATAAGTTTTTGGTCTATGGTTCTTTTGTTAAGTTGGTTTTGATTTCCTATGTTTTCTAGAAATTTGCATGTTTGGTTATATTTTCATGTTAGGTTTTGAGAAATCTAGTTTGTGGCGCATCGGGGAATCACAACCAAGCGATGGGAAAAGCCTCGAGGTGAAGCCCATACATTGATAAAGTGGCAATCATGGTAGGCTCAAGGAACAAACTACACATCAAGAAGGGGAAGGAGAGACACTAGGTGTGGAGACTAGCATAGGTGAGGTGAGAAGGCACACACAAAAGACACTCAAACAACACACTTAGACAGCGTGACGTCATCCCAAGACAAGCCATAGCTTGGATCAAACTAGCACATGGTTCCTCATGGGAGAAAAGGCAACACGGATAATGAATTTACCTATGGTGATGCTCGAGGATAATGACCAATGTCTAGAACCTAAGCAATTTGGGTAGAACTCCACCAGGAATGCATGGGAGGGGTCCCAATGTACAATATATAGACCACATGGACCAAGGGGAGGCTTAGAGAAAATTAGATGAGAAATATCACATGGCTATGTGTGCATGATAGATCTAGATAGATCCATTGCACAAGATGGAGAGACACTCCACCACATGGGCTTAATGAATACCAACGTTAAGGGGGGCATCATCTACAAGTAGCATTTTGAGGGTCTCATTGACCTTTTATTCAAAAGGAAGCAAGTGCCAGAGCCCTACATTAGCACATGCACCCCACATCTAACTTGATCAGTCCATGGGAAGTCAAGGTAGGAGAAAATCTACAAGGATCATTAGAGTGAGCACCCCATAATATATAGGATCCACCATGTGCAAGAGATCACCACCCAAATTACGAGAAGGGTCAACTCGGAGCCTTAAACTAGGCAGAAGATAGAGAATGGGAACCAAGCTAGCATAGAAGAAGAGAGGAAGGAAGTAGGGGGAGAAGTTAGAAAGTAGTTAAACCATTAGGGCATGGTAGGATCTACTAGGATAGAAATACTCCTCTGAGTGTGAAATCCTAGCAAGATTCTAGAGAGAAGTAGGATTCTAGATAGAATTAGAAGCTCACTTGTGCATGTTCTTGATCGTGAGTTTACCTAAGTTGGTATGAGCTTGGTCTCTCACCGTCCTATCTTTCTTTATTTTCAAAAAAGGTTGAATGAAACTTATATATAAGAAAATTTAATTTAAACACTTTTAGCTTAATATACTCATTTACCAAAACCATCATTACACAGTTTTAGTTCTTTAATTAATACATAGAAATGGTCATACATTTTGAACTCAGGAGATATTTAATTAAAATAATATAAAGTACAATTGAATTTCAAATCCAAGTATAAACTTAGTTGTCGCCTATAAACTTCATCTATGTCAAGTATAACTTAGACCTCCATGATATAATTTTCTAGATCTGCCACTACATATGATATAGATATTATGGATATAGCAATACTTGGATGTATGTTTTAGATTTATATAGTATGAACATTATAATGATAGACACACACATATATGCATAACAATAAAAATATTTTTGCATATGTATAAACATAGTAGCAATATGTATATAGAAATAAATATATATATATTAAAACATATGTGTGCATGTAGAAACACAAACACATGGACATACATATAATAATTATATTCAAAGTTACTATTAATTGGTTATAATTATAAGATGTGTATATCAACATTGTAGTTGCTATTTTACATTTATTTATACATATATACATACTCACATGTATATGTATTTGTAGAGAGGTAAATTATATTACCCACATTCATGGGGATTTTAAGCTAACCAATTTGTACTTTTGATCTATCAGATTGTACAATTTACTGATAGATATAACATATAAATAGAATGTGTAATCCAAGAGATTTTATTATTGTTAGAGTAATAAGAAACGCTACCCATGTGAGTAAGATCATATCCCTTAAAAATGTAAATGCATGTATGTATGGTCCAGACTGTAGAACCAGATTGGACTGGTTAGTTCGGTTTGGGCCGGTCCAAGACCGACTTGAGTTCGGTTCGATCCACGTTCTGGAAATTTTGAAAGTTCGTTCTGTGGTCCGATCTGATTAAAAACTGGTCAGACTGAGGTCTAGACCATAGACTAGTTCATATGTAAAATACATTGATATTTGAATATATATTATATCACAAGTATAAACACATCACTCTTATACACACTATTAGTGTAAATATTTGATATTTATATTATGTAATTGTTAAAAATAATAAGATTGTCTATTTTCTACTATTAAATAAGTTGCAAAATACATAAAAAGTTAGATTCGTCCGGTCCAACATTGAAACAGTCTGGACCCAGTCCGGTCCAACTTCAAAACTGTTCGGTCTACGATCCCTAAATTTGTTGAAATTCAGTCTTCGCTCTGATTGGGTTCTAGACCGATGCTCACCCCGAATAGGGGAGAAATCTGCATTTCTTAGTGCAAAGATTATGATATATAGTACATATTATATGATATATAATATATAGCATATAATATATAATAATAATATAATATAATATAGTATAACACAACATAATATAATATTATATACAATTATAATATTATATTATATATAACAAGATGTCCAATCTTCTGAGTATTACAATTGTAACCAAATAGTAGGTTCAATTTTCTTGATTCCTAGTTTTGATGATGCAATGTTGATGGCATTTTTGATATAACTAACCCAACCACTTCGGTCCAACTTAGCAACTTTGTCTGATTCTAAGATAATCTAACCAAAAGCATGGAATTTTGAAATATTGGATGGCATTGCCATATACTTGATATTTTCTTGTGTAATGTGAGATATATGAACTAGGGTCCAACTTGTATGTGTTGCCATTGAGTCATAGAAAATTAGTCTATTTATAATGCATATTGTTAGACTCATGGAATCGTGAACAATTAAAATGACACACTAACATGGCACAATGAATTGGACCAATATGTTCATGTAGTACCTCGGTGGGGCTCATCTGTTGACATTACACGTGTCATTTAGTTGTTTCAATGGAATTATCTTCCTAATCCATCCATGGCCTTAATAAAATTTTGAAATACCCTCCATTTTTTCTGCAATCCTAGAAAACCTCCTCGTATGAGCTCTTTCATCACTATATTGATGACAATCTATAGTTTTCAAAGGTTATTATGCTAGGGGTTTAAGAGTAATGTTCCATTAATGTATAACATATCTCCCTAATTGAGATTATGATGTTTTTGAGAAAATATTGAGTAAGCACGTGGCCAAACATGTATAGTCAAGTCATAATGGCAGTCACTCTTTTGTTTACATTTTTAGTTTAAGTTGGTTTTATATAAGGGTTTCAAAAAGTAGATTTTGAGTCAGTTCCTAGGCAGACAACAATTGTGCCCATGTAAAATTAGCCCAATCTAGCATCTGACATGGAACAAGATTTTAATTGAAATGGCAGACCCAGAACCAAAACAAATATTCTATTGTTTTTTTGGAACCAAACTTGGAATTTTACAATCTTATATATAGTTTTGAATGATAATTTGGTAGATCTTATATTAATG
Source organism: Alisma plantago-aquatica (assembly GCA_963693085.1). NCBI lineage: Eukaryota > Viridiplantae > Streptophyta > Magnoliopsida > Alismatales > Alismataceae > Alisma > Alisma plantago-aquatica. The sequence goes on from OY856411.1 coordinate 886,420,746, forward strand.
CATGAATAGTATATCTTAATTAGTTTTTTACATAATAATTATATTTAGTTTGTTAGATTTTTTGAAGAAAAAATCTTAATAACTCATTTTACATACTCATATTCAAAAATGTGTGTCATGTGAATTTGTCAATAATAACCTGACTCAAATTGACATAATCTAAAGACTAAATAATTTTACTCATAGTGAGACATATTCAAGCTCATGATTTCAGATAACAGATTTAACAATGCCCAACTTTAGGTTAGGATATGTCTAGGACCAAGGACGGATCTAGGGGGCAATTGGGGCTAAATACCCCCTCCCAAATCAATTGGAAGCTGAGTTGGTTCTAGGATGCTATTTGTAGAAAATCAACCCAAGTTCGAATCTCACCTATAGTACATTTTTTTCCAACTCACTTTACTCAGCCCCCCTACATGATAATGCTTGGACCTCCCAACTCAGGCCCCCCCCACAATAGATAATGCTTGGACCTCCCAACTCAGCCCCCTACTCACATTTTTTGGTTTTTCCCCTACCTGGATGGTGCTAACTCGTATCTTGCCCCCACCTAATTTTGTTTATAGAATTCATGATCAGATCAGATTAGGAACTCAGTCACAAATCTTTATACTTATGGAACGCACCTAAGTTAGGGAAAGCACATACTCAAAAACTATTGGTTGTATATGTACCCAACTTAGATAACTATTGTGCTATATGTGGGTTTTATGCTCTCTTTAAAGAGCCTGAAGTATGAGATATATTTGTTGTGAACCCATAAGATACTTAACTAACAATGGAATCTAAATTTTTCATACCTTCTCTCTATAATACACTCCTCCTTCTCTCTAGGACACCCCGAGCAAGCTTCCTCACTAAGGGGAGGAGAGTGTCTTCACGCGTCCTCCCACTCACCCTAATCTCCCTAACCTTTTGTGCCTCATCCTTTGTTTGGATCTCCGAACAATGGTCTAAAGTTTCTCTTAGGTATTCCCCATGTGTGCTTCTTGTTGCCACATACTTGGAAGGTGATGGAGGAGCACCTTGCTAGTATGGATCCTCCTGGATATGTTCTGGCATGCAATGGATGCAATCTTCAGCCTTCTGGTCACTACCATGGGGGCACGTAATTAGGATCTCCACTGATCTAGACTCTAATGCTCTACTATATGCTGGTTGTGTTGATGGATGACCGCTAGCCATGGTTCACACCTTATTCAGTGGGGTGGGCCTAAAGGCATTCGCTTGTCTTTGATGTTGCAAGGTTCTAGATATGTCTTCTAAGAAGACGATCGCTTAGGTTCAAGCTCTTTCTAGCATTCTTATATGCGACAACAACCCTAGATCTGCTTGGTTCATGGACAAACACGGATAGATTTGGTCCTTGGATCTGGGCTTCTAGGTCTTACTCAAGAATGGCGATTCTTGGAATCTTGTGGCGTTGATGATATAATGTTACTCTCCTCAAGCACCATTTTTTATGGCCATGGCTTCCTTTAGGAGGAGGTTTGAGCTTCTTGTAGATATTCATACCAGGTTCCATTTTTGCAATCACGTCCTCTTGGTGTCATATGCTCTCCCCTCTTTTCTTTTGTTTCTAGAGCCTACGTGTTCTATTCTCTTGAGCAGAAGGTTCTGGCTTATGATATGTTTTGATCGTTTTGTCCCAAGGTGAGGTCTGGAAGGCTAGTAGCTTGGCATGGCATCTATTTTGCACCCTACAACATGTTGAACTGGTGGGAGAAGCTTGTTCTGAGCTTCTTTTATAGGAGGGAAGGACATAGGCATCATCAACCCTTAGTTCTTTCTTTGTTAGAAACCACATTACTGAAATCTTCTAGCCTGTGATGATTCATCCAATGATAGACCACTAATCAATCATTAGAATGGCGGGTGGAGTTGTTTAGCCTGGTCATTGCAAATTTTTTGGGTTGGATGTTCCTTGGTACTCACAAGTTCTTCTCTTAAGAAGGAGGGTTATGACTTATGGACAGACTTGGTAGATTGATCTCATGGTTGTGGCAGGCATGTGTTTTGATCAATTGCTTTTTTGATTGATTCTTGGGAGTCTTTGATGGGAGGATGTTTCTCTAGTTGCGGCTATTGATTGGTGCATCCAATGTAGAGGATGGTATAGGAAGAAAGGGAGTTGTAAGGTTACGGGAAACAAAAGATCAGGTGATTGTTGGTGAGTTGCAAGAAGGTTGAAAAGCATCAATTGATAAAAGGAATTCACTAAAGGTTGATCATGTTTTTTCTCCAGTGATTAAGGTTGTTGATGGTATAATCTCAGTTTTCCAAATCCTAGACCAGAGTAAAGCTATAAATATATGGAGGAGCCAGATATGCAGGGGTTTGGTTTTGCTCCCTTTTTTTGTAGGTAGCCTTGATCTTGAGTGGTATCTGGGGATTTGATCATATCAAGAGAGGAGATGTATTACTCCTAAAGAGCTTGCTAATAAAATGTTTGAAAGTTGTGGTATATCCCTCAATTATCAGCTTAAGAGGCTTGAAGATCAGCTAGATCAGGAGGAGGTTGTGTTTATAGATGAGACATCTGTAAGTTAAGAATTTTGGATCACGTCTCTTATGAAGTTTGTTCTTGTCCGGCTATATGGCTTGTTTCTACTATGAGTGTTCTCTGGTCTGGGCCAAGACTAGTGTTCTCTGTGAGGAAGTACTAGTTTTGTTGCATTGGTTGTAGCATGCATGCTTTTGGCCTCTTTTTTGTTTTCTTTGATAGATGGTTCTATATAGAATAGGTTTTAGTCTATTTCTATTCCCTACGAGGAACATGGGTTTTTGTTATTTGTGAAGAACATGGTGTTTGTTGTTATAGGCTCCTAGGATGTGTAGAGGATGGGGGGGGTCATCTTAGTATGTACCTAAAATTGGTCAATAATAAATTTTCACGCTTGTTGGTTTTTAATATTAGTAGATGAGGATTTTATGTAGGGATCATGATATATATGTAGGTTACCTTTTAGGGATAGGCATCATGTTAGATCATATAGGTTTCACATTAGTATTCACTGACTTTTACCTAATATACAAGATATTCCATGTCTTTTTCATAATTCTAACAAACCCCCTTCTATTAGTTTTGACATTACATTGATGGACCATGTTGTTGTAGTTATTATATGGTTAAAGTATTTAGAGTTAACTACCTTCATAGACATCTTTTTCTAATAAAATGTTTATGTATGGATAAAAATTAACATACAAATGTATGCTAATTTGATAAGTACGGAGTAATGAGTATGGGATGGGTCATTGTCATAGTATTTATACCATTAGGAGTGCCATTAGAACGATGATTATGGGCCCTAACCATGAAACTAGAACTAAAATAGTGGAGTTATATGGGGGAGGCACCTCGACAATAGAGTTTTGAGATGAAAAAGTACATAAGAAATTACTAGTCTTATCGAGGATCTTGTCAATGATGCAAGTTCTCTATGTGTCCATCTTGCCCCCAAATGGTGTAGTTGGGTGGTTTTTTAATTTACTCTACTCTATGGTGACTTGTTTATATGTAAGTAGAAATATGTCATATGACTCAGTGACCTTTTGGATGAGTGTATTGTCATTATAGTTTTGTTTTTTTAATCTTCATTATTTATATGAATCCATATCAAGGCTTCCAAGAAGACTTTTTTATTGTGGACTACATGATTCTTGGATTTTGAATATAAAACATTTGTTGGATTTTGGTAAATGTGGATGTGTGCATGGCGTGTTACAAGAAAAAGTGATATCTAATGTGGGAAGCAATCAAATAGTGGACAAATATATGTGTAATGGTTTCCTCATGTAGACTACATAGTGTGCAAATAGAGGCTCTGTGAAATCTATTTTTTAATAGTATTGTCAATGAGGATTTTATCATACCAGATAAATCAAATGATGAATTTAATTTTTGTGGTTTAGTAGTGTCCCAAACAAATTTGGAAGGGAAAAGATGTCCACAGTAATTGAAGAAGTAGTATTCCAAATTTAGAGTATAAGTGGGTTTCTATATCTATAAAATGTAATTTGTGGTATTTGTTCCAAGGTGGTTGTAAAGTTATCTATAGGTACGTTATGACAATGAGGTTGTGAGGGTTATTTTTAGGGTGTTAACACTTTGGCTTCCTAGTAGAATTAATGTTTTATAATAGGATGTTGAATATAGAATGGCAAATGTGGAGGTGTATGTTAGGATGTATAATGGGTTGTCCATGAAAGCAAGGGTCTATCTAATATTTAACATTGTTAACAATGTGTGGTGGAATGTTAATGCTATTTTGAATATATGGTATGTTATGATTGATGTGTTTCCATAGTGGCAAATCTCTTGTGTGTATTATGTTCCACCAAGAATTTGATTTGCGTATTACTTTTCAAGAATTTGTTCTTTCTATATCATTTTCTATTAGAACGTAGCTTTGCTATGGTATTATGGATCATGTTGATGACATGTTTTTTTTATATTAATAAGGCCCCATCCACCACATTTTTTTCTACAGAAATGGTGTCCTAGTTGATCAAATCAATCTTGTTCATATTTAATCAATTGGATCATGTGTGTGGGTTGGGAGAGAGATACAACTCAGGTAATAGGCATTGTTGAGCATTCGTAGAGTTGTCACAACCCTAGATGACACATACAAGTCAGAGAGGCATATAAGATGAATGAAACTCAAGGAAGGAGAGCTTACTCAACTATCTACATAAAGGGATAATAATCAAGCACCACCAGTGGTGGGAGAAGCCCCGAGGAGAACTCCATACATTGATAAAGAGGCAGTCTTGGTAGGCTTAAGGAATAAACTACACGTCAAGAAGGGGAAGGAGAAAAACTAGGTGTGGAGACTAGCATAGGTGAGGTGAGAATGAGCACACAAAAGTCACCCAAACAACATACTATGATCGTGTGATGTCATTCCAAGACAAGCCATAGCTTGAACCCAACTAGCAGATGGTTGCTTGAGGGAGAAAATGCCACACATACAGTGAGTATAGTCATGGTGAAGCTCGGGGATAATGAATAATATCTAGAACCTAAGGGATTTGGGAAAACCTCCACAAGGAAGGCATGGGAGGGATCCCAAGGTACAATATAGACGCCATATGGACAAGGGGAGGCTCATGAAAACATGGTGAGCAATATTGCATGGCTATGTGTGCACGCTAGATCATAATAGATCCAGCACACAAGATGGACAAATGCTCCACTAGAAGGGCTCATTGAAGACCAACGTCGAGGGGTACATCATCTACAAGTAGCATTGTGAGTGTCCTACTAGCCTTTTATTCAAAAGGAAGCAGGTGCCAAAGCCCTAGACTAGCACATGCACCCCAGATCCAATATGATCAGTCCATGGGAATTCAAGGGAGGAGAAAACCTATAAGGATAATCAAAGTGAGAACCCCAAGAATATAGAGGATCCACCATGGGAAATATCACCACTCATATTAGGAGAAGATTCCATTCAGAGCCTCTTGAACTAGGCAAAACTTAGAGAATGGGTACCAAGCTAGCATAGAAGAGGAGAGGAAGGAAGTGGGAGGAGAGAAGGTAGAAAGTAGTTAGACCATCAGGCCATGGGTGGATCTACAAGGAGAGCACTCCTCACCTGAGTGGAAATCCTATTAGGATTCTAGAGAAAGGTAGAATTCTAGAAAGAATCAGAACCTCACTTGTGCATGTTCTCGGTCACAAGTTTACCTTAGTTGGTATGTTCTTGGTCTATCACCATCCTATCTTTCTTTATTTTGACAAAGGGGTGAATGGAACATATATATATATATAAGAAAATATAATTTAAATAGTTTTAGCTTAATATACTTATTTACCATAACCATCATTACACAATTTTAGTTCTTTAATCAATACATATAAAAGGTCATAAATTTTGAACTCGAGAGAGATATTTATTAAAATAATATATAGTACACTAAACTTCAGTTTGAATTTCAAATTCATCTATAAACTTAGTTGTCACTTATAAACTTCATCTATGACAAGTATAACTCAGAACTACATGATAAAATTTATGGATCCATCATTATTTATAACATAGATATTATAGAAATAGTAATACTTTGATGTATGTTTCATAATTATATAATATGAACATTATAATGAAAGGCACACACATCTATACATAAGAATGTAAATATTTTTGTATATGTATAATCATAGTAGTATTATGTACATAGCAATAAACATATATGCTAAAACATATGTGTGCATGTAGAAACACAAACACATGAATATGCATATAAGAATTAAGTTCAAGGTTACTATTAATTAGTTTTTTATTTTAAGATGTGTATATAAACATTAGAAGTTATTATTTTACATTTATTTATGCATATATACACATATGTACATGTATGTATGTATTAGAATTAGGTAAATATATTCCGACATCCTCCAAAAAAATATAGGAGGTGAAGAGTTACATGTAGGACCAATGCCATACATCAAAAAACAGAGCAACAACACTCCTCTATCTAATGTCCAATCTACATTTAACACATTTACAAATTTTTGCAGCAATACTCATAGAATTTGCATCAGCACCTTGATGTTTTCTGGCATTATGCTCCTCCCAGATATGGTAACAAAGTGCAAAAAATAGAAGCTTCATCCTATCATCATTCCCACACTTTGTCAGCATTCTTTTTGAATCACCCTCCATCCAGAGTTGCACTTTGAATTCCTTGCACAAACCTATCCCAAATTCCTCTTTTGAATTTGCATTCACCCACAAGATGAGTATAGGATTCTTCAGCGTCTTTACATAGCAGGCACCTTTTGGAGACATCATAGTTCCACTTCTTAATCCTATCAAGAGAGGTAAGAACACCATGAAGAGTTTTATATACGCACATACTCCATTTTGGCATGTGCAAACAGGTCCAAATCAACACTCCATGTGTGTCCTTGGCGCCCCTTTAGCATGTTGCCTCCCACAAGCAAGCATGTCTTCAGATCTAAGTCTCCATCTCCCCTTTCCTTGGCCACAAACAAGTGTATGATATGCTACCAAGTTTTGGTCATGACATTAATAGTGTGTGAATAACATTCCCTTGTCCTCAGATTGAAGTCTAATCCTCTTGGATATCTCTCTCATCCATTTTTCCCATGTAGAACTACCTTCTTGATAAATTATTATTATCCACATTGTTGCCCATCTTGCTATGTCTCTTGGTGCTTTTAAGTTCAGTCCCCCTTCATCTTTTGGAAGTGACACTCTAGCATATCTCATAGGATGGTATTCACTTTCCCATAAAAAAATTGCAACTTCATCTCCATTCTGTCCAGGATTGACTCAGGGATCTCCCCTTATTGAACCCAGAAAAAAAAAACGAAGACCTTCAATAGAAGCCTTTATCAATGTTTTTCTCCCTGTCATGGATGACTTCTATGTCGGCCATCTATTAACCATATCATCCAACTTGTCAATGCAATTAGTAAAGTCCTTAACCTATAAATTGCACCCAACTAAAGGGAATTCAAGGTATTTTGAAGGAAATTTATCTTTATCAGCACCCATTACATCTACAAGCCTATCCTCCATCTGGTAACAATTCTTGGATAAGAAAATATGTGTTTTGATCACATTCACACACAACCCTGTCTGCTCCCTGAATCTCCCTAGCAGATTTTTAAGATTTTTCAGACAATGTTGTTTAGCTTCAACAAAAACTAGCACATCATCTTCACACACCACGTGGGTCATCACCTTTGTGTCATGGACTATGTAGGGCTAGATCTCCTTCTTTATTTCATCTTGTTGCATCTTCTGTGCAAAATATTCCATAACAATCACAAAAAGGAGGGGTGATAGGGGATCTCCTTGGCGCAAGCCATTACCTCCACTGAACATACTTGTAGATGTGCCATTAACCAAGATGGAAAAGCTTGTAGTACCAACACATTACTTCATCCAGTAGATCCATTTTTCATTAAACCTCATTTATTTCAGAATCCACCACAATTTCTCCCACCTGACGCTATCATAGGCTTTTGAGACATCCAGTTTTAAGCAGGCTTTCCTACTACCTCTCATCACATTGTAGTCTAGTTGAAATTCCCCCGCCAGTAGAGCACAATCACTAATACTCCTTCCAGTCACAGAGGCTCCTTGATTTTTAGGAAAGAGATAGGAAAGTGCCATCTTCAATCTAGCAACGAGAATCTTGGTAATGATTTTATATTGTACTGAGCAACATGTAATAGGTCTGAAATCAGCAAGATAGGAAGTAACCTTCTTCTTAGGAATTAGAACTAGAAAAGAATGATTAACATGTTCACCATATTGCCTCCTTCCCAGAGCCATCTAACATATGAAACCAGGTCCTCCTTTATGATATCCCATGTCTTCTTGTAGAAAAAAGCATAAAACCAATCTGATCCTAGAGGCTTGTTGCTGCCAATACTTGAAACTACATCCTTGACTTCTTGCTCATTAACAATCCTTGTAAGAATGTTATTATGTGTGCTTGTAAGCCTGAATTTCCACTCCACCTCCTCCTCCTCTATGTCATTCTCAAACCTTTTATTGTATAAGGACATATAGAAGTTCACGACATGTTCTTCCAGATCCTCTTGTTTGTTAACAATTATCCCTTCAGCATCAATCAACTCAAAAATGATGTTATTTGCCTCCCTTCTTTTCACACTAGTATGGTAAAGTTTGGTGTTCATGTCCCCGTCCTCCATCCATCTGTCTCTGCTCCTTTTCCAGTAGAATTTTTCCTCCACTCTCTTCAGGTCTGCTAACATTCTTTTCAGCTCGCTGTCCTTCTTAATCAGTTCAGGATTAAGAGGGTCAACCACCAATTTTTTCCTGACCTCCTTGCATTCTCCTTTTATTTCCTTGATCAGTTTTGGGATATTCACTTCAGCCTTGACCCAACTCTTAAGTGCAGTCTTGGTACTTGATATATTTTTTGCAAAAGCATACATTGGATTTCATGTCACCTTAGTGTTTCGTCTTTCTTTTATGACCTCCTCAAAACCTTTCCATTAAAAATCTAAAAGGTTTCATTTTCTACTTTTTCTCTGTAATATGAACTGAGATATGTGCATGTTCACTTAGCTCCGAACCCTCTTCCTTAACCTCCACTTTAGAAAAAATACACAGCCATTCATCATTCACTAAAGCTCTGTCCAATTTTCTAGCTATCATGTCTACTAATCCCCATTCATTGTTCCAAGTAAAGATATCACCTCCCACCATTGGTAGCTCAAACAATCCTACTTTACCGATGGCTTGATTAAATGCATCTATCTCTGCATTAATTGCTAGTCTTCTCCCCTTCTTCTCAGCCTACAGACGTACAATACTAAAATCTCCAATCGTCAGCCATGGTAGGTTTGCCTATTTAGAGAGAGAAACCATATTTTCCCATAAGTCTAACCTAGCCTTGCCATCATTGTGACCATATATAGTTGTCATCCACATGTGCAAGCCTCCATTATTCATACAATCAACTATAACATGTTGGTATGACATATGTATCACTAACACCTTCCATGCACTTGGCTTCCATGTCACACACTCTGCTACCTCAACACAATCTATATAAGATACTTGCTCACAACCCTATAGAAATAAGTATTTAATACTATTTTTGTTATGTACCTTTATTTTTTTTTCACTAATGCAATCGAAGAATGTCTACTAGAAGCAATCCAATCTCGGATATCATTCTTTTTTATTTTGTCACAACCTCCTATAATATTTCATAGGACTATGGGCATATAAAAAAAAATTGTTTGATCTAGTACGCCAAGATGGCTCCTTCCTGGTATTCTTTTCTTTTTCCACCCGTTCTTTTTGTTTTGCTGCACTTTCCTCCTCATTGTTTGATTCAGATAGAGCTTCAAAACTATTTTTTGTATCAAGAATGGTGCTCACACCTTGGCTCCTGGGAATGCCTATTTTCTTAAACCCTTTCCTTATCAAACTAGGTACAAATTCGCCTTCTTCATGAGTGTTCCTTTTATTGGCCAGAGTACTTTCCTTCCCACCTGGCTGATATGTACCCTCCTTCTCACTGTTGACAGGTGATTCACCCTCCACCATTGATTCCTTGAGCTCATCATACTGCTATTTATCTTGGACATCTTCCTCTATTGGACGATCCTCAGAGGTGCCTACCCCCATGGATGACTGCACTATTGGTGCCTTCTCCTTCCAGACTCGTCTAGTAGGATTGTTGCCTTTTTCAGGTTTGCGATCGTAGTGAGTATCTATGTGACCAAACGCATTGCAGGTGGAACACCTCGTCATAATATGGTCATACTCCACCATCATCGGGATAGGCTTCCTTCCTTTCACATTCAAAAATATCTTCCTTGGTGTTGGTTTCCTGACTTCAAGTTCCACGAGGACACGAGATTCATTGTTCTCCAGTGATTTCTCATCAATATGCAAGACCGTCCCAACCCTATTTGAAATCATGCCCACCGCCTGCTTCGTCCATGATCTGTCAAAGGAGTGCATCGTGATTCATGATGGGATCGTTTATAAGATGTCCTTCTTCAATTCATCTCCATACTTGTAATCTTTAGCTATCACAAGCTGGTAGTCAAACCAGCGTGGCCCAGATTTTAGAGCCTCAACCTTGTCCGTCACATTCAAAAATCTAATCAAGAAGATGTCATTCTCTTTCAACAAGGGGTGTAAGGTGCCTTTAGGTCTCCACCTGCGCTAGATCCATGCCTTCAAGTGAGGATAAAACAGTCTCTTTCCAAGCAAATACATTAGGATCAAAAACTCCCAAACATTTTCAATCCTTTCAAACTCGTCGGGCTCCAGTTTGATGTGGATTTCACCTCCCTTCTCCACTGGTTGTGGGTAGACCATCTGCTTCTCGGAGCCTGACAAAGATTGCATAAGGACTTGAGTCCATGCCTTATGGTCATCCTTTCCTTGCTTTAAACCCCCAGAACTAGGGTTCCCCTCAGGTTTCTTTCTTCCATTGTCATTGTTGTCGGGTTAGTGGCTAGGGTTGTGGGGGGTGGTGGTTGAGTTTGGTGTGCGTGGGTGGACATCACCGGCCGGGGTGGCCGGGGATGTGGGCACCATGCCCAAAGGGTCGTCGGAAATCACATAGGGAATCACCAAAACCAATCCTAGAGGAGACGTATAGTCATATTGTATTCTTACATTTATGTATGTATGTATGTATGTATGTATGGGATTAATTGAGAAAGATTTCTCCCCCCCTCCTACACCCATGGTAGAGGCTGAACATATGAGAGGGTGGTAAATAAAGGTGAAAATATATGTATGTATGTATGTATGGGATTAAGAGAGAAAGATTTCTCCCCCTCCCCCCTCTCCCACGCCCGTGGCGAAGGCCAAACGCCCGGGAGGGTGGTAAATTAAGGCGAAAGCTGAGATTCGAACCTGAGTCCCTTTGTTAGGGGACACAGTGCTTGACCACTTCAGTCACTCCTTCTCGGTCGTATGTATGTATGTATGTATGCATGTATGTGTATATATATATATATATATATATATATAGTCAGGCTAGAATACACTCGAGTGTACGGATCGCACGAATACACTCAAGTGTGTTTGCTTATCAAGACTATTTTTTGCAAAATGTAAACCATTGATCTTCACCGTCATACTATAACTAGGCTACATACAAATTTTGAGCCCATTTGGATGAGTGTAAGTCACTCATCCAAGGGCAACAAAATCGACGTGTGAAACTAATTTGAAATGCATAATTTTTGTGGTCTTCATAACACGAACTATACATATCCAAATGTGCTCAAATTTTGCGTATGAGTTGTTCATGAGATGTTTAAGAAGATCAATGGATTAGATTTTCAAAAAAAATATTACATCATGAAAAACTACTTGAGTGTATTCCGCTCCGGATACACTCGAGTGTATTCTAGCCTGACTCTCTCTCTCTCTATATATATATATATATATCAAGGAAGAAATGTATGTATCAGAATCATGTAAATATATATTCTGACTTCCTCCTAAAAATATAGGTCAAGAGTTACATACAGCCCCACGCTACATAATAAAAACTCGACAAACTCACACTTCTAAGTAACGTGTAGCTTATTCTTAACACATTTACAAATTTTTACAACAATTCTATCCATACTCTAGACTGTACCTCCATGGCTCCAATTGTTCCTTTCATTCCAAAAGTGGAAGCACATAGCAGCATAGAGTATTTGACTTTTGTCATCCTTTCCGCAACACATTACCATCCCTTTTACTTCATCTTCAAGAGTCATTTGCAAGAGGAGTTCCTTGCTTAAAACTTTCCACACTTCTTTAGTGAATTTACAGCAGTAAAGCAGGTGATTATGGGTCTCATTTTCTTCATTACACAGCAAACAAGTCAATGATACCTCATTATTCCACTTGTGGATCTTATCCAGCGTGGCTAATGCACCATGTAAAATTTTGAACACACACATTGTCCACTTGGGCACTTGTTTACCTTTCCAAATTTACTCCATCATCCCATATTTAGCAGCTCTGGTCCTCGTAGCCTCCCATAGCTCAGTGTATGAAATAATGAGCCTCATGTTTCCCATAGGGTCAGGTACAAAGAGATGTTTGACTTTGGACCATATCTTTCCCATCATATGAATAGTATGTGAGTAACCTTCACATGCCCTAGACTAAAAATTCAGCCCTTGTGGATATCTATCTCTCATCCATCTACCCCACACCAAGGTTCCTTCTTGATACAAAATGATTCTCCTCAAGGTCCCCCATTTGGCAATATCCCTGGAAGTTTTTAGATTTAATCCCCCTTCCTCTTTCATTCGTGCCAGTCTAGCATATCTCAACGGATGATATTCGCTTACCCATACAAAGTTAGAGATCTTCATCTCCATTCTATCAAGAATGGCCCCAGGTATCTCTCTTTGCTGCATCCAGAAGATGAGAAGTCCTTTAATAGTTGACTTTTGAGCGCCACACATCCCACCATGGATGTTTTTTGGGAAGGCCATCTAGCAATCATCTCGTCCAGCCTGTCTATACATTCTATGAAGTCCTTCACCTGCAAGTCTCCTTCTGCCAATGGGAATCCCAAGTATTTGGTTGGGAACTTCCCCATCTCCACACCTATAGCTTCTTGCAACCCTGCTTCACTGTGGTAACAATTCTTGGACAGGAAGAGTTGGGTCTTGGAAGTATTTATACAAAGCCCAGTCAACTCTCCAAATTCCTTTAGAAGTGATTTCAACTCTATCAACATGTTGGGATTTTCCTCAATAAAGATTAAGACATCATTTGCAAAAATAAGATGGCTCATCACTTTCATATTGTGGACTGTATATGCTCTAAGGCACTTTTCCTCTTCGGCTTGCTTCATCCTCTGTGTAAGAATTTCCATGACAATGGAGAATAGGAGAGGAGAAAGGGGGTCGCCTTGTCATAGTCTCTTGCCTCCCTTAAATAGCCTAGCAGAAGTTCCATTCACAAGAACTGAGAAGCTGATAGTACAAACACATTACTTCATCCAGTCAATCCATGTTTTAGAGAAACCCATCTGCTGCATAATCCACTAAAGCTTTTCCCATCTAACGTTGTCATCTGCCTGAGATACATCAAGTTTTTGGCATGCTTTTCTACTCCCTCTCATCACATTATAATCAACCAGAAACTCACTTGTCAAGAGCGCACAATCATTGATGCTCCTACCTGCAATGAAAGCTCCTTGATTCTTAGAAATAAGGAGGGGAAGAACCAGCTTTAATCTTTCTACCGAGATTTTATCTATGATTTTATACTAGACTGAGCAACATGCAATGGGTCTAAAATCAGAAAGAGATGCAGTGATCTTCTTCTTGGGAATGAGGACTAGAAAAGTATGGTTGACCTGTCTCACCATATTTCCACCATTGAAGAACCACTTCACGTACTCCACTAGATCTTCTTTAATGATGTCCCGTGTAGCTCTATAGAAGAAAACATTGAAACCATCAGATCCAGGTGACTTTTTACGCCCAATGCTCCATAGCGCTTCCTTGATCTCCTGCTCATTGACCTCTCTTGTAAGAATATTGTTGTGTGTCCCCGAGAGTTGGAATCTCCAGTCTAGCTTTTCCTCTTTCAATTTTGCATCAAACCTTTTATTGTAGAACTTAGTATAGAACTGCACTGCTTGTTCCTCTAGGTCTTCCTGCTTGTTAACCACTCTACCCTTAGCATCAATCAGCTATGATATGATGTTACCTGCTTCTGTTCTTTTAACCGCCAAGTGATACAACTTAGTATTTCTATCACTACGATAATGTATGTATGTATGTATGTATGAATGTATGCATGTGTATATATATATATATATATATATATATATATATATATATATATATATATATATATATATATATATATATATATATATATATATATATATATATATATATCTGTGTGTGTGGGGGGTGTTTTTTGTAGAGAGGAAAATTATATTACCCACTTTCATTGGAGTTTTAGTTACCCAATTTGTATTTTTGATCTGTCAGGTTGTACAATTTACTGATAGATGTAATAGATAAATAGAATGTTTAATCTAAGAGATGATCGTAATCAGATTAACATAAAATGTTACCCATGTGATTAAGATTGTTTTCCTTAATATGTAAATGTGTGTATATAAAGGGAGAAATCTTTATCTCTTAATGCATAGATTATGATATATAGTACATATTTTATGATATATAATATATAATACATAATATAAGACAATATAATATAACACAACATAATATAATATTTAATATATAATTATGATATTATATTATATATATCAAGACGTCAAGTTTGCTCAATATTACCATTGTAACCAGAGCATTGTTGCAATTCTTCGAATTCCTAGTTTTGATGATGCAATATGATGGAATCTTCTATCTAGCTAATCCAACCACTTCGGTCCAACTTAGCAAAACTTGGTCTAGTTCTAAGATAATCTGACCAAAAAGCATGGAATTTGAAATATTAGATGTCATTGTCATATACTTGATATTTTCTCGTGCAATGTGAGATCAATGCACTAGGGTCCAGCTTGTATGCATTTCCATTGAGTGCCCTAAAATTAGCCTATTTATAATGCAACTTGTTAGACTCATTAAATTGTGAATAATTAAATTGACACAGTAACATGGCACAATGACTTGGGCCAATTCGTTCACATAGTACCTATGTAGGAGTCCTATGTTGACATTCCATGTGTTGTTTTGTTGTTTACATGGAGTTTTCTTCCTAATCCATCAATGGCCTTATATTTTTTTTAAACCCTATATTTTTCTATAATCGTAGAAAACCACATTGTGTGAGCTCTATTATTGGTGACTGTCTATAGTTGTCAAAGGTTATTATGCCAAAGGATTAAGAGTGATGTGCCATTGATCTATAACATATCCCCCTCACTGACAGTTATGACATCTCTAGAAAAAAATGATTAAGCGCATGGCCAAACATATACAATCAAATCATTATAAGTTGGTTTCAGGTAAGCATGTCAAAAAGAAAATTTTGGGTCAGTTTCGAGCCAGTCAACAATTAGGTTACTGTAAAATTAGCCCAATCCAGAACTAGATTTTATTTGAAATGGTAAACCTAGAATGAAAACCAATCTTCTAGTGTCTTGCTTTCAACCAAACTTGGAATCATACAATCTTGTTTACATTTTTGAATGATAGTTAACATCTTATATTAATAATAAATAGTATATCTCAATTAGTTTTTTTTATAAGTTTATTTAGTTTTTTAGATTCTTTGAAGAAAAAAATTATTATTGATAACCCATGTTACATACTCATCTTTTAAAACTTGTGTCATGTGAATTTATCAATGAAAAAGGGACTCGGATTGACATAATCTATAGTCTAAATAAATTTTACTCATAGTCGGACATATTTAGGCTCATTTCATATAAAATATTTTGCATGCCCAACATTAGGTCGGGATAAGCCCCTAGGATTTGTTGTTCCTAACTTAACAAGGAGCAGGCTGCACCTTGTGTTAGATATTGCCATCTGTTATACGAATAAAATCCCAACCCTACCATTCAATGGGCAGGGACACATGAATGTTGATGGGAGAAGGAGTAGACTGCTCCTACTAAAATAAAGAACAGCAAATCCGAACTCCGGGATAAGCCTAGGACGGTGCTAGCTCCTATCTTGCCCCACCTAGTTGAGTCTATAGCATTCATGATCGGATCAGGTTAGGAACTTTGTCACAAATCTGTATACTTATGGCGCACACCCAAGTTACGATAAACACATACTCAAAAACTACTACTTGTATCTGTGCAGAAGTCATATAAGTATTGCGATATATGTGAGTTTTATGCTTTCCTTGAAGGACCCTAATAGTTTTGCAGATATTTTTGCTTTTGTAAAATTGAACGTGACTTTTACACACACATATAACAAAACACAATTTTTTATTCATCGGTTTATCACAGTATGGGCCCAGGTCATATAATATCGAAATCAGGCCCGTTAAATTAAATAGATATAAATATGAATATTGGTCAGACTCGTACCTTACTTATTATATTGTTTACGCTCCTAAGTACATTCTTAAGTAACTATGTTGTCTTTTGTGAAATGAACGTGACTTTTACAAAATGTAATTTTTGGGTTATAGGTTAATCATAGCATGGGCCCGGGCCACTTAGAAATATGAGAGCAATTCTTTCCAGTTTTGGTGGTATGTGTTATGTGGGTCAAGAACGGACTAAGATAGGTGGGAAGATACGGGGTAGCATCGTCCCATGCGTATCCCGACGGTACCTCCAATAGAAACACGAATGTTTTAAGCAAAGAGCAAACAAAAGACATGAGAGCTGCGGTGTCATGTATATGTGTCAGGTGCTTGCTTTTGGATTTGCTGTAGCAAATCCCGGTGCTTTGCATAATCAATATCATCTACTTGAGAAATAGATAACCAAAACTATAGAAGTCTACCAAGGAAGGACATGTCAACAACTATATCAAACTTGGTAGGATGTAGTCGGATGACAAAGTACGTGTTTAATGTACATTTTTACATTGCAAACTCACACAACTGCACCCTAGTACATCCAACCAAACTAGTCCTAGCAAATTGACGAAAAGAAACTTGGGTTTGCAATCTATATATTATTCAATAGATTGATCTCCCGGGCTTCAGGCTCGTACTTTATTAATCCCCGGTGCCCGGCGAGTCGGCCGCATCCTGCCGCGTGGGTCGGCGGTTTTCGGTCGTGGTCGGCGCTAACCTCGCTCGGATCCCCGAAATCGTACGACATTGGAAACAGACCTGCACGGATAAATAGTTCATAAGTACGTTCGTGATCGGCCTTCTTCATCTTCTACCCAGCAAGCTGCAGATTGGACTGTCCTCACGCAACAAAACGGTAAAGGTGTGAAGCAGGTCCACCACCGCACTAGCGGCCACCGTCACGACGGCCCACAAGAAAGCTGAAATATGTATGTAATCCTGTAGATATATAAATAACTGGCACCACCTACTCATGACGTCCACCCACCCTGCGTGGATCTCGTGCGGTGCGGTCCGTTCAGTTGCAGCAGCGATTTGGTGGTCTGTGGTTGTCATCACAAACCGAAGCAAAGACGATACGCACTCGATTTTTGGGGTTTCCAGTCTTCGCTTGCTCCATAAAGCATGCGACGGTCCATTTCTGGTGGTCTATATCCGATTGTCCGGTCCGGAAACCATTTACCTTCAAGCTCTTCTCTTTCACCTGCAAGACGACCTATAGACAAAATATGGCGACAATGACTGGAAAAAGAAAGATAATTTAGATTCTTGAAGCACCTAATTGATGGAGGAATGACAAGGTTTGGTGGGGTGCGGCCTGCACCACACATCAAATGGCGTGACCGTGGTTCTGCTGCCTGTAATTGTTTTTTATTTTTGGAAAGCAAGATGCTGAATTAATTTTTAACGTATGTGAATAAGTGGGACACACTTCTTCTTAATGTATTGTCACACCATCACAATTTGAAGAGATACCGGAGCTAAATAACAATGTCAACTGCAATTTCATCCAGCAACAATAACATTTGCAGTCCAAGCCTAGTTTTGTATCCATGCTTGAGACATTTGTGTCAACACAAATTCAGCAAAATGATAAACTTCGTCAACAAAGGAAGCTACTAAAGATTGCTATTTCACAACTTACTTATAAGGTGGATGGAATTGCCACTCACACTAGGATGTCCGGAGAATCAAATTGCTCAACAAGTTCTTGCCAATCAAAAAATATCTTCTAATTCCTTGCCTAATCAACCACAAATAAACTCAAGGGAGACATTCATATTGATTACATTGAAGAGTGGAGTTGCTGTAGGAGAATCTTCTTCACCGTCAAATACAATATCATATGAAGTTGTTGACTCCAATGTAGGCAGTGATGTCGAAGCTCAAAGGAAGAAATTCGCGCATGCTCCGCAGGATGATTCTCCAAGCAAGACAAATCTCATTTTTCCACAATACATTTGCACATTTCTTGGTGATGAAAAAGCATCACCAAATCAGATTATCACTGCTTTGAAGAAGAGAATGCAGAGCAACAATATTGATGTTTAAAAGACCATTTTTACTGCAAATCACCAGCGTCAATCTTTAGGCCGAATAAAAGATATATTGACAAAGAGGTGTAGATCTATGGAACAATAATTTCCAACCTCAACTCAGATCACAAGCCGTCAACCCTAACAACTCCGTCATGATGAGGTACACAATTGTTATTCTCTTTGTTTGATTTCTACAATGAGGACACTGTAGATTTCAAACTTAGGGGGGAGCAACCGGATAGTAGTGTAGTTTTATTTCTCATTTATCATCTTTTTCTTAGCTCTTGTTTTAGTTTTTGTTCTTCTTGTTGCAAATCCAGTATGATTTGAGGCTTAAGTGGATTGAATACTTTCTATGCCAAACTGATTGTCCTCTTTTGTTGAGAAATATGACTTGTAGAAATTGTAAAAAGCATACATTAAATCAAATGCAACCTTTTGACCATCAACATGTACTTAACTTTGGTTTATACTTCTTTCCTGAACATTCATCTTTCACATCCTTATTCACTTAAAACATGTAATAGTTTCAATTTTTGTGAGTAGAATACGGGATGCCCTTGTCAAGCTCTTAGTAAATTTCAGCCACTCTTTTAGTGAAACTTTTTCAACACAAATGAATGAAATCTAGCTAATGTTGTAATTTAGTGATTCTCCTATGTTGTGGAAAAAAATTAAATTTTCGTTTGACTTATTTCGCCCTCATGCCCCATAAAAGAGGGCTAAACCGTTCACATATCATGCTAGCCCAGTGTAAGTCTGATATGGCCACGATGGTTAGGTGGTATGTCTTAAAAAAGGATAAAATATCCCAATCGACACTCTAGGTGTGCATAAGTATACATTAGCAGCCGAGTGTCGGAGCCCATAATCTATTATCATATCATTTTTGGGAAAGAAGGAGAGTACAACTAAAATAATTAATTTTAACTAAGATTTAATCGTTTATATCCTTAATAGTTAAGAGTTTAAGTTGCACATCCACTAATTGATTGGCATGGTCATCCAATTTCTACTTATAGTTATTTAATTGATTGATTCATTTAATTGTGACCACCCCTGCTGAACTAAAAATCTCTTTCTTGGGTGTTTAAGTTGAATTGATGGGTATGAGTCTAAACTTGTTGATCATGGTTGGTTTGGTCTTATACACATCTTTCTTTTCATTTGATCTATGCATGAACTTGAGAATTCCTTCATTTTTGTTTCTATGCCCTTTTTACTTGAGGACAAACAATGGTTTAAGCTTATGGGAATTTGATGTGTGTATTTTGTATCTTCTTTTGGATCATTTTTGGTTGCATTTTCAAATCATTTTCACCCAATAATCACTCTTAATCATGCTAGATTTTCTACTTTATTGTTGTCTTTACTTTCTCTATAGTTTGGTTTGTAGTTACAACAATTTGGCATCAAAATGGGGAGAAAATGTCATCATAACATCCATCAACACATTCTCCAATCATCTAGACATTCAGAAAATCAATGTTGTTGCAACTGATGAAGACACCCCATGTCTAAATTAAAACACCCTGTGTCTTATTAAAGACACCCCGTGTCTTATTAAAGCACCATGTGTCTCAGTCCAGAAATTGAACATAAAACTTCCAAATTTGCAGCAACACGCCGTGTTTTATTAAAGACACGTCGTGAAACCTCCCAGAACTCAATAGACTTCAATTATTGCATAAGACATATCATGTCTTATAAAAGACATGTCATGTGACCTATAGATTTCACTCAAATGTGAATTTAATTATCTCACATTTATATATACAACCCCAAGCCATCTTGGGACAGTTACCACATACTATTTCGGACCTTTTAGAATAGGACTCAAGCAAGGGAGAGCAAGGAGGAGTTGAAGGCGTTCCAAGGGAGAAAAGTTGGTTTCTCGAGAGGGAAACTTCTTCTTCCTTCTTCCACAGACATCCAAGTTTATTTCCTTCTATTATGATGTCTAACACTACTTTCTACTATTTGTATCTACTTTCTACAGCCATGGACGAGTAGATTTCTTGTTCTTAAGCATGGGGGAGTAACTCCCATGTGATAACATTGTTAAACATGAATTTCATATATAATGCTAGTTGTTTTACTGTTCTAAGGTTCATCGGTGTTTAATTCCTCTTACATACTTGTTTGCCACTTTTTATGTATGATTTTTTCTCTTTGTATAATATGTGAAGATGTGCATAGGAGTAAGGGGATGTACCTTAGTTGCACTACCTTGACCACATGAGTGGTTGGGATGTGTTGGGGAATAAAGGTTTGTAGTATGAATCTAAGTATATCCACGAGAGTGGTATACAAAGTTAGGACTGTTCTAAACTACCGGGAGGTGGGTGTAGGATACATGTCTCCCTTGTGTTATTGCTAGTTTTCTTGATCTTTATTGTTTTTCATGTTATGATGTGGATGTAAAACCCTATCCTCAAAGATCTCTAATCTAAATTGATACTTAATACAAGTATTTTCTATTTTAGTTCATTTCCTTCTAATTGCTTAGTTAACATAACAAAATATATCTTACTAAAAAGATCTAGATTGTTGAACTTCACTACTCTTGCCCCTAACAAACCTTTTCTCTTTGGATGATCTCGATAATACTACATATATCCATATACTTGCGGGGTAGTGTTTGAGTTTATAAATATTAAAACATACGCACACAACTAATACCATGTTACTCATGTTATACATGTTATACCACAGAAGAAAAAATTTTACCTCTAACTCTCAAAATGTAATAAATTTTTTAACGAAATAAAAATGATGGTTTACTAACAAAAAATATTATACTATGTTATCCATGTTATCCATGTACGTTACGAACAAAAATTTTTCATTATCTTAGGCCAATTGTAAGTTGTCTTAGGATCAAATTGTTTTTAAAAGAGACTAGAAAATTTGTAAAATAGGAGGGAAGTAGTGTCATATGTTATCTATGGTCTAAATGTACGTTATTTCCAGTCTAATTGTATGTTATCTCAGGTTTAATTTATTTTTTAAAATAAGAAAAAGAATTACAAAATAAGAGGGAGGTAGTGTCCTTCGCTATCTCTGGTCCAAATGTACGCTAACCAGGCTTTTTGACATGCGATAACGAGATAATATGGTAACAAGAAATAACATTTGCTTTGACACGTAATAACATAAGATAACATGGGATAACATGGATAACATAGAATAATATGGATAGCACAGATAACATGGATAACATCGATAATATTGAAAATATTGATACCACAGATAGTATGGAATGACGAGATAACATGGAATAATGGGATAACATGGGTTGCATGTTATACCACATGGGCTAGCATGTTATAACATGAACTACCATGTTATAATATGGGGTAACATGGGATACCATGTTATAACATGGGATAACATGTGACATTGGTCTTGTTTTAAAGCATTTTTGTTAAAGAACGTAACTTTTTTTATTTCATCTAAAAATCCATTACAGATTGAAAGTTATAAGAAAATTTGATTTCTCTCTCCTCCTTTTTTAATTTTTACAATCACATTATCTCTCATTTTTTATATTATATATTTATTTTTTCAAAATATATCAAATTTAGTTTTGGTGTAAAGTTTTTTTTAACGAGTGCAACCATGTTTATTTTGGTAAAAAAATATTACGGTTCAAAAGTTATTAACAAAAGTAGCTCGTTCTTTTTTCTCTCCTATAACCTCTCTCTATACCCACTCCCCTCCCACTCTCTCTCTCCCTCTCTCATGTTTCTTTCTCTCACATTAGAAAAAGTAACATCCTTACTCTCTTCCCACTCTCCCTCTTCCCACTTTCCTCTCTTAGTCTCTCTCCTTTTCACATTTTTTTAATAACATCAATAGTAGCTTGACGTTGACAACCAGTCTGGCCTTAGCTGTCAGTGGTGGGTCGTGTGGTTTTTGGTACAGACAAGTTGTTTGTATAGCTTATCCCTTTTATTTTTAATAAGAATGACGAGATTTCCATTCTATCTTGGCTCCTCCGTGAGCCAAACTCGTACCCCCTGTTTGCTTTGAGATCAAGATTATGAAGTCCGAACTGGGTTAGTCGATAGATCTAGATTAGTTTATCTAGATTCGATCCTATTTTTGTTTGGAAACCCAATTCCATTGCAAGAACTCATTAAACTAGACTGACCTCATAACTTGTATCTTTCAGTCTAACATATAAAATAAAATAACACAAAAAACATAGCTAAATCCGAACTAGGATCCCAAAATTCTACTGCGAACAGGACTGACTTGGTCTAGATTAGAGGATTACAGAATCCAAAACGGACCCCGTCAGTCCAATCTTTACCAAACAAAACAAGAATGAATCTTGACTGGGTTAGTAGGGATTAGTGCCTACGTGGCACAAAAAGACAGTGCCCAATCTAGATTGGATCCCGAACCAAATAAAGACCAAGCCCCTGTTTGTTTTGCAACCCAGTCCAAAATGTAGTTTGTCGCTTTGCACCACATTAGTTTAATTTGGTCCAGATTGACTGGAATTGGTATTTAGTAGTCACAATATTGGATATCAATTGAGATTATGTGGGTACTTGTTTAAGAACATGTTATACTAAATAGTCCCACTTTGACAAGAGGACTGATATACAACACAATAGATATATCAATATTCACACCTCAGTCTCAGGACTATGCCATGAGAATTAGTCTACACATGTGTTTTTTTATTTTTGCATATTACTGATGTTTTGTCCGCATTGTGCTAGTTTCAAAGTATAACAGTGCTAGAAGATGAACAAATGTTGGTTCAAAAAAATTGAATTGAGTTTATAAACCCCCTACTCCAACTCTCTCCCTTTTTTTAATGTAGCTCCTCCATCTCCAGTTATTGTTCGCATGTTGTCATCCCGCCCACCCATCGTCGTCGCGTCCAGGTCACTACCCCACCACCCTCATTGCACCTCCGATCATGACCAAGTGATTTTCACGTCCAACCTCCTACCACGCCCAGTTGACCATTGTCCGCCCAGCCTACCACTATGTCTGGGACGACATCACGCCTAGGTTGAAGTGATGCCCAGCTTGCCTCCAGGCCAAAGTTGTCGTCGAGGCTCTTGTCACGCCTCTCCTCCATCAAGCTTCGTCGTGAAAACAACATTACCATCGTTGTAGCAACATTGCTACCTCTGCCGCCAACCTTCAACAGGATAACACATCATCGCCACCATGCCCACATCGCATCTTCCTCCACTGACGAACGTAGCAACAACACCACGTTGATGTGTCCCAAAAATCTGCCACAACCCAACTACCATTTCAAATATCATATGCCTACTATCTACAATTACCCATGACAATGGTCATCTAGATCATCATTGTTGTTGTCATTTTTATTCATTTTAGTTGTTGGTACTATGTTTGGTATTGTAATGTACAAAAATTAGACCTTTATTGAAAGAATTATAGAGTTTTTATTTTATTTCAAATGGAAAATATGATTATTTATGTATCATATGCATTAACATAGAGTTATGCATAAAAATGTAAAAGAAATAACTAATTATAAATGACTATTGTGCTTCGTATTATATTTTTCTAATTATAAAATTCAATTGATCGTAAGCATTATTCTAATTAGTTTTTAGTCATGTTCAAAATATATTTTAGTAGTACAATGACGATCAATCGGTATTGTACTATATTTGCATCAAAATGTGACCATGTTGCTTAGAAGTGGAGGAAAAATGAAAAAATGAATTTAAGTGCAAGTGGAGGGAAAATGAAAAAAATGAATTGTATGTGGCAAGGTGATAAATGCAAGTGGTTGGGTGGTGGGTGGTTGAACGATATTATTGTCTTTGTTGCAACAGTTACATGCATGCAACCATGCAGCTGCATTAGCAAATTTTTCACCTTGATGACTATGCCACATTGTTCTATACATTTTCTAGTATATAGTCATTATATACTTAGCACTATAATGGGTACATTTAAGTGCTGATTTTTTACTTATAGAAAAATGTAGAGAAACTTGATTTTGGTCATGTCAGACATTATGTACATTCCTTAAGCAGAACAAAAATATTTTCATAATTTTAAAACATTATATTTTTCTAATCACAAAATTTTCCTAATTGTAAGCATTGTTTTAGCTAACTTTTGGTCTTGTTCAGAATAGTTTTCGGTAGTGTGATGACCATCAATTGATAATCCAATATATGTATTAGGTTTTCCATGCTTACGACACCCCGCCATACTAAATGAGATTACTCAAAAATCTAAAATGTGATACTTCACTATTATCCACATTTTAGAAAAAGGTGACAAATAAAATTGAAATAAACATTACTAACATGTCCATAAACATTTACATGTAAGTCCAACAACATGTATAACAACACATACCATATTAGGTATTTACATATATGTCCAGTGGTCTCAGCCACAATATACATACAAAATGTATTTATCTGCATATATACATGCCATATATAACATTAACATACTGCCAAAAACTCGAATTGATATACATATCATCTATGAAACATCCCCTGTACAGACTTGAGAGTACATGAATGACTCTAGGACACACTAACCACTAGCGAACCTTCTAATCCTATGCATCTCCAAACTGCTCTTCCTCAACACCTCGAACCTGATGACGTTGATGACGATCACCTCAAAAGATGTGGTGATGCACCAGGTGAGACCCATGTCCCAGCAAGAGATATATCTCTCAATAGTGCTTATTGACTACAATAGGCTACTTAATTAAATATATTTAGCAGATAAAACAAATAAAGAAGATAAGTGGATAACATTGTGGAGGAACATGTAGAGCTATCATCAGCTAAACAGTTAATTTATCTTATTGCATTGTATAACAACTAACTATATAAGAACAAGGCAAAAGTTATCAACTAATGTGAATCGTGTATGACCCCAAACAGATATGCTACACTGCTAGATTACGTCTTTTATTAAACCATGGGGAGTTTGAGGTATACCACTCATACTCTAATTAACCTCTGCAAAGTATTATTCCGTTATGTACAAGATTTAAGAGAGTTGTAATCCTAAGATCCCTCCACCCTCAGTTAGTACAATTTTGTCACAACGACACATAACATCAAGATGCAAATATCCTAGTCATCCTTGGTATATAGGTCATAGCACTAGTAACCATGTTATACAAAACCCTATCATCAGAGGTACAACCACAACTGTCCTCAATAACATCGCATATGTACATTTTTGAGACACGACCTAAACCGCTCTCAATCTAAGCCATGACCATAGCCATCCTCCATACCTTGGGATCAGGATGACAAGGGCACATAGTCTCTTACACCCGCATATACTCAACATTATATGACTTTGGGATTCCCTTTAGGAATACTCATTTCTCCATCCAGCAAATCCTGACACTAGAATTATTCTATGACACATGGCACTACATCATTAGGGTTTCACTTGATTAGTTAATTCCAATTGAGTGATTTTAGTTGCATCAATAAAGTTACAAGTAAACTCTAAAATGATATGGGTGTTTTAGAAAACTTTAGGAGATATAAAGCATGCGAGGTATATTCCTTATCACACCATTCTAGGATACCAATCCTTATCACACATGAAGATGGTTAAATCTCCATTAGGGTTCAAAACATGCCCAAGGGCCATTAATACCACATACATAATCTCATTTAAGAGCATAATTATCTTTCAACACCTTAGAGAAGGTTCAACAATCATCATCAAACTTGTGGTACACATGTGTAGCATAAGATTTGCATTTAATCCCAAGGTCTACGATATTCACCAAGTATTACCACTAACATTAGAGAGTATCCTTTCATCATAACAGCATATAAGGAAGATAGATGTAAATCAACCGTCATCATTTGTTTACTCAACTAAGATTTAGCAAGTGGATTAAGTTGACATTACTAATTAGCACTCAAAAGTAAACCATTGGTCTGTACACATACATAGGCAAAAGCACAAACCCTAACACCTATAATCCCCATCAGATCATGGATATACCTAAGTCAAAATATCACCATTGAATTTTGTACTATACTCAAGTATGGACTCATACCTAACACAAGGCATGACCACAGATCATGGTCTCAAACCAAAACCATCAAATCTTAGGGATCAACAAACCATATTTTCTATAGATGCAAAACCACCAGACCAACAACTAGAGAAGCCATCGTTTGATAAGGCTAGGATAGGCATTGGATCATACACCTAGAAGAGGCATCGAATCATAGTCCTAGGTAGGCCATATGTTGTCAACACCAGTGAACCATCATTTGTTGACAATAGGTGAACCATCAGATGTTGACACCGTGAACACCATCAGATCTTGCAACCAAAAGAACCATGAAAGCTCGATTCCTCTCTTGTGTTTTGCCCCAAGATTGAGCCAATGGCACACTGCTATAGTGTGACAACCTCTCACTCTCTCATTTTTCTCCAAAAATGTATCCAATCAGCAATGATGTGGCACTATATCAACATGCTTTCATAGGTCCCTCTCTCTCTTTGCACGGTCTAACCCACTCTCTGGATATTATTTTGATCTTATTTATCACATACATTATTAGAAATACATGATGTTGTAGTTTGCTTCGATCATGAAAATGAGATTAATAAAATGAAGTGTTATTCAATTTGGATTCCAAACCCTCTTCTAGAAGTTATTAACTAATGATCTTAGTGGTGGTTATGAAATCTGAAGTTGAATCTGCTCGTCGGATGGCCCTGCTATCCCGGTGGAGCTAGCGCCACGATCATCTGGAGAAGGAACGATGGAAGTACCTGATGGAAACGCGCCGAACCCTAGGATGATTTCTGTTCAGACACCAAACATGCCGCCAGTGGTCACGATGCAGTCCCAAAGGAAATCACCCCTATATGGAATTTCGCACGACACTTTCTTCAGGTGTATGGGGAGAGGTCATTGGCAAGCACAGTGTAGGAGAAACAAGGTCTGCTATAACTGTCATAGACCGGGGCATGTGGCTGCTAGGTGCACACAGTTTGTCCCGAGACCGAGGCCATCAGACGTACATTCGAGAACGGCCTTCCCACCTCTGCCTACAGGTATTCCGGCTAGGGGCGCTCCGCAACACGTCCCTAAATGCATCACTGTTGATGTCGGTCCTGACGACGAGATGCAGAGAAGCAAGATGATGGCGCTAGAGAGAGCGGTGGAGGTATCTTGGCCCTATGGTATTCAGTGGACAAAGCTATGCCCTTTCTTGCGAAAGTGCTGGCCCAATGCTGTAGATTTATACAGGTTTGCGGAGCGCATGGCTGTTGCTTTCTTCTCATGCGATAAGGAAGCAAAGGAAGTGACAGAGAAGGGAGTACCATCACTACGTGAGAAAAGAATCGATATGCACCACATGATCAATGGCGAACAACACCAGCGGAAGGAGGACTTTTGGTTCTGGTTAGCAGGCATTCCTATTACCTGTAGGGACGACGAAACGATGGAGAAGATTATATCACCGTTCGGAAAACTGAGGTTTATTTCTGATTGGCAGAAGGATAAAGATGACCTATCTGGACTTTTGATCTTAGTAGAGGCCTTTAATGAAGATGTCCCTCAATTTATATCTCTTACATATGGGCAGCGCCGGACTTCTGTGCAGCTCTTCATGGTGGTGAGAGGATCAGTGGGATCTAATAACACATATCTTACTGAGTTTGGGAGAGACTCTGGATTTCCTCGGGAGGCCTTAATTGTACAGGAGAAGACAAATGCATCTAATACCATGGTGGTTGTGACAGATAGAACCTCAGATGTTAGGGAGATCTCTCATACGCGGTGTCCGTCTCCGATCAGGCAGCATCACAGAACTCCAAGGTGATTGGTGGTGGATATAGAAGGCAACAACATGTTTCTGTCAAACAGACGACTAGAGGATTTCATGTTCCTTGAGAGTGAATACAATGAGCATAGGAGGAGGTCTGGGAGAAGCCACAGCAGGCAAAGAAGAGATGGTGATGATAGTCAGTACCACAGGCGTTATCATTCCAGGAGAAGACACTCAGACTGTGACGGGGAATTTTTTGATGGTTTCTGGTCGGATTTTGAAGGGGGGTACAACCCTTGATCGGGTTCATCTTTGCTGGGGACAGAGGCTCCAAGTTATACATGGATTGTACTTCTATTTTTTGGAACATCTAGGGTGCATCTAATAACCCAACAAGAAGAGTGTTGAGCAGAATTTGTGGTCGTTTTAAACCAGGAGTGGTTTGTTTGTTTGAGCCGTTTCTTCATGCGGAACAGGCTGCGGAACTCATGGACATTGTGAGGCTTGACTGGGCAGTGGACAATCAAGAAGAGGGAGGAAAGATCTGGTTCTATGCTGACAGAGATATGAACCCTGCGGTTTTCAAGAGACATAGACAGCACATCACGACGAGTATGGAAAACAGCGATGGATCTAAATTTTTTATTACAGCTATATATGCCAGTTGTGATACCGTTGAGAGAAGAACTTTGTGGTACGAATTTCTTGTATTGGCGGAACATATTGGTGATGAGCCATGGATGATCGCAGGTGACTTCAATGTGGTACGTAATACAAGGGAAAGATGAGGCGGAAACCTTCCAGGATACCAAGACATGTTGGATTTCAACACTTTAATTGCGGATGCAGCTTTGGATGAAATTCCATTTGAAGGAAGCCAATTCACTTGGGTGAATAAAAAGATTCTTACATCTAATATGTGGCAGAGAATAGATAGAGTGCTAGTGAATGAAGCATGGATGATGGCAAGGCCCGCTACTAGGTCGATACACTTGACCAAAGACAGAGTATCGGATCACAGTCCAATTGTTACGATTTCAGCCGTTCAAGCAGTAGACCGAAAGAAAGCACACTTTGTCTTTATGAAGGCATGGCTTGATCATGATGATTGCTTAAAAGTGATTGAACAGGCTTGGAATGAACCGGTGACTGGGCATCCTTCCTTTGTTTTCTGTCACAAACTTAAGAGGGTTAGGACAGCTCTACGTCGATGGAGCAAAGATTCTTTTGGTGAAATCAAGCAGCGTATACATGACTTGGAGGACGTGGTCTTTACTACACAGGTTGCTTTTGATGGGAATCCAACCAGGGTGAATGAAATAAATCTGAGGATAGATGAGAATGAGCTGCAACTACTGCTAAATGAAGAAGAGGCAAAGTGGAAAGAGAAAGTGAGGATAAGCTGGCTTAAAGACGGTGAGCGTAATACGAAATTCTATCATGCTACTGTCAAAGCAAGAAGAAAACACAGGAGGCTCAACAGGGTGGTCTTACAGGATGGCACTTGTATCTCGGATCCAAAGCTGATGGCGGAGGTGGCGGCCGGTCACTATCAAAAAATTTTCAATGAAGTGGTGGAGACAAGTATTTCTGATATGGAAGAATTTCTGCAAGATATCTCGGAATCAATATCCATGGATGACAATTTTTCCCTTATTGCTGCTCCCCATGAAGAGGAGGTTGTGAAGACCTTGCAAAAGATGGATTCCGCATCGGCTCCAGGTCCGGATGGGTTCACTTTGACGTTCTTCTGGGCTGCTTGGTCCATCATTGGTGAGGATTTTATGAAAATGACGGAGGCCTTCTTTAGAGGACATCCATATTTTAGGGGTCTTTTTTGCTGCCGTATTCTACTTATACCGAAGGTGGACACCCCAAAAAGGTTACCGGAGGATTTCAGACCTATATCGATTGAGAACATTGGCCTTCACTTACTTGCGCGAGTTCTCAATGATAGGATGGCTCCCATGATGCCGAGATTGATTTCTAAGGTGCAAGGTGCTTTTGTCAAAGGGTCTGATATCACTCATCACGTCCGAATTATGAAGGAGATGATGCACAACATCAACAGGGGCCAAGGTACACCTAATGTAATTTTGAAGTATGATATGTCGAGAGATTATGATAGGACTGACTGGAAAGTTCTGCGGAGAGTACTGCAGCAATTTGGGTTTACTATTGAGATGGTGAATTTGTTCTTAAGCTTCTTTTCTAATACTTGGGCCACGATCACTATTGGAGAAGAAACTGTGGGCTTTTTCCCGATCTGTAGAGGCATCAAGCAAGGATGTGCTTTATCACCTTTTCTTTTCATTTTGTTTGAGGAGATTCTATGTAGAAGATTTCTGAAACTAGAAGAAGAAGGACTCATCTCTAGATTCCAGATAAGGGGAGAAGCAGTTCCACCAAGCATCCTTTTATATGCAGATGATATTTCTATATTTTTCAATGCTGATCAAAGATCGATGGTGAAGGTTAAGGAAACCTTTGAGGCATACGAACGGGCCACGGGGCAGCATATAAACAAGGCTAAATCCTCCTATGTCGTAGGTGGGAATGATTTGGAGATGATCGACAGAGTGGTGAATTGTCTTGATACGGGGGCAACAAAGGATTCTTTAACTTACTTGGGCATTCCTATTTCTAAAGGGAGGATGAGACTTCATGACTTTGAGTTCTTAATGAAGAAGATTGTTGGTAAATTCACAGCCTGGAGGTCCAAACTATTATCCTTTGTGGGTAGAATATTAATGATTGCTCATGTTCTGACATCCATTCCAGTATATACGGAGGTTGCGATTGGTATTCCAGCGGGGATTGCAGACCGTATTGAAAACAAACTATCTCAATTCCTGTGGGCGGGTAGAGATGAAAAGCACAGAAAGGCGTGGCTCAGTTGGCATAGAGTTGCAAGACCTTTTTCTCAAGGTGGACTTGGGATCCCACCTTTGCGACTGATAAATGATGCATTTGTAGGGAAGGCATGTTGGGAGGTGTTGATGTCGGATTCATTATGGGCCGTGTTTTGTAGGGGGAAGTATGCTAACGTGGCAGGAGGTCGTGATAATGTTTACCCCGGATCCTTGATGCTTGGGCCCTATCCTTCCCCGTACTGGAAAAGAATCTGGGATATGTTGTCGCGGGTGTTCCATTTGTGTAGATGGGTGGTAGGAAGAGGTGATATTTCTTTTTGGGACTCGCGGTGGTGCGAACAGTGGTTGGCTGATCATGCGAGATTTTCTAGCGACAGAAGACATCCCTTTCTTATTAAAGATTTTTGGATTGATGGGCATGGATGGGTTTGGGACCTTTTGAAGATGATTGTCAATGATGAGGGGCTGAATCTTATCCGTGATTCTAACACATGGATTGCTAATGAGGATGATAGGATGATATGGAGTCCGAGAATGCAAGGAGATTTTTCTATGAGATCGGTTAAGCAGGTACTGATGCTTGTTAGAAGGGAAGGTCCAGTTGGACTAGGTTCGATTTGGGATAATAATTTCCCTAAGGCTGCTACTTTCATTTGGAAATCTGTTAGAAGAGCCACGTCAACGGATGACAACATTAAAGCTAGATGCAGTATCCCGTTAGTATCTCAGTGCAATTGTTGTGTGGAACCGCATGAAGAAAGCATTGAGCATCTGTTGTTTCAAGGACAAAATGCGGAGTTTTTTTGGGGAAAATTTGCTGATTTGACAGATATGATGTCACCCACCAACGTAATAACTCTAATAGACACATGCGGTTTGGGGAAAAGGAAGAAACTTAAGGAATGGTTAGCTGGAAACTTGGCGGTTTTGATCCCATACAGTATTTGGCGGCTGAGGTGCGAAGCAAGGTTTGAAGGAAAACACAGACCACTATGTCATGAATGGGAGTTTGTTACTAGAACGTTGAATGTTTAGCTGAAGGAAAGATCTTTTATGATTGATTCTGATAACAATATTTATGACCGTATGAGGGAGGCAAACTTGGTGGAACCTAAAGTCACGATGAGGCAGATTAAACTGTTAAGATAGATGATGCCCGACCTACATAATCTTAAGCTCAATATTACGATCGGGAAAGATAGAGACAACTGTGGAGTTCCTAGAAGATGGGCGGCGGGAATTATTAGGAACCACAGGGCTGATATTTGCTTGGTGTTCAGAATATGGATCAGGAGTACAGACTACATCCTTGCGTACATGCAAGCGTGTTCCATCAGCTTGAAACTAGCGAGAGATAATGCGTTGGGCATCTCGTGTGTTGAAATTGATGAGGCTTACGTGTATGATATCATATGGAACAACGGAAAGGAACCATGGAGGTCGACATCTTTTGTTCGTGAGCTGCGAGAGGAGGTTCACGCTGCTATGATTTATGGGTCCCTTGTTCACAAGGTCATCAAATCGATACCTCATGAACTAGGAAAATGGGGCAGCAGTTTAGATGAGCCTTATGTTTCTTCTGATATCCGAAATATACCATGCAGAGTAAGGGGTATGGCGGCCTTGGAGAAGCGTCAAGTCCCGTACATCGTTATGCTGAAAACAATTAGCTAGTCGGAGAAATAGAAAGGGGAACACATTGTTTGTTTTGTTTCTTTCTTTTAGTACCCACGTCTGATATAAGCAAGAGCTGTAATTTTTTTTTGATGATTATGCCCACAAGAGGGGTGTGGGATGAATAAAAGCGACCCCTGGCTTAACAAAAAAAAAAGAATCTTTATCTAAACTTGAACTATTTATCACGAACCTTTATGATTACTTGTCTATGCTGACTGGTCTAACTTTGATGATTATTAATACAAGTCATTAAATTATCCATTTTAGTAACTTTTGATACTTGCACCTTAAATACAAGAATGATTATATCTAGAATCACTATTGTCACTTTTGATGCTTGTACTCGTGAAAATCAACAAAAATCGATTATTGTTATCTAATCAAAATCATTTGATAATGGACTCTATTAATAATCAAACGTTATAATCTAATACTATCTAGAATCTTTTATGGAATCTATATCTTAATCTGGAGCTAGAGTTGACCAGTTGGTCGTAGTTACTATGTTTAGGGTTAATTCCTATTATGAATTAAGTGTTGAACTTGATATTAGTTTTGGTAATCTCAGAAACATTAAATCTTGATCACACTTAAAAGTTAACTACTAAGATTTTAAACCCTCTTTTGGAGCTTGTGACACCAATATGTTGAAATTCCTTTTCTGCACAAATGTGCTTGTCTACATGACATGACATAATAATCTTGACTTGACTTACTCTAAACTTTAGTGAAGGTACACTTATTATACTCCTTGACATACATATGGTGGTGTTTTCGTGTATCGTATGAGTTATTTTCCTTTCTCTTGGCATATTAGTATTTGTTTGTACTAAGTCTCAACATGTGATACAATGTTATGGTTTTTCATTATAAGTATATTCTAATAACTTTGAACATAAAATAAATTAGAAATACATTATACATTGATATTTAAATTTAAAATACAAATAGACCCTCGCCACTAGAGGTGACCAGGGCTTACTGTATAGGTACAAACAAGCCCTCACTTTTGAGCATCTAAAGGGCCTAATGTACATCAGCACAAATAGATCCACACCTATAGGTGCACTAAATGGATTTGATGTGGAGGTAAATAGACCCTCACCTTTGGGTGTAGAAAGGGTTTAATACCTAAATCCCCAAACCTAGGTGGTATAGGACAATAATGACCATATATATAGTATATTGGATAATGGGATAAAATGCATGATGATTTCTTAAAACAATTTCTTTGATTTAAAGGTTTGTTCTCTTTCACTTTATTAATTCCAAGAGCCTAATTTATATATGAAATTTCAATTGTCTTATCAATGATATACTTGTACATTTGCATTGCCTACGTGTCATGAATTTTCTCTATAGGAAAAAGGATGAATTATAAAGAGATGACAAGGATCTTATTTCTCTCTTGGCTAATATGATAACAAGAAAAAGTTTACTAAATCATGAATCATGTGGGTTTGTTCTTGTTAACAATCTTATTCATATATATTATATCTTATGGTACACACCAATGTGTTATTTCCTTCGGTCAACCAAAGGACGAGTGCTTCAATTCCTCTACCACTATCTAGGCATTGGGATCAGGATTGTGGTTAGAACAGTTTCCTTAGAGTTGGTATTAGATCCTACACACTCCCATATGCATTTGGTAAATAATTTCTCCAATCTCTTGAATCCATGAAATCATAAACTCCAAAATGGTGAAAACTAAGGTGTTTAGGCTGGGGTTTCTGGCTAGCCATCACCTCCTATCAGTCTCACAATTGTTATTGAGGTTCCCCTCTCTCCCTATCTTCATCCCAACCAAAACTAGACATATAGGTTTGATGAAGCCCCCATTTAGGGCTGCATCATGTGTCATTTTATCCTTTGATTACATCTAAACATGTTAGAATGCATACTACTTCACTCAATAAATGAATTATTGTCAAATACACTTGTGGAGGTTCTTTTCATGTTTTTCAGGTACTTTAACCACTCTTTAAATGGAAATAGAGGAGGAGGATACTAGGGTTCCTTCACCATTAGAGGAGTCTAAAGATATCCCAAGAGATTCCCCAACCTACCCCTCATGACTAAGTGTAGAGCTAAAGAAAATAACTCCATGCATGATGAATATAAAGATGAAAATGCAAATAAAAGAGCCCAGTACATTCCAGGTACCATGGAAGGGCCATGCTACTACTGATACAAATCACAGCTAAAATCCATGTTTGAAATAGCTATCACACTCAATCAACCACGTTCTTGGATAGAAAATTGGTTGTGGTGTACAAGGTCCACCAAGGTCGTTCCATCCAAAATAGATGTAGTGGGAGGCTCCCAAAATGGCTATAATGAAGAAAATGGCCAAGTGTTCCTTCCCTCTAAAACGACCATTGTAAGAACATGATTTTTCACATGTATTTACATATTTGAAATGAAAATATTTAAATAATGAGGATATGCTAGAAACTTGAAGTGCTTTATTTTAGAAGTATGGATTTAATTTGCAAATCTTCCTTTACAATAGTGTTTGTGGTTTTTACTATTTTTAGAATTCCAATAATGATATAGGGAGAAAGGACAAAAGATAATATAATATTAAGTGAATTTTAAAAGGTAATGGGTAATTAGTAGAATTTTCTGAAAAAGTGATATTAAAGGTCACTAATGGTTTGGTTTCATTTCCACATTGTTATAATAAGAAAAGTAATCCAAATAAGAAATATGAAAAAGTTAGAAAGAGAAAAGAATTGATTTGATGTCTTAAATAATAAGATAAAGAGGGATACTTAGATACTAAGAAAAACACTTTTAAGTATTTTGGTGTCCAATCTCACCCACACCTAGATATAAGTGCTAGAAACTTCCCTTTAAAATTTGGATTAAAAGGATAAAGGGAGAGAGAGATGTGGATTTTATTAGATTTCCTATAGTGTATAGGATTAGGAATATTTGTATTAAAATGTAATGATTTCAAAGAAATTAGAGAAATCATCCTTTGATAATATGCATGAGATGGAGATCATTGGATCATGATCTGACACTTTGCGGATCATCTCCTACCAGAGACAAATTGGGAAAGAACTTTGTATACATGAAGTAATTGCACGTGATATATCTCTCTACAACCCACCTCTTAACACAATAATTGGACCAATTAGTTAGTTCAGGAATTTTGAAAAGGAAACATATTTGTAGGAAAGAAAAATGTGGCTTGTACACCAAAGGAGATCCCTCACTGACAATTGTCTCTCTGTTGGGATCCCAAACCCTAGATGTCACCATACATCCTATAAATAATCTATCCCCTAAATTCACCAGAAGCACTGGAACGAGGATGGCAAGACTCTGCCCTAGGAACCCCCCCTCTCTCATTCGACCTTCACTGACAAGCTTCTCCGCCATAAATGCCATCACATACAAGTTGAAAGCCATAAACATGGATCGAGTAATAGGTCATTGGATCAGGTTCTACCATGGACCTATACTTCCATCGTGCGATCAGGGTTTCATCTCGGCTGTGAGTGAGGTGAGTAGGTAGATATAAACTCGATGATTCAATCTACATGAAAGTCAACAAAGACTAGAGATCCAGAGGCCAGACTGTTTCCAAGAAAATGTATTTTCTCACTTCTCTAATTAGAAAATCAAGAAAATAGTTTAATCTTGCAAAATTCACTAAAAATCCATCCTTTGGCTAAAAAATACAAATAAGTAGTGTTTTTTTTATCATAAAAGTGCAAGGATTCCAATAAAAATGGTTTCAAGACATAGATCTACTTCGAATTCTAAAAGTATCTAAGGTTACTAACTTGAATATATTAAAAGCATGCAAACCCTAGTTTCTTGGTTATAATGATCATAATATATTTAAATAACCTTCATGGATAAAGTTGGGTCTTTTGGGTGAAAAGGACATGTTTGACTTTATTTGAGATTAAGAATGCATAAAACATCAAATTTAGGGTTTACAAATTAAAAAGGCATTAAAAGTGATAATTTGGGTTTTGGAAATTCAAAATCCTAGTGAAACCCTAAGTTGACCCCAAAACCCTTACTTAGAACCCAAGTCAGTCTTAATGTTAGACTTGGACAAAATAGAAATACTTGGGTGTTATGCATTAGTTTTATGGTGATCACTTTCTTAATCTCAAACTACATTTATTGCTTGGATGTTGATCACTTCTGAGAAAGGAATGTGGTTACACCTATGACTAATTGCCTTAACCAACTTAAGTGGTTTCTTGGAGTTTTCCTGATTAAATTACAATTAAATGCTTGCATGTTTATTTATTTCTTGAAATCTATAAAGTCATTATGGGTATCATCTTATATAGTTGTAACCTACTTAAACCCTATATCAATCTTTGGTGATTTAAAGAGCATGGGGTGAATGATTTCATCATGGGGATGACTGGTAATCAAGTCTGGAACAAAAGGTCACCTCCGGTAAATCCCGATATAGAAGCCCTATGTATGAAACCAAGCCCGGGTGAGGGAATCTATGAAATGTCCACTATAGGGACCAAAACCCTTAGATATGGTTCCTCATAAAGAGTCTACCCTAAAGAGAGGGCACACCATTATCTTAAAAAATATCATATGCATAAAACTTTGAGATACAACCTTAGTCGTTCTCACACTGAGACATGACCGTACCCATCCTCCACACACCTAGGATCAAGATGTTAAGGACACACAGTCACTTGCACCTTGCATACTCAATAAAATGTGCTCTGAGCTTCCATTATGAATTCTCATTTCACCATCCAACAATTTTTGACACTGGAATGGATCTATGGCACATGGTACTGCATGATTAGTGATTCACTTGATTAGTTAATTCCAATTGGGTATCTTTTAACTACATCAATCATGTTACATACAATGCCTAGAAATATTCTACAAAGGTAAGGGTAGAATGGAACTTTAGAAGATATAAAACATATGAAGTATAAACTTGTCAGATCACCACATGATATTGTTTCATTGCCACTTATGAGACCATCACCATTATCACATCACCATGGGATACCAATCCCTTATTAAATCATTATATTATACCACCTCACTTAGGGTAACTGACCATGTCCAAGGTCATAAGACCATTCACATTGTTCCCTACAAGAACATCATCATCTCCCCATGCCTCATCAAGGCTCACCACCATCACCACACATGTATTACACAAGTTTGGCTTAACCATGCATTAAATAATTATGATGCTCATAAGGTAACAAATTAGGGTTACAACAGTGTAGGAGAGAGAAAATACTTCATCATTATGCTCATCATTCAAGTAAACTAAGCATTATCATAATGCACTACAATTAGAGTTATGTTCAACATAGCAAACTAAATTAGGTTTCCAAAATAGCAACAAAAGTTAACTCTAGTTATAACCATCTTCAACATTCTTGGGAGAAACTAGATCAAGTACCATCATCACAAATTCAACCATACAAGACAAACACAAGGTCTAAAACTTTTCATCGATCGCATAGAATTAGGGGTATCATCGACTAAAGAAACCGTAGGTCACACCACTCTTGAGGATTGAAGAAACTAGTTGTACCAACACCTTCATTGATCACTGAGGGTCATCCACTTGGTTGACTGCTAAAGCTAGGTGATCCACCTTCATTGATCGCTAAATAAGGACATCTTAGAGACCACCTAGGTCCCAAACAAAATGACCAGAGAGGACTAAGAAGATCATTGGTAACCAAAGAAAAAAGGATCATGATCGAATTTCAAAAGTTCATCATCAAACATGGCCACCAAACTATGGAGAGAATCTTCATCAACCGCATAGAAATCAGCTCAGTGACCACATCACTCAAAAACCCAGTGACCACTATCATCAACATCTTCATTACCATAAAGAGAGATAGTAACTCATCAACCACAAGATCAAATAAGTTGGTCATCACCATGAAGTGAAAACCACTAAGGTGTAAAACAAATGAAGTAAATCAACTCCAAAACATTAAATTTGACTATAACATGAGAGAAAATGAAACCATATTTAAGAGAAAGAAAACCAACATTCTAAGACACATGCATGCAAGGATCAAAAACACCATCATCAACAAGATAATTGTGCACAAAGATTAGGGTTTCAACAAGGGAAGTTTTTTTATTAATATTACCATGAAACATTGTGAAAGACTGGCTTTTCTAGCTTAATTCCGAGGATGGAATTTCTTTGAAGCTGTGTAGGATGTGATAGAGTGGACTTTCAGGATCCTAAATACCCAATTGAAATAGTGACAAAGTTATGGTTATAGTTTCTTTGAGTTGTGAGGTTCCTAGAAGGCCTTTTTGAGATTTTAATTGAATGGTCTAATTGATGATTTTGGTCACCAAATTTGAGTAGAAGGTAGATCAAGAGATAAAGAAGCTATGGTTAAAATTTGGTGACAATTGGATCATCCTAGAGATAGGTATTTAGGTTTGATCTTTGGGAAATAATGTGCATAATTGATGCTTTATGAACTTAAGTTGTGGCTTGAAACCAATGTCATGCGTCCCTTTAGTTTGGGCAAGCTGCATGGTCAGATTAGGGCCATGCTTTTCCAATCCAATGGCCATGGCACTTGGCTTAAGTGAACCATGGATTGATAGTGTGGCGTTTTCCTGACCATAGGATGGATAGGTTTCGACGACTCTTAGTCAGTCATCCCCTACCTAGCAGTTAGAACTAGGTAGCTCGTTGAGCCACACTCTCCCACGATCCTACACCATGACTGAGGGAGGGTATGAACGAGACTGGCCGAACGGTTGTGCTCTCCTCATCATAAGGAGTACATTCACCCTTCACTCGTAGGCATCAGTCCAGTGTACCGATGGAATGAGATCTCCATCCCTGCAACTTCTCCATCGCAAACCAACATGTTAGACGAGGAAAAAGGATGCAGAGAAGGAGGCTCTAGCGGCAGTCCACCAGGCCGACAGCGATGGGAAACACCAGAGGAGCTATTGGTGGCTGTAGTTCTGGCGAGGCAGAGACCAAGTCAATGTCGGAGTAGCTGGGCCACACGACGCCGGAGCAGCTGGGCCACATGATGCCAGAGCTCAGATATGTGATGTACACAAGGAAGGGCGCACATGGTGGTAGTTGATGGAGGTTTGACGCTTGTGGTTTCACTCATCGGAAGAGACCTTGGTCGGTCCAGCGCTCCAACCAGAGGCAACGCTCATGGCGGAAGGCTCGCACATGCCCAGAACAGAAAGACTCGTTGGGAGGAGTTTAGGTAGAGCAAAACCTCTCTGATGATGCTGTGAAGGACCTGAGTATTAGAAGCCAAACGGATGGAATGATGGAAGACGAAGACGATCAGAGTAGGCCAATGTCCGAGCTCAGGATGGAGACCAAGTGGGAGGACTCACAAGCGCAAAATAATGGAGGCCTAGCGCTTAGAAGAAGATCGCACACTAGAGAGGAGCAAGTCTGGGCTGGCGGTGCACAACAGGACCATCCTGAGTTTTTCATTGTGACAAATTTTGGAGAGGAGGAGCAGATTATGGCTGATCTCTCACCGGAGAAGTCCGTGGCGGCACCCCTTGAATGGGTGCTGAGCGGAAGGCTTAGCCAGGAGGAGGAGACCCTAGCTGATCTCTCGTTGGGGTCCCATCCCTCATGGCGGCGGCACCACCTGTAGGAGAAGACCGGGAGGCGAGGAGGAAGACGTGATGTCAGGGTGGACTGGGTCCATGTAGCAAACCGGCCTCATGACCAGTAAACCGGCTGGCTCAGCGTGAGCCCAGGAGACATGAGCCGCAACCTCCATGGACACGTGGCAGCGCACAATAGGCGGCAGAAGGTAAATCCTTCACAAATGTTCATATCTTAGATAAATCATAGTAATTAGCTAGAGCATCTGAGAAATAAGTATAGTATACCGAAATTCTCAGAAAAATGTGTAGAACAATGTGAAAACCTATTATTAGACTTTTGATGCACTAATATCATTGATATCATGTTAGATGTGTAATTCTTATTTCATG
This sequence comes from Alisma plantago-aquatica, assembly GCA_963693085.1. NCBI lineage: Eukaryota > Viridiplantae > Streptophyta > Magnoliopsida > Alismatales > Alismataceae > Alisma > Alisma plantago-aquatica. The sequence continues at coordinate 886,461,668 of OY856411.1, forward strand.
GATAATAAATATCAAACGATTTTCTAAAATTATGATAACATGTCAGTAACTCCATAATAATGTTTATAATTCACCTGATGTCAAGGATGATCATGTTGATGCACAAAATCATGTAATTTGCTTTATATTGCTATCTAGGGCTAATAACCCTAAATAAAAGGCAATTAATACATACATGATCAATAATTGATAAGATTTACAGTGTAAGCTCATATCAACATATGGAACCTCAGTTTTAATCATGAGATCACGAAGATGCACGGAATCTATGTTATATGAAGTTGACCCTTAATACATGGATTAAAACCCTAATTTAGGTTAATGATGTAACCTAAGGTTAATATGTGCATAAAAATGATATGGAACCGAATATTCAGATAATGAACCATAATCTGGAAAATGACATCCGTATGATAATTATAAGAAAGGAATACAAGTAATGACGTGCATATCCTAATGAACACGACTAGGGTTAAGATGAGATGTATGATGATGAGAATCTGACGATGGTACATGATCTTATCTTAACCAGGGTTTGACCAAGATTAGAGTTGACATGAGGAATATGTGATTAGGATATCTCTTTGGAAGGTACGCCATTACCTCTTACTTGTCTTATTATATAATATGCTTGTGTTATATGTGTAGTAAAATACTTGGCATATGATATTGGATGATATGATTGTTCTTGCATGATATGTTGCTTGATTTTTGTACCTATGTCTATGAACACATGAAACATAAAATATCTGATCCATCCTATGATAGCACTAAACTCTTTGGTAGTACAGTGCATTGACAAACATCAAAGCCCTAGGGGCAGATGTAACATCAAAGCCCTAGGGGCAGATGTACGATTTATATGACAAGGCCTAAAGACATCAAAGCCCGAGGGGCAGATGCACGAGATATATGATGGAAATAAGCTTAACATTTGTGTTCTCTTTTGTTAATGAATTTCTTTGTGCAAGTATACGCGTTTCTTATATTCTTCTGTTACTGCCAAGTACATTAGTTTTATCTTATTGCCAATATATGATGAGAGGTATATAAAAGACACGTAGGCGTACTCAGTACAATATTCTTGAATATTGTGCTAACGTGTACCGCATGTAATCTTTTTGTTTAGGTTGTGGTTATGCTCTTGAAGATCCAGGATAGTTGTGAGTTGTGTAGCGAGCTGATGTACAGGTGGACCTATTGTCTTAAGATCCTGTAGTTTAGAGGTAGTACATGTATATGTAGAAGTTTGCTGTTCAATATGTAATATCAAATGTTGTAACAATTCATGTTGTAATTATATGTTGAATGGTGAACATGTGTGTATGGTTTTATTATTGTTCATGTACATGTGCTACTGATTGTTTCCTTCTGACTTCCTCTGATTTTCTTCTTCTTAGCCTAGTGTGGGGGTGTTTAAATTGGGATTCTCGCTGAGGTGAGGTTTCAATTTGGATGTCACACATCAAATTAAGTTTTAGAAAATTCGGGGACGTCACAGGTGGTATCAGAGCATGAACAATAGCAAAGCCTAACATTTGCTCATTATGCAACTCAAAACTGAAGAACCTTGAACTTAATAATCTTTAGGGTTAGATTAGTTGTCTTTTAGAGACTAGATCTGACCTAGCCTCTAGGTTAGCACCTAGATGTCCGAGAACTAGGACTAGACTAGTGCTTGTTGTATAGAAGGTCCTTAGATGTCGTTCTTTCCTTATAGTATAGCGGTATGGGACATTGTACTATTTGGAAATGACGTGCATTAAGGGAAGAGAAACCCTAAACATATGACGCTCGTTGTCTAGAGTAGCTACACTAGTCTACACCATGTTCTCACCCCTTTCCTTAGTTTTCATGACACTGTACTCTCTACTATGTGTGGGGCAATCGTTTCAGGATTTGGTTTTGGATTCCAATCGGATTGAACCTTGATAGTTTTCTCTGACGCTTGTTTTATCGTAGAAAAACTATATAATATTTTGTTATGTATATGTATTACAAAAATGTGTCCCCACACATGTACGAGTACGAGGTGGTCATGCAACCTAAGTGAAAGTGAATGACATCAGTCTAGAAGAGAGAGTAGTTCTAGATTAGATGTCTAGAGCCTTTTTGATGTATATGATAGATGGAATAGATGATGTAAGTTTTGATGATATGATGTAAGTCTTATATAGAAGACATAAGATGTTTATGAAGATATATGTTTGCCTTGAGGACTTAAGTTCAGTTTTGAGGTTTTGATATAAGTTTTGATGAGGAAAGTAACTAGGCTTTTATGAGATAAGATATGTTAAGTTAAGACAAGATGTGGATCAGCCTGAGCATCAAGCTCTTTTACAAAGGAGGACCTCTAGTATTAGGACCAGTTTTGGGGTTAGCTCAAGAGAGAGCAAAACCCAGAGGGAGAAGGTCAGAGAACCTAAACTCCAAGATATGAGAATTCTGAGATATGTGTTATGATATGTCCTAAACTAGACTACTCCTGAGTGATTGAGTTGAGTCGCTTTATGCATGATTCCTATAGTCTTGATGAACCCTAGATGTTCGTGGGAAGACCAAACCCTAGAGTCAGAGAGAGGCTGGTTATATGTGCATATGTGAATATGAATATGAGTGCCTGCCATCTGGGTGAGGGAGAGAGCCCAAGACCCTAGAGGAGGTATCTATGTTAGTTTCTGTGAAGCCTCATGCTCGATTTGGTGGTTTCCCACATAGGAATCTAGGGGTGTATATAAGAGAGCTTTTGGGTAAGATGTTTCATGGGTAAGTTCTGTGAAGAGAATACCATATCATGTTTTGCTTTGTGCTTATGTGGCTAGAGCTAATGAAGCTATTAGCCAGTGCCAGTGAGGTAACCTAAGAACCCTAGACCGAGAGGGAAGCTATAGTTTGTACACATGAGAAACTCATAGAGATGAGTTAGCTCAGCGAGACTGAGCATAGCACTACCCTCAAGTATAGGTTAAGGGAACCTCATTGGACTTGCTGATGTATGTTGATAAGCCACTCGTATAAGTTGCTTAACCATGGTAAAACATATATAAGGATGTGATCTAATCTCGAGATGTGATATAAGTGACATGATGGAACAATGAGTATAGTTTGATAAATCTCTATGTATAAATGGTTAACCATCTACATTATTAATGATGATAATGTAATACTATTGGCTAATCTTGTGATGAAATCACCAATAGATGTTACAATTAATATGAACAATGAAATAAGATCATATGAATGAAGCATGTTATGTGAGGTGTTAATCTAGTGATTAACAAAGAGGTAAAATATAGTTTGACAACTAGCACAACATAATGATGATGACAACTTAATATAATGGGTTAAAGTGATTTTTTTCCTTTAGAACATGGTAATATGATGTGGGAACCCTAATGTGTGGGTATAGATGAAGATGCAGCCCCGATATATGAGATATGTCATGACATAACCTAAGTTTCTAAACCTTGAGTCTAACCTTGAATGGAGTGTTTGTGCACAAAGATGGTTGTAAAATCCCCCTAATAGTGATTTGGATACATGGTTCACATAACTTTTTTGGATATGTTACCCATAGAATACTACCTACATGTGGATGACGACAAGATAAGGTTTTCCCTGGAGGTATGAGTATGCTTTACTTTCAAGGATGAAAGTTCTTTTAAGATGTATATGATGTGAAAGACTGGCTTTTCTAGCTTAATTCCGAGGACGGAATTTCTTTGAAGGTGTGTAGGATGTGATAGAGTGGACTTTCAGGATCCTAAATACCCAATTGAAATAGTGACAAAGTTATGGTTATAGTTTCTTTGAGTTGTGAGGTTCCAAGAAGGCCTTTTTGAGATTTTAATTGAATGGTCTAATTGACGATTTTGGTCACCAAATTTGAGTAGAAGGTAGATCGAGAGATAAAGAAGCTATGGTTAAAATTTGGTGACAATTGGATCATCCTAGAGAGAGGTATTTAGGTTTGATCTTTGAGAAATAATGAGCATAATTGATGCTTTATGAACTTAAGTTTTGGCTTGAAACCAATGTCATGCGTCCCTTTAGTTTGGGCAAGCTGCATGGTCAGATTAGGGCCATGCTTTTCCAATCCAATGGCCATGGCACTTGGCTTAAGTGAACCACGGATTGATAGTGTGGCGTTTTCCTGACCATAGGATGGATAGGATCCGACGACTCTTAGTCAGTCATCCCCTACCTAGGAGTTAGAACTAGGTAGCTCATTGGGCCACACTCTCCCACGATCCTGCACCATGACTGAGGGAGGGTATGAACGAGACTGGCCGAATGGTTGTGCTCTCCTCATCATAAGGAGTACATTCACCCTTCACTTGTAGGCATCAATCCAGTGTACCGATGGAACGAGCTATCCATCCCTGCAACTTCTCCATCGCAAACCAACAAGTTAGACAAGGAAAAAGGATGCAGAGAAGGAGGCTCCAGCGGCAGTCCACCAGGCCGACAGTGATAGGAAACACTGGAGGAGCTGTTGGTGGTTGTAGTTCTGGCGAGGCAAAGACCAAGTCAATGCCGAAGCAGCTGGGCCACATGACGCACGAGCTCAGATCTGTGATGTACACAAGGAAGGACGCACATGGTGGTAGTTGATGGAGGTTCAACACTTGTGGTTTCGCTCATCGGAAGAGACCTTGGTCGGTCCAACACTCCAACCAGTGGCAACGCTCATGGCGGAAGGCTCGCACATGCCTCAAACAGAAAGACTCGTTGGGAGGAGTTTAGGTAGAGCACAACCTCTCTGATGATTATGTAAAGGACCTGAGTATTAGAAGCCAAACAGATGGAAGGCTGGAAGACGAAGACGATCAGAGTAGGTCGGTGTCTGAGCTCATGACGGTGACCAAGCGGGAGGAATCGCAAGCGCAAAATAATGGAGACCTAACGCTTAGAAGAATATCGCACACTAGAGAGGAGCAAGTCTGGGCTGGCGGCGCACAGCAGGACCAGCCTGAGTTTGTCATTGTGACAAATTCTGGAGAGGAGGAGTAGATTATGGCTGATCTCTCATCAGAGAAGTCAGTGGCGGCGCCCCCTGGATGGGTGCTGAGCGGAAGGCTTAGCCAGGAGGAGGAGACCCTAGCCGATCTCTCGTTGGGGGCCCATCCCTCATGGCGGAGGCGCCACCTACAGGAGCAGACCGGGAGGCGAGGAGGAAGACGTGATGTCAGGGTGGACTGGGTCCATGTAGCAAACCGGCCTCATGACCAGTAAACCGGCTGGCTCAACGTGAGCCCAGGACACATGAGCCGCAACCTCCATGGACACGTGGCAGCGCACAATAGGCGGCAGAAGGTAAATCCTTCACAAATGTTCATATCTTAGATAAATCGTAGTAATTAGCTCGAGCATCAGAGAAATAAGTATAGTATACTGAAATTTTCAGAAAAATGTGTAGAACAATGTGAAAACCTATTATTAGACTTTTGATGCACTAATACCAGTGATATCACGTAAGATGTGTAATTCTTATTTCATGGATAATAAATATCAAACGATTTTCTAAAATTATGATAACATGTCAGTAACTCCATAATAATGTTTATAATTCACCTGATGTCAAGGATGATCATGTTGATGCACAAAATCATGTAATTTGCTTTATATTGCTATCTAGGGCTAATAACCCTAAATAAAAGGCAATTAATACATACATGATCAATAATTGATAAGATTTACAGTGTAAGCTCATATCAACATATGGAACCTCAGTTTTAATCATGAGATCATGACGATGCACGAAATCTATGTTATATGAAGTTGACCCTTAATACATGGATTAAAACCCTAATTTAGGTTAATGATGTAACCTAAGGTTAATATGTGCATAAAAATGATATGGAACCTAATATTCAGATAATGAACCATAATCTGGAAAATGACATCAATATGATAATTATAAGAAAGGAATATAAGTAATGACGCACATATCCTAATGAACACGACTAGGGTTATGATGAGATGTATGATGCTGAGAATCTGACGATGGTACATGATCTTATCTTAACCAGGGTTTGACCAAGATTAGAGTTGAGATGAGGAATATGTGATTAGGATATCTCTTTGGAAGGTACGCCATTACCTCTTACTTGGCTTATTATACAATATGCTTGTGTTATATGTGTAGTAAAATACTTGGCATACGATATTGGATGATATGATTGTTCTTGCATGATATGTTGCTTGATTTTTGTACCTATGTCTATGAACACATGAAACATAAAATATATGATCCATCATATGATAGCACTAAACTGTTTGGTAGTACAGTGCATTGACAAACATCAAAGCCCTAGGGGCAGATGTAACATCAAAGCCCTAAGGGTAGATGTACGATTTATATGACAAGGCCTAAACACATCAAAGCCCGAGGGGCAGATGCACGAGATATATGATGGAAATAAGCTTAACATTTGTGTTCTCTTTTATTAATGAATATCTTTGTGCAAGTATATGCGTTTCTTATATTCTTCTGTTACTGCCAAGTACATTAATTTTATCTTATTGCCAAGATATGATGAGAGGTATATAAAAGACACGTAGGCGTACTCAGTACAATATTCTTGAATATTGTGCTGACGTGTACCGCATGTAATCTTTTTGTTTAGGTTGTGGTTATGCTCTTGAAGATCCATGATAGTTGTGAGTTGTGTAGCGAGCTGATGTACAGGTGGACCTGTTGTCTTAAGATCCTGTAGTTTAGAGGTAGTACATGTATATGTAGAAGTTTACTGTTCAATATGTAATATCAAATGTTGTAACAATTCATGTTGTAATTATATGTTGAATGGTGAACATGTGAGTATGGTTTTATTATTGTTCATGTACATGTGCTACTGATTGTTTCCTTCTGACTTCCTCTGATTTTCTTCTTCTTAGCCTAGTGTGGGGTGTTTAAATTGGGATTCTCGCTAAGGTGAGGTTTCAATTTGGACGTCACACATCAGATTAAGTTTTACAAAATCCGGGGACGTCACAAACATAAACCCTATATCATACATAGCATCACCACTCTATTTAGAACAATGTTTTAAAGGTAGATTACTTGCATGCAAGGAAAATGTAAGAAATAACCGAGGACAAAGTTATATAACTCGCCTTGGATGTGAATAAACAACTCCAATAGCAAGGAACCTCAAAGAATGGAGACAAAATACTAGCTTGATCACCACTTATGGGCCAAGCTAGCACCTCCTCCAAGAAAACACTAAATCCTAGGTTAAAGGGTAATAATGAGAGAAAAATCCTATGATGACAAGATAAGAAAGAGAATTTATTCAACCCAACTCTAGCACTACCATAGAAAACCATGGATTTGTCGAATAAGAGATAAGTCCTTCAAGCTCAACTAAAGCACCACCATGGAAACCCCATGGATTCGGCCAAGAAGATAAGGAAGAAGAGGATAAGGTAAGAAAATGAAAATCAAGAGATGGATCACTTACCCAAATTTAAGATAAGAGAAAAGGATCACCAAATGATCACCAAGGGTTGCTTCAAACCCATGATCAATATGCAAGAGGTTCGACTACTTCTCCAAGCTCAAGCGGCACCTTCACCACCAAGAACAAGGGGAACAAGCTATAGGGAAAAGAGAGAAGGCAAAGGGGTGCAAAGGGTTTAGTGGCATGGAAAAAGAGAGGCTTATATAGCCAAGGGTTGGAGAGAGAGAAGGGAGGTTAGGTGTCATGAAAACACATGCCAAGTGTCCAAGTTATCTCGTCCATGCAAGAACCAACTTAAACATGCAACTAGGGTGATAAAAATAAGAAAAACCAATGACATCACTTAGTCCACAAAACTCAAAGACCAATGAGAATTCTTGGTGACTAGGAACTAACAAATCTCAATGATCGATGAATATTCTCAGGGATCAAATAAGACCCAAAGCTCAACGATCGCAAGACCAAACCCTAGGGTTTTCTTGGCGACCTAGAGAGTGTCATGGCCTCATCTACCACCAAGACCAAAGGGTACACACTCAAACATCATCAAACACCAAGAATCATTGATCAAAGGATCCTTGGTGACCGTCAAAGCACAAACTCAATGGTCAAACATACCACCAAGGTCAACCATCCACATGGGGTATCCAAGTAAACCCTAAAAATCCAACACATGATGCCACCTCATCAAACCAAGGTAAAATAAGGCATTGGGGCTACACTCTATAAAATAGGATGTCAAAACATGTGAGGCACAAAACATGGGTAAATTGCAATTAGGTCCAAAACAAGTACATATAAGCATAATAGCTCAAATAGCATCCAAACTTGACCAAAATTCAACCATAAGCATGTCACATGTTATCAAAGCACATCATGAGATTAGATTATGTTTTTTAAATATCTTATTATGCTAAGTAAGAAAGATCATCCAGAAAGCAATGTCAGGAGTCTTACACTTGCCCTCTTGATCCACCTTGATTGGGAATCATAGGGGGAGGGGTGGTTACATTTGGTGTTGAAGCCTGGTTTACATTTTAACCTTCAATAATTATTAAATTTCAAAAGTTTTATGAGACCAACAAAATTATTAGAGTAGTTTCTAAAGATGATGGTGTCTAGAAGGGACCACGATCCGGGGGCTGGTAAAACTTTCCTCTGCACTGCTGGTCAGCTTACGAAGACTCTCAGTCTTGTGTTTTAAGACTTCTAACCTATGTTTTGGGTTAAACCTATTTTTCTTGATTTATTGAGTGCTTAGAACCTTTCTCTAATCCTTTGAGATGTTTTTAGACCTTATGGAGAGCTTAAGTTCCCAGTTGGAGCCTATTTGGATGATGTTTGTGCTTTGTGTGCTTGTTTTGGGTCAAATTGCATTTTACCCATTTGTGAGGGTCATCTTGAAATTTACCACATCTATTGTGTACCTTCTCGTTCTTTGCTTCATTAGAGAGACTTTTATTCTTTGGGGTGCTTTATTTGAGCCGTAGATGAGTGGTGACACCCTTAGAGGTGATTAGGGTTTCTAGGGTTTGCTTGGTGTCAACCTTGACATGCTTTGTTGAGTGCCTTGACCCTTGTCTCGACCTTGAGGGGGTGACTTGTGAGTGTATTGACCAAGACACCTTTTCTTTTGGTTTTGTCTCAACTATGATGTTCTTGGTGAGTCTTGGGTTGAGACATTTGTCTTCTTGTGAAGTGTCTCGACCTAGTATGTTGGTGACCTTTTTGTATCGACCAGGTGGTGTTTTGGTCTTTTTTTTTTATCCCCTTGGTGTGTCTCGATTGAGACCAGTGTATTGGGTACCTAAGTGGTCAAGACCCACAATTGGTTTTATCACCATCTTTTTCATGCAATGTTTAAGTGGTTGCATGTGTTTTTCTTGGGTGGACATGTGTCCATTTGGAGCCCTCTCATGTTGACACCTCATCTCCACCCTACCTCTCTCCTCCTCAAGTATATAAACCCTCTTCTCTCCATGAAAGTGAACATTTTAGACTTCCTTCTTTCTCCCTCTCCTTCTCTCATCCTTGGATACTTGAGGATATAGAAGGACTAATCCTTGGATCTTTGGTGATCGAGATCCTTTGCATGTGGTGACTATTGGTCATCTTCAACCTTGGTAAGGTATGTTTTTCATTCGTGACATTTTCCTTTGATATTATACACCAACTCATTCTATTTTCTTGGTCATAGACCATGGATAACCCATGGCGATCGTTTTGGAGAGAAATTCCTCATCATAAGGGTCATAGGCCATGTTTTGACAAGGTGGTACCCAAGTGAGAGGAAGTTTCTTCTCTTTTTTTCCCTTCTTATTTTAGTTTGAACTAGGGTATCTTACCCTCTTTTCTTGATCTATCTTTTACCTTGATATTTTCTTCTTCTTGAGGTGATCTTGTGGCTAAAAGTGATCTTTTGGTTGAGATTCATCACCCTTGGTGATTGTGTGCTTGGAGCTTGTGATCCTTAGAGTTGATCTTCCTTAAGGCGGGTTATACAACACTCTACCCTCTCTATTATTGCAATTTTCTTTACATGCATGTTGTTGTTTCTCTCTATATATTATAGTCCTAATATGCTATAAGATGATATCAAGATCTATAGCTTTATTGATGGTGGTTTTCATGCTTATTTTGCTTAGAATCTGAAACCCTGATGTTAGGTACTTGACTTTAGAGATGGTAGTGAAATGGTGGTTTTCTATCTATATTTTCACCTTGGTTTTGATCACATGCATGATGATTCTTGTACCTTGACGTATCATGGAGTTTAGATTCTATTTTATAGGAGTTAATTGTGGCTTTATCTCCCTTTCATGAGGTCCTTACATGGGTTTTTCATGGCACATGTTTTAGGAATTTTGGTGAATCATTTTGTGTGAAGTTTCTCTACTTGAGCATGGTGGTTTTCCTTGTTGTTATCTTCTTTTGTAGTCATGGAATACTTATATTTTAATCTTTATTAATCCTTGTTTGATGAAGGCCTTTTGCCTTGGTGGTAGCTTGACCTTAGTGGTCGTTATACCTTGACTTCTTTTTGGGTCGAGACACTTTGATGCTAGTGTTTGGTTGAGATGGTGTACCTATTTTGGTCCGAGCCAAGTGCCCTAGTTTCTGTCAAGACACATGCCTTGTGTTGGTCATGACCTTGCTTGGTTTTGAGGTCAAGACATATCTTGTTTTGTGGTCGAGGTAGATTTTGGTTTTGTGGTCGAGATAGGTTTTGTTTTGGGTTGAGACAAGTGTTCTTGAGGATATTAAAAATCCTATTCAATGAGGTGGTTGAGACATGGTTCTATATGGTGGTCACGACCATGGTGTGTCTCAGTCAGGATCTGGTTGATGTGTCTAGGTCATAACCTGGTCAGAGTGTCTCGGTCGTGACCCCTATGTTGGTGGGTTGTTGAGACGCCTATGTGATGGATGGTTGAGATGCATACATGAACACATAATCAACACATGTGTATGAGTGAGCAAGTAATGAATCATGTATAGTGTTGTTTCAATGATTGTTTGGTTAACCCTAATCATGTTTTCTAACTCTAATATGCTCCAAGAAAGTGGAAGATGATGTACCTAGGGTTTGGTGCTTGAATGCAACTATAAAACCCTAATTAGCTATACATGTAACCCTAACCCTAATGTTGGGAACTATGATGTTCTTGCTTGTCTCACTTGGAGTGGTTACTATAATGTCATATGTTCTCTCTCTTGTTTATAAACCCCTAACCTTACAGGTGATGTGAACTGGAATGACATAGATATGTCAATGCTATGGTGAATTATGTATTATACATGATGGTGACTATGCACTATGTTGAGGCATAATGTGATGGTGTACTTGTAGGAATTATGTAATTGGTTCCTATGACCTGGTGAAGGCTTGATGCCTATTGTGAGGTGATATCTTGTACTGATATGATTGAGGGATTGATATCCTACAGTGATATGGCATTTGTGATGACCATGTGAAGGCAGTGCTACAAGTGTCATGTGGTGATGATGTGACTGGTTCACACCTTATAAATTTTATATCTTTTGGATTTGCATTGTGGCACATCGTTCTAAAAAACGTTATTAACTTAGTGGAAGCGATCACTAAGCAGCGGATTTACCAAAAATCACTAAAAATTAAAACCATTTTACAGATAGGTCCACACATAGGAAAACTCTTTCATAAAGAACTGGAGTAATTTAATTACATACTGGTTCACAAGTACATGTCATGTATCATCTTTTTCTGAGAATTACATGCATCAACTGCTCTATTAAACTAAACACAGGCAGTATGAAATCTTGAAGCACTAAGCCAAAATCTCAAAAGCACTAACTACTACTCTGAGGACCTAAGAGTATAGAGACGACACATAGGACTCTATGTACATCAATACAAGACATATCAGCCAGTGTCTCCACCTGAGAATTCACTACTGTCCCTACTACTGTTGTTGTCATCCTTCACCTACTAAAGGATTCTTGCATCCTCGTCCAAGTTCACCTAAAAATGTAGTTCCCACAGGGGTGAGACAATTGTAAATTGCCCCAGTGAGAGATATAACTCTCCTCCATGAACATTATTATAGCAGTTATTGGATTAACACTGAGTAGAGGAAATTTATATTTAACAACAACTAGTTCAATCTCTAAACCAACTAGAGCAATATTCATATTCAAAACATTTTATCTATGACTTGATAAAGCAGTCTGTCATTTATACCATAAGGAGTTTAAAGCACATGTATAACATTGATCCTTCTAGGATGTACTAAACAGAGTAACATCAACCCTTTATCATGGGTATTCTAGCCTTAGTTCATCATAGAACACTTGTTACCAGTTATTAGGTAACTAATACCTTCAAGTCCTCTGACCAAGGAAATTATTATTCTTGCTACACAAGCATCCCACATAGTTCACAAAGCTCATGTCACCTCTTGTTACCCCTTAATAGGCAGCAAGTCATATTATGTCTTATGAAGCCCATAAACAATTTCAATGATTAAAACATCATGTGGCACACATGGCTCATTAATTTGAGGTTACCTCTCACTAAGCAACAAAGCATATGAAGGCTTATAAGGCCTATAAAACATTTTCAATATACAGAGCATCATAGCTCATACCTAGCTATGCTCATCATCTCAATATACTTGCATGATTAGTACTCATGATAACAATTATATGCATTATATATCAGTACCATGCAATACAAGGGTTTTCTTATTACATTCATAACTCATCACTCTATATTTGAGCTTCACATAGGATCACTCTGTGTTAGGATTTCACATAGCATCACCCTGTATTAGGGTTTCACATAGTATCACCCTGTATTAGGGTTTCACATAACATTACCCTACATTAGGGTTTTCCATAAATAACCATTTAGGTTCTCACGATCATATTATTAAAGATCAAGCCCTATTTCATTGCTTATTATTGAATGAATTATCAACACAAGACATAAGTTCCTCTCTCCACCTTACCAGAATATGATTACATCGTACTTTATTGATTTGGATTAACCTTTTCATAAGGCATGTTAGCCTACACTTATCAAAGTGCATTACATCTCAATGTAAAAATTGACATGACACATTTCATGTGTCACTCATCCAAATATATTGGATTTAATATACATCAAGGTGTATAAATCTTAAGGTGATGGATGTGATATTTATCATATCTTGATGTATCACTTCCCTCATCACCTTTATCTTACTTGAATTCATCCACTTAGCTTGTATTAGGGTATTTCCTATCCTAATACTTTATGCATCATATTATCACATTTATCATGTAATGTATTGGTCATAAGTCACTTATTTGGGAAAATACCACCATTGCTAATGATATGGACTCATCTTTGAGTTAGGAACTATTGATATAAGGATATCCATTATCAACCTCTTTAGGTGTTACACTTGTTAATATATTAATCACTATTCCATTATTAGGAATAGGGTTTTCCATGTTTATAAATAAAGGTTCACATAGAATCTCCCATATATATGGGTTTCACATAATATCACTCTACATTAGAGTTTCACATAACATCCTTCTATATCAGGGTTTCACATAGCATTACTTGGAATTAGGATTTCATATACCTTTACCCTAATTTAGGGATTAGGGTTTACCATTGACATCCAAGTAGGGTTTGTCACACCCCATTACCCAAATTAGTGTTAGAATGTACAATTATCATCAAATTAGGGTTACATCATCACCCAGATTAGGGTTTCACTCAGCTTTGCCCTAAATTAGGGTCAGGGCTCAATAATCTTTTCAATTAGGGTTTCATGATCTCATTGTTATGGATCAAACCCTAATTACATATTTTATTCATAATGAGAGAATTAGGGCTAAATTATATAAGCATTCCTCTCTCTCTCTCATCCTCTCTAGGATGTTAAGTACTCCAAGATTGATGTAGGTCAACTCTTCATTTAATTACACACAGTTCGGATTAACCCTTATAATCACCTTTGGTCTACATCATTATCAATCAAGTAGCTAACTAACCCTTAATCATATTAGGTGTCCAAATGGTTTGACCAAATTGAACCTCAAATAATCTTGGTCACTTAGACCCCAAACAGTCTTGGTCACTTAGACCTCGAATGGTTTGAAACTGTTTAAGCAAAACAATAATGAAACTGTATGGACAATTTACACTTGAAACCACTTGGGTCTCCAAATGGTTTGAGACTGTTTGGTCTCAAATGGTTTGAGACCGTTTGATCTCAAACGGTTTGAGACTGTTTGATCTCAAACGGTCTTGAGACCATTTGGTCTCAAACGGTCTTAAGACCGTTTGGTCCATACTCTCTCAAAATCGAATGGACCAAAAATGGTCTTCCATCACTTAATCAATTGAACCACTGATTTATTCTTCAATTGAACCATTTAATCCTCCTTCAATTGGTACTTCAATTAGGGTTTTAAACCCCATTTGAACATGGGTTTATAATCAAGAAACCATCAATTAGGGCTTTGAAATCGAGGAACCATTAATGGTTGACATTGTGGAACTAATTCAATTGAAATCATGGGATCATCATCAAACCATGACATGACCTAACCTCAAACGGTCTTGAGGTCATTTGGATGACCTCCAAACGGTCTTGAGACTATTTGACTCATCCCATCATTGAAATTTGTAAAATTCAATTAGGGTTTGCACCATTGAATCGATCTTCAATTGAGTTATTGATTATATTTCAATTTGATATCTCTGGATCTTCAACCATCCAATCATACACCACCATAGACCTCCAAACGGTCTTGAGACCATTTGGGTGACCTAAAAATGGTCTTGAGACCGTTTGGGCTAGTCAACCCAAAAATTGATTCAATTACTTAAGGATTCAACACTTAACCCGATTAGGGTTTGCATTTAAGGGATCATTCACAATTAAAACCATTAAGATCAAACCAATTGAAACCATTGGATTAATATCCAATTACATCATCATATTTCCTTAAATGGTCAACCATTGCAAATGGTCAACCATTGCAAATGGTCAACCACTCCAAATGGCTTGAAAACTGTTTGGTTTCAAACGGTTTGATGAAACCGTTTGGTCAATTTTATTGAAACCGATTGGTCTCAAATTTTGAAACTGTTTGCAATAGATATTTGTGGAGGTGTGTGCTTATGATTATGTCATCATAATCAAGCTACAAACTCATGAATCTTTCTATGATTTTCATGGTGATTGCATCAATCAATCAAATAAAATTTTGAGAATGAAGAAAGGATCAACAATTGATAGAGGTATGAAATCAATAATAACATTCAAAGGTTCAAGTTATATAACCCACCTTCAATTGAGCTTAAAAGCTTCAACCTCCACGTCTTTAATGTGAAAGCAACACCTTCCACTATCCCAAGCTCATCCTTATGCTTTGAGTGAAAAGGAATGACTAGAATTGAAGATGGAATGGAGATAAGAAGAAATCATGCATTGATTTTCGATTTCCACCATGGAATTAAGGTGAAAAGAGGTCATGGAGCTTACCAACTGGTTGGGGGTCGTCCTACGGATCCTCTAAATATCCCTTGATCATTTTGCAAGAAAAGAGTGAAAGTGGTTTCGAAAAAGCCTCTTAATTGAGTTGTAAAAGGTGTTTTTATAAGAAAATCAATGAGAGAGAAAATATTTTATAAAATCCTTTTAATTCCAAAATTGGTGCCACCTATC
Source organism: Alisma plantago-aquatica (assembly GCA_963693085.1). Lineage (NCBI taxonomy): Eukaryota > Viridiplantae > Streptophyta > Magnoliopsida > Alismatales > Alismataceae > Alisma > Alisma plantago-aquatica. The sequence continues at coordinate 886,477,344 of OY856411.1, forward strand.
CCCCATCAATTCCTTGCATGAAAATCCATCTTCTCATATTTATAATTCCTCTTCATTATCCATGAATTAAGGAAAAGCAAATTAAGCACCTTAAATCATATAATACTAATATCCCTTTTTTAGTGGATATTACTTTTAATTTAACTAATGTGAGTGGGTTCTCCACTCACTTAGATATTTTCGTTCCTTTTCAAGGCACAAGCTAGACCAATATTTTGAAAAATCATCCCTCACCTTTTGTTTGAAGGGCTCTTCAATTAATATATTTATTTTTGCATTAAATCGAAATAAAATTCCAATTATGCTTAAATCTTGATTATGTTAATATCAAGATTCTCTCTCCTCCAAAGTTATTCAGATGAGGTGCCACTCTCAAATTATTTTCTCTACATGATTCCAATAATCATGAGGGACCCTCTTGAAGTGATATTTTGCATATTGAACCTCAGATTTTGGGTAAATTGCACATTACACCAAAACTAGGTTTTAATGCACAAACATTGCTCAACATGCTCTTTCTTGTTATTTAGGCCCCTACAAGCCATACCTCTCCATCATTCTCATTCCTATGATGCTTAAATACTAGAGGAACATTTCACCATGTAACATTTGCAATTTAACCCCTCAACTTGGGTAATTTGCACTTTAGCCCAAAGCATTATTTCAACATTATTCAAAAAGGACTGAAATTGAAATATAAGTTCCTCCTTAGCCTTAATTACTTTTCAAGAGATACGAGAAAGTATATTATCAACTTTATTAAGCATAACATCTTGGTTTAAACATAACCCAGATCGGGGATGTTACAAATTATAAACCCCTAACAAGGATTTTGTCCCCGAAATCCCAGGAAAAGGAGAGACAGATTTTATTCATTTATCATACCATCAAGTCTCCACATAACATCTTAATGTCATGGAGATACCATAAATCTTTAATACACACAAAGTTCTTCCACACAGGGTTATTCTAAGGAAATAGTTTTATCTTGATAAACGTTTCCACCATAATTACAATTGTTCCTTCCATTAGTTCAACCTTATCAATGTTTATATTTATACAGAGCATAAACCCTTAACATATGATGTCCATATTATTTTATGTAACTAGATTGATTTCACAGTTGGCCAATATAGGTAACCAACATAAATAATCTATTATTTCTTAGGTACCACAATCCTTACTTTGGTATTCATCATATATGTTGAGAACACATCTCATCCTTATCATATTCATTTCTCTATTGTTACCACCAAAGGTACACATGCACAAGGTATTTCTTTTATTTTAGGACATTTCTTGTTCCATATATCATTATCTTGGAACCAAAGTTCAAAGCAAACTGATACTTGTCTAAGTATCCATCAATGGATTATTTCTAATCCATGTACATCAAATATCATAATACTTACTTGATTTCCATGTTAATGAAAGGAAGAAACATAAAGGAACATACTCCTATCATTACCCAAGGTTGTTCATCAAAGAGGAAACATATATTTAATGTAGGTAATCCACTTAGCAACCCTTTATTTATTTGGGAAAGTTCACTTAGCAAACCCCATGTGGTTGGGAAACTTCACTCAACAATTCCTATGTAATTGAGAAAGTTCACCCAGCAATTCCTATGTAATTGGGAAAGTTCACTTAGCAATTCCTATGTAATTGGGAAAGTTCACTCAACAATTCCTATGTAATTGGGAAAGTTCACTCAACAATTCCTATGTAATTGGGAAAGTTCACTTAGCAATTCCTATGTAATTGGGAAAGTTCGCTTAGCAATCCCTATGTCATTGGGAAAGTTCACTGAGAAATTCCTATGTAATTGGGAAAGTTCACTTAGCAATCCTATGTAATTGGGAAAGTTCATTTAGCAATCCCTATGTTATTGGGAAAGTTCACTTAGCAATTCCTATGTAATTGGGAAAGTTCACTTAGAAATCCCTATGTAATTGGGAAAGTTCACTTAGAAATCCCTATGTTATTTTCATTATACTGACTAGATTGTTTCAGAATGACTACTTGATCAGAGTAGTCAGAAAGATAACAATCTAAGAGTTCCATACTTACCCCATCTCCAATAATCATATACATGGCCAGGGTATACAAGTATTGAGATTAGGTAGTATGCACTTGATTTACTATCATGTTCCTCGCTTTTCATATCATTGTACACACATGATTTTTCATTCATGGATTTTCTTTAGGCATCACTTCTATATTTCATCTTTTATCATAAAGCATTTCAAGGAATACTGAGTAAAATGTAAGTTATCATCTTCCTTGTGTCCTTATAGGAATAGTCAGAGGAAGTTAAAAAAACAACTACTTTCTTATTTCTAACACATAGAATCATGAAATGAAATATCAGAATGAATCTATTTCATCTAACCTGTCACAACTTGAGGGTTGACTATTGCATCAGATTGATTCATTGCATAGAACCTCGCAGTTGCTTGTTGTTGACCATGTGTTTGATTTTTAGGTGTTGATGAACCAGCTTGGGACGCTTGTCCACGTCCTCTATTGTTACTAGAAAACTCCCTACTTTGTGAGTCTTACTGAATCTGCCTTGGAGGTAGAGTCACCATTGAATTCGCGTCTGGACAATCCTTTGCTAGATGTCTCGGTTGTCTACATTGGTAACAGACCCTAGTCACAAAATAACATCTGTGAGATCCAGTCACCGATGTTGATGCTATGTCGGGGGCTCTACTTGGAGAAATACTACAGTCCCTACCCCTACTTGACGTCCATTGTGTCTGGGTATTGAATCTCGATGGTGTTGCCGATGCAGAAAATCTTGCTTCTTAAAACTTTCAGATCTTTGTCCTTGAAACTGAGTGTATACCTTCTTACCACTGGTCTGTCGTTTCTCGATTTTAGACCTTTCTATCCTCCTTACTGACTCCACAAAAGTGGCAAACCTCTCCCTATTCTCTAAAGCAGACACAGGAGTGGTCAGTTCAGCGTTCAACTCCTTCTCAAAACACTGAATTCTTTCCACATCGTTAACTGTCATATGCGGATAAAACCGCAACAGCTCCATGAACTTAGCTTCATACTCGCTAACGTTCATCTGTCCTTGTCTGATCCTCTCAAATTGAGAGATCTTCTTGTCTAGATACGTCTTAGGGAAGTATTTACTGATGAATTCTCGTCGGAATACCTCCCATCCAACTTCTTCACCTGGCCTCTTATCTTCTTCTACAATCCACCAGTGACCAGCACTCCCTTTTAGGAGGTACACTGCATGTCTAACCTTCTCGGTTTTAGGAATATCAAGGATCCTAAAAGCCTTCTCCAGCTCTGTCAGCCACAAATCAACATCTGCTGGATCAGATGTACCAGCATAATCTATGGCTCCAACCCAGAAAAGTCTCTCAAAAGTCTTTCCGGCTCCCTGTCCCTCATTATGGGCTGGTGCCCTAGGTGTAGGTGGTGGCACCCTATCAGCCATGTGTGTAATAGTCGCCATAAACTTGCCGAACAGGGTATGAAAGGCTGGATTTTCTATCATAGCTGGGTCAAATTGGGGATGTTCAGGTACTGGGTCCTCCCTAGCTTGATCCCTTGCACCTCCTCCTGGTGTAGCAATGCTGCTCTCAACAACATGTTCTTCGTGTGTTCCAGACATCTTCAAGTTTTTCTCCTCCTCCTATATGAGTAGAAGTCACTATCAGATAATCTGGAAGACACTAGAACAAACTCAACCTCTTAGTTCTATGTCTTTGTAGACTCAACGAACCTAGAGCTCTGATACCACTAAATTGTGATGCATCGTTCGAAAAAAATGTTATTAACTTAGCGGAAGCGATCACTAAGCAGTGGATTTACCGAAAATCACTAAAAATTATAACCATTTTACAGAGAGGTCCACACATAGGAAAACTCTTTCATAAAGAACTGGAGTAATTTATTACATACTGGTTCACAAGTACATGTCATGTATCATCTTTTTCTGAGAATTACATGCATCAACTGCTCTATTAAACTAAACACTTGCAGTATGACATCTCGAAGCACTAAGCCAAAATCTCAAAAGCACTAACTACTACTCTGAGGACCTAAGAGTACAGAGACGACACATAGGACTCTATGTACATCTATACAAGACATATCATCCAGTGTCTCCACCTGAGAATTCACTGTTGTCCCTGTTGCTGCTATTGTTGTCCTTCACCTATTGAAGGATTCCTGCCTCCTCGTCCACATCCACCTAAAAATGTAGTTCCCACGTGGGTGAGACAATTGTAAATTGCCCCAGCGAGAGATATAACTCTCCGCCATGAACATTATTATAGTAGTTATTGGATTAACACAGAGAAGAGGAAATTTATATTTAACATCAACTAGTTCAATCTCTAAACCAACTAGAGCAATATTCATATTCAAAGCATTTCAAATATAACTTGATAAAGTAGTCTGTCATTTATACCATAAGGATTTTAAAACACATGTATAACATTGATCCTTCTAGGATCTATTAAATAGAGTAACATCAACCCTTTATCATGGGTATTCCATCCTTAGTTCATCATATAACACTTATTACCAGTTATTAGGTAACTAATACCTTCAAGTCCTCTGACCAAGGAAATTATGATTCTTTCTACACAAGAATCCCACATAGTTCACAAAGCTCATATCACATCTTGTTACCCCTTAATAGGAAACAAGGCATATTATGGCTTGTGAAGCCCATAAACAATTTTAATGATTAAAACATCATATGGCATAAAGGGATCATTAATTTCAGGTTACCTCTCACTAAGAAACAAAGAATATGAAGGCTTATAAGGCCTATAAAACATTTTCAATATATAGAGCATCATAGCTCATACTTAGCTATGCTCATCATCTCAATATACCTACATGATTAGTACTCATGATAACAATTATATCCATTATATATCAGTACCATGCAATACAAGGGTTTTCTTATTACATTCATAACTCATCACTCTATATTTGAGGTTCACATAGGATCACTCTGTGTTAGGATTTCACATATCATCACCCTATATTAGGGTTTCACATAGTATCACATTGTATTAGGGTTTCACATAGCATTACCTTGCATTAGGGTTTTCCATAAATAACCATTTAGGTTCTCACGATCATATTATTAAAGAACAAGCCCTATTTCATTGCTTATTATTGAATGAATTATCAACACAAGACATAAGTTCCTCTCTCCACCATACCAAAATATGATTACATCATACTTTATTGATTTGGATTAACCTTTTCATAAGGCATGTTAGCCTACACTTATCAAAGTGCATTACATCTCAATGTAACAATTGACATGACACATTTCATGTGTCACTCATCCAAATATATTGGCTTTAATATACATCAAGGTGTACAAATCTTAAGGTGTTGGATCTGATATTTATCATATCTATATGTATCACTTCCCTCATCACCTTTCTCTTACTTGAATGCATCCACATAGTTTGTATTAGGGTATTTCCCATCCTAATACTTTATGCATCAGCTTATCACATTTATCATGTAATGTATTGGTCATAAGTCACTTATTTGGGAAAATACCACCATTGCTAATGATATGGACTCATCTTTGAGTTAGGAACTATTGATATAAGGATATCTATTATCAACCTCTTTAGGTGTTACACTTGTCAATATATTAATCACTATTCCATTATTAGGAATAGGGTTTTCCATGTTTATAAATTAAGGTTCACATAGAATCTCCAATATATATGGGTTTCACATAATATCACTCTACATTAGAGTTTCACATAACATCCTTCTATATCAGGGTTTCACATAGCATTACCTGGAATTAGGATTCCATATACCTTTACCTTATTTTAGGGATTAGGGTTTACCATTCACATCCAAGTAGGGTTTCTCACACCCCATTACCCAAATTAGGGTTAGGATGTACAATTCTCATCAAATTAGGGTTACATCATCACCCAGATTAGGGTTTCACTCATCTTTTCCCTAAATTAGGGTCAGGGCTCAATAATCTTTTCAATTAGGGTTTCATGATCTCATTATTATGGATCAAACCCTAATTACATATTTTATTCATAATGAGAGAATTAGGGCTTAATTATGTAAGAATTCCTCTCTCTCTCATTCTCTCTAGGATGTTAAGTACTCCAAGATTGATCTAGGTCAGCTCTTCATTTAAGTACACACAGTTAGGATAAATCCTTATAATCACCTTTGGTCTACATCATTATCAATCAAGTAGCTAACTGACCCTTAATCATATTAGGTGTCCAAATGGTTTGACCAATTTGAACCTCAAATAATATTTGTCACTTAGACCACAAATGGTCTTGGTGACTTAGACCTCGAATGGTTTGAAATTGTTTAAGCACAACAATAATGAAATTGTATGGACAATTTACACTTGAAACCACTTGGGTCTCCAAACGGTTTGAGACTATTTGGTCTCAAATGGTCTTGAGACCATTTGACCTCAAACAGTCTTGAGACCGTTTGGACTCAAACAGTCTTAAGACCGTTTGGTGCAAACTCTCTCAAAACCGAATGGACCAAAAATGGTCTTCCATCACTTAATCAATTCAGGGTTTCAATTAATGAACCGCCTAACAATTGAACCACTGATTTATTCTTCAATTGAACCATTGAATCCTCCTTCAATTGGTACTTCAATTAGGGATTTGAACCCCATTTGAACTTGGGTTTATAATCAAGAAACCATCAATTAGGGTTTTGAAATCGAGGAACCATTAATGGTTGACATTGTGGAACTAATTCAATTGAAATCATTGGATCATCATCAAACCATGACATGACCTGACCTCAAATGGTCTTGAGCTCATTTGGATGACCTCCAAACAGTCTTGAGACTGTTTGACTCATCCCATCATTGAAATTTGTAAAATTCAATTAGGGTTTGCATCATTGAATCGATCTTCAATTGAGCTATTGATTATATTTCAATTTGATATCTCTGGATCTTCAACCATCCAATCATACACCACCATAGTCCTCCAAACAGTCTTGGTTGACCTCCAAACGGTCTTGAGACCGTTTGGGTGACCTCCAAATGGTCATGAGACCATTTGGGCTAGTCAACCCAAAAATTGATTCAATTACTTAAGGATTCAACACTCAACCCGATTAGGGTTTGCATTTAAGGGATCATTCACAATTGAAACCATTAAGATCAAACCAATTGAAACCATTGGAATAAAATCCAATTACATCAGCATATTTCCTCAAATGGTCAACCATTGCAAATAGTCAACCACTCCAAACGGTTTGAAAACTGTTTGGTTTCAAACGGTTTGATGAAACCGTTTGGCCAATTTTATTGAAATTGATTGGTCTCAAATTTTGAAACCGTTTGCAATAGATATTTGTGGAGGTGTGTTCTTATGATTATGTCATCATAATCAAGATACAAACTCACAAAGCTTTCTGTGATTTTCTTGGTGATTGCATCAATCAATCAAATAAAATTTTGAGAATGATGAAAGGATCAACAATTGATAGAGGTATGAAATCAATAATAACATTCAAAGGTTCAAGTTATATAACCCACCTTCAATTGAGATTCAAAGCTTCAACCTCCATGTATTTAATGTGAAAGGAACACCTTCCACTATCCCAAGCTCGTCCTTATGCTTTGAGTGAAAAGGAATGGCTCGAATTGAAGATGTAATGGAGATAAGAAGAAATCATGCATTGATTTTCGATTTCCACCATGGAATCAAGGTGAAAAGAGGTCATGGAGCTTACCAATAGGTTGGGGTCGTCCTCCTGATCCTCCAAATCTCCCTTGGTCATTTTTCAAGCAAAGAGTGAAAGTGGTTTCGAAAAAGCCTCTTAATTGAGTTGTAAAAGGTGTTTTTATAAGAAAATCAATGAGAGAGAAAATATTTTATAAAATCCTTTTAATTCCAAAATTGGTGCCACCTCTCCCCCATCAATTCCTTGCATGCAAAGCAATCTTCCCTTCATTCGAATTCCTCTTCATTATCCATGAATTAAGGAAAAGCAAATTAAGCCACGTAAATCATATAATATTAATATCCCATTTTTAGTGGATATTACTTTTGATTTAACTAATGTGAGTGGGTTATCTACTCACTTAGATATTTTCGTGCCTTTGAAAGGCAAAATCTCGTCCAACCTTTTGAAAAATCATCCCTCACCTTTTGTTTTAAGGGCTCTTCAATTAAAATATTTATTTTTTCATTAAATTGAAATAAAATTTCAATTAAGCTTAAATCTTGATTATTTTAATATCAAGATTCTCTCTCCTGTAAAGTGATTCAGATGAGGTTCCCCTCTCAAATTATTTTCTCTACATGATGCCACGAATCATGAGGGACCCTCTTGAAGTGATATTTTTCATATTGAACCCTAGATTTTAGGTAAATTGCACATTACACCAAAACTAGGTTTTAATGCACAAACATTGCTCAACATGCTCTTTCTTGTTATTCAGGACCCTACAAGCCATACCTCTACATAATTATCATTCCTATGATGCTTCAATACTAGAGGAACATTTCACCATGTAACATTTGCAATTTAACCCCTCAACTTGGGTCATTTGCACTTTAGCCCAAAACATTATTTCAACATTATTCAAAAAGGACTGAAATTGAAATATAAGTTCCTCTTGAGCCTTAATTACTTTTAAAGAGATAAGAGAAAGTATATAATCAAATTTATTGAGCAAAAAATGTAGGTTTAAGCATAACCCAGGTCAGGGATGTTACATGCACCTATCCCTTACCTTTGTAGAATTTGTTTTAAGTTTGCACGTTCTAACTTGACTGATGCGAAAGACACCCTATTGGCTTAATTAATCAAGTGAAACCCTAATCATGTAGGTCCCATGTTCTATAGAACCATTTCAGTGTCATTCTATGTGATGGATGGTGAAACAAGTTATTCCTATAGGAAACTCAGAGTGCATATTTTTTAATATATGAGGGTGCAAGTCAAGTATCTCCTCGCATCCACAATTACAAGTTGTGTGAGATGGTCATGTGTGAGCTTCTCTTCTTGTGATATGGATGGCCATGTGTGAGCCAATCCTTTCTTTTTAGAATGACCATGTGTGAGTCTATAGCATTGTTACCTGTACCAAGGTGGGCTAGGTGTTATTATATGTGGATGATCATGCATGAGCTAATCCTTCAGCTTGACTATATGTCATTGTTGTAGTTGATTTATATGTCTCTACAGTGTTTTCTCTTGTAGACCAAGAGATATTAGGGAGGTCGTGGATTCTGGATCTTCCATCGACCTTGTATGGAATCGATTTTGACTTAATAGTGGTCAGTTGGATTTGGGTGGTAGGACTCAAATACTCGTGGAAATAATAAAATATTTAATATAGTTGTGTAGTATATTTTTCTTAGGGTCAACTGGGAATAACATTGGATGATCCCTTTACCTTATATTTGTATTTATTTCTTGAATTATAAGGCAGTAAGAGAAGTCAACTATTATACATGTTCTTCAAATTCCTTCTTATAATATTAATTGTTCTACTACTCAGTCGTAACTACATAATTTTTCTTAATCTATTTTATTTGTTGGAGACATATCGTTTACTTGAATCTACTCATCATGCTAAGTACTTTATCTACCTACTTAGTTATATGTGCTTTAATAGACACTGGTAGAGAGTTATATCTCTCACTGAGATTTTTGGTCTCACTCAATGGGTTTCCACATCTTTTTGGTGGTTGTACACGAAGAGGTAGAGATCGTGCAACTTAAGAAGAGCAGTAGCAAGAGAAGCAACTGATAAGGTTGGATGTGTTCCTAGTCTTTTGGTGATAGAGTCCTAGATGTCGTCCATGTACACTCAAGTCTATGGGTTTCTAAAGATGTGTTTTGTGGATATGTCATTGATATGAGGTTTTTGGGCTTACGAACCATGTATGTAGCATATGACATGTGTAATTATATATATGTGAAACAGACATCTCATGTGACAGGTTGATGATAAGAATAATAACGTACAATGATATAGCTACCTTGTCATATGATATGTAATGTTGTGGAAGGCCAGTGAACTTATATGTGATAAGTTTTTGTCTTATGGTGCTTTTGTGAAATTGGTTTTAATATCCTATGTTTCTTGGTAATCCACTTGTTTAGTTTCAATTCCACTTTTTTGTGTAATCTTGTTTGTGGTACATCAGGGTATCACAGGTTGGTTGGTATCAGAGCTTTAGGTTTGTTGAGTCTACAGGGACCTGGGACTAGGGTCTGTGTTTGCTATAGTGTCCTCCAATGTTTCCTATAGTGACTTTTGCTTATGCAGAAGAAGAAGAAGAAGAAGAAAATAAGAGTAGAAAAGATGTTTGGAGATCACAAAGAACACGCTGCAAAGAGCAGTGTTGTTGCACCCAGAGGTGGTGCAAGGGACTAGGTGAGAGAAGATTGGGTGCCTGAGGTACCCCAGCTTGACCTATCCATGGTAGAAAACCCTACCTTTAGGTCTTTGTTTGGGCAGTTCATGGAAATAATGACGCACATGGCAGATAGTATGCATGCACCACAACAAAGGGTAGATGTTCCCACTACTGAATCTCCAGGCTCTAGGAAGACCTTTGAGAGGTTGAGACATGTTGAAGTAGTGTAGTATGTTGGTATAGTGGATCCAACAGATGTTGGTCATTATTTGATGGAGTTGGAGAAGGCCTTCAACATCCTCAACATTTCTGAGGCAGACAAAGTGAAGCATGTTGTATATCTTTTGAAGGGGAGTGTTGGCCATTGATGGACCACTAAAGAGGAAAAGAGGCATGTTATTGTTGTTGGTTGAAAGGAGTTCTGACATGAGTTTGTCATTTGTTACTTTCCATAGACCTATATAGATGAGAAGATATCCCAATTTGATAGGACCCAGAAGGGATCCATGTCGATCAATGAGTATGAAGTAAGGTTTATGGAGCTGTTGAGGTTCTATCCTCACATGGTTGTTGTGGGTCAGGACATGATCCAGTGTTTAGGGAAGGGGTTGAGTGTTGAGTTGTCTACCCCGATGGCTGCTATGGAGAATTGTGAACAATTTTCGACATTTGTGGAGTCAGTTCGACAGATAGAGAGATTAGTGGTTGAGAAGTGTGAGAAAAGTGATAAGAAGAGACTGAGGTAGTATTAGTGACAGTCATTTGGAGGCTTTAAGAAGCATATGTACTCGGCATTGTCAGCACCATAGAGGTCAAGTGCACAGACGCAGTGGTCACCTAGTGAAGGCAGAGGTCACAGTCTTCCACAAGTAAAAGCCACAATATAGCTTCAGTGTCAGTGAAAGGGTCACTTAGGCCACAAAATGAGAACAAGACTTACTATAAGTGTGGACAGACTGGGCATACAAGACTGTATTGCCTAGTGAAGGATGATGAGGTGACCCAACAACCAAGGAAGAGTTAGCAGGGTCTGTAGAAATAGTATTTTAGCAGTGATGGAGGATGAGGACGTTGACAAGCATTATAGGCTTGTTATTCTGGATAGGCTATTAGAGAAAAGGGGTGACAATAGGTAATTGTTTGATTCTATGCCATGAGTCATCTATAAGAAGTGGTAAACCCATGAGTAGTAACAGGTTAGATGGAATTATTTCATTCTTATTTGTCTTCTTTTTGCTTTATATCTATTTTGGTTGACCTGGGTGCTGCTCATTCTTTTGTCACTCGAGAAGTGATTTATAGTTGTTCTTTTTTGTTTTGTCATAGACACTACAAAAAACTGGGCCATTATTCACGGGAGAATCCTGTCACAAACCCCTCTCTATAGGCCCTTAGAAATAGGGACGTATGAGGGTCTGGCCCTCACAAATGGTCTGTGAAGAGAACTCACGTGACAAATACCAGTGGCCCTCACGAATACAATTGTGACGGACTATTTAGCCTTCATAAATACATTTTTGAGGGACTATTTAGCCTTCATAAATACATTTTTGAGGGACTATTAGCCTTCATAAATACATTTTGAGGGACTATTTAGCCTTCATGGATACATTTTTGCAGGACTTGATGGTCCTGGAGAATATATTTTTGAGGGGCTATGTGGTCGTCATGAATGCAATTTTGATGGTCAATCTGGACCTTCATCAATATATTTATGAGGGACTACTGTAAATGATTTGGTTATTGATTATTGAATGATTTATTAAATGTTTATTAATTGTTACTATAGTGAATATCAAATTTTAAATGAAAACTTTGTATACATAACCTCAAGCAATATTTTTATACTAATTCACATGACATCATAAGAAGATTCAACACCAAAATGACACATAAAAATGTTAAATCACCTCAAACCAATTTTTGATATTGAAGCAAAATATTATCCATACATTGCGTGCTCAACGTTGATATAAATAAAGAGTACATATGGTTTTAAAATTTGAGATTGATGACAATCAACATATCATGCTAGAAACTCTTAAGATCTATAATGTCTCCATATTCCTTCAAATGGTGTTGTGTTCTTCATCAATGCCACGCCTCATACGGTTAGGTACTTGAATATTCTTCTCCTAAAATGAAAAATCATTATATTAATAGAATTTAAAGTTAATACATAAATCATAGTACAACAAACAACTTACCCCTATATTTCAGTTTTGGTCTACTCCAAGGTGAATTGTCCGTCGAAATCCATCATTAACTTGAAAAAGATTGAAGATACGAACTTCAATGTGGATTTAGTAAATAAACCACATTAAGAACATTCACACACATTATTAAAAGGAGGCTAGTAGAAGAAAGAAACCTGAGTAAATATGAAGTAAACAATAACATTGATACTACATTTTGTTAAACATACACACTAAATTGTCCTGTTCTATAACTTATGAGAGAACTTACCATTCAGACAAACAAGCAATTTTCCAAGAAACTAACCATACCTTATTTATAAGTAAAAAAATTTGAGGATTATCCAATATTAAAAATGGAACTGAGTTGAATATATCATGAATAGTTAGACAATAAAAAACCCTTACACTTTATAACGAGACATTACATTAAGACAGGATACATTATAACAGGCTTGCCTGCATCCAAATTAGTTGTAAGATAAGTATTTTTTGGTAAAGTAGATAGTTTTATACTCATGTGTACTGGGAAAAAAACATATCCCTGTCACGTCAAGAAACTGAGTAATCACAATGAAAGAAAAGGTCGATAATACTTACGTGTAGACAAACCCATTTGAATCCACGGCAACTGGGGGCAAAAAAAATGAACTACTCATCCAGATCAGAATATCCAACTATTTAACACTGAAAATAAATCAGATTCAACTCATCCTAAGATGATATCATTCTGTTACGTTTTGACACTGCAATTATTAGACTACTGAAGAAAATGGCAAATTGTTAGTACCGTTCTGTGTTATTGCCGATAGGGCAACCAAACTGGAGAAAGGGATCTGGTTTTAGACGATAGTGTTAACAGGAGATTCATGCAATTTTTTTAATACAGTTGATAATGTACGACTTACTGAACCTCCATAACCAGAAACAACAGCATAACCCTCTTGTTTTATAAGTCTTGTTCTATGTGGGGATTCAAACCATCCCATCCTAATCGGAAACTATAAATGAGATTAGCACAACACTCAAATGTAGTTACCAAAGATAGAATTTATGTTAACAATATTAAGAATGTGATGAATTTCCAGAAATGATATCAACTATCAAGAAAACAATAGTATGGTTAAGCACACCAGTAATATGCATTGGTAGAATGGAGAGAACATATATAATTATTGAAAAAAGTATTGTTTGAGACATACCTGAATGGTTTGTTCCACAAGCAACTTTCATAATTCTTTTTGTTGAAAGTGTAGCTACTGCCCTTGGACGAGGTTGAGCTTCATAAACTAATCGTACAGAGGAATTGTTTGCATTATACTGATAAAAATAGCACTGAGTCAGAGTCGCTGCAACTTGACACAAAGAAATCAAACAAGACTCAACCTCATTGTCTGTCCCGTGTCCAAGCTGTCCATACTATGGTAGGCCAGCAGTTCTGAAATAGCAAATGTACATCAGTGCTGGGGTAAGAAGTATACTTACAAGGCGGAAATATTCAACAAAACGTGGCTCCTGGAAGACAATTGATCGATACTCTTTTGTAGCAATCACAGCCATCTCATCCATCAGTGCATGCCATTCTGGCTTAGGAGATACTGGAGGGTGCATTCCATGTTCGAGAGTAGCAGCTGTGAAGCGTTGTAGGGTTCTGAAGCATAGATGCTCTTCGCCAAATGATTGTTCAATGACTTCACCCTAAACTGTAACCCGAAGATGGCCGTGGATAGTATCTGGCGGTTGTGACAAAATGGCAAGATGTGTGGGGTCACCTCCTCTTCCAACAGTCCCTCCTCGTCCATGGAACATTGTCAACTTCACTCCGAATTTCTTAGCAACCTTGATCAGTTCCTCCCGAGCTTTGTACAATTTCCAGGCTGCCAAAAAACGCCCAACATCCTTCCCAGAATCCGAATATCCAATCATGACTTCTTGTTTTCCATCGATTCTGTCCTTGTACTAGTCAATAGAAAAGAGCCTTGCAACAGCAGCAGGTGCAGCCTCAAGGTCAGCAAGTTTCTCAAACAATGGCATGACCCTCAATGGCTTCTTCGCACGACACTCACGTTGCAGGAGTTCCACAGCTAGGACATCTGAAGGGGCAGTTGACATTGAAATGATGTAGGCCCCAAAGTTGTCAGAAGGAAGTTCAGATATTACATGTAAAGTATCCAAAACATCAGCAATTTCTTCAGTCTTTGGAAGATCAGGACCAAATAAAGGATGTTTTCCTCTAAGTTCAGATAATAACCATTCTTGGCATTTTTCCTCTGACCACTCACGGTATGATCCAATTCCAAGATGATTTGTGATGGCATCCATTACATATGTATGCCTATCTGATTCATGCCTAATATCAAGTCTAACAATTGACAGACCAAAGGTTGACACTTGGCGCAAAAAGTCCAAACGACTTCCATCAGCAATTGGTCTATCGCCACAAGCACAGAGTGATCTATAACAAAGCTCGGGAGGCTCCAGGAACTGCAAAAACAAAAAAAGTTGAACATGTTACTAGAAGTTGTGCCAAGTAGTAGAATAAATACTCTTTCACCCTTCAAATACAGGTCATACTGTGTGGTGAATTTTCATTAGTTGAATCAATACTCTTTCACCCTCCAAATACAGGCTATACTAGGTGGTGAATTTCAAGTAGTAGAATAAATACTCTTTCACCCTACAGTAGAACAAATAGTCCATCAAGCTGGGTGTAACTATTAAAGCTGACTAATGGGTAACTATTAAAGCTGACTAATGGGTAACTATTCAGAAAAAATAAATTAGTACTTCAGGACATTACTGTTAGCTTAATAGATGATGCAAGTCAGTAATTATGAGGATAGAGAGAAATTGCACAAGGAAGCAGTCGAGCTCATACCTCAAACATCAACTCCTCTATTTGAGAATAGTACAAGTTTGCAGCCATCATTCTAGCTAACAAACAAACATCCCTTGTAGTCATAAAGTCAAAAGGGGTAGTCATAAACCCAAAAAACAATACTAAGAGAGGTATTAAAGAGACCAATGACAATTATGTTCAAATAGTTAATTTTTTCTTAGGATGCTCAATTTCTTTAAACAGATTGAATTCCACCTTGTTCATTTTACATAAAGTCAAAAGGGGTAGTCATAAACCCTAAAAATAATACTAAGAGAGGTATTAAAGAGACCAATGACAATTATGTTCAAATAGTTAGTTTTTTCTTAGGATGCTCAATTTCTTATCTGCATCACCAGTTAGATGTGGTTCAGACATCTTAAATCTAGAATATAGTTACACCTACCTTTATTATGCCCCTTACTTTTAGCATGTAGTCAAAATCCACTGTCCTTCTTCCACCAAGCCAACAGTAATAGCAACTCAACACAAACTCTTCTATTGTCACCAGTATGACTCAGAAGTCACAATAGCTAGGTATTATCATTTCTCCCATCTATGTCTCTGTAGGATTATACAATTATCCTCTACTACCACACTTGTTCTATAAATTGTTAGTTTTGTTCTCCTTTTGTACCCTTCTTAATGGTAATTGCCAACCTCCAAGACCAACTAATGCAACAACATAGTCACATGTATAGAATTTTGCCAGTGAGAAATTGCAAATGATGAATGCACTGTAACAAATGTTATATGTATACTATTTTTTATTCAAAATCCAGTTTAAAAATGTCTCCTCAATTTTTTCGGTACTAGATTCCAAGAAAGCTTCTAATTAGCATAGATTAGACAAAATTCACATATGTGCAACATCAAATAGTGAGAATATAACATATAGAACTGTTACTATTTTAGATTGTATGTTTTTAAAATAAGAAGCATGTGAGATATCCAGAGTTGAAGGTACTGTAGCAATAATTAATAAGAATCTAAGCATATGAATGGAGCTGCAAGAATCAATATTTTTATTTGGAAAAGGATTAAAATATACATCAAATTTGAAAATTGGAAATCTCATAACCAGCAAGTATATAAAATACATAGCTATGATATCACCACTTCATTTTCTTGGTCAAGACCAATATTGTCAAGTATACTTCTCATCAAAAAATTTCTATAAGAACTTCCATACTATTAGTAAACTGGAGGTGGATAGGAAGATCAAGGGGAGTAGCACATTTCAATGATTAGATTGGCTTGTGTCCTAGTTCAAAGATGGACTTACCTTTGGTTTATATTTCCATATAAAATAGGTTCTAACCTTATAGACGAAATTGATTCTTATTGTTCTTATAAAAGTGAATGGAACATGGGTTAAATGAGCATGCTATATCAGTAAATTAATACATCAAAATGTCTTTCTTAAAAAAGAAAAGAAAATCCAAGAAACTAGAGATATGATTCTAGTTGCATAATAGATTCTTATTCTAGAAATACTCACCTTTATCACCTTGTTGATAATCTACACACCTCAATTTGTCATGACTTCTTCTATGGATTAGACAAGCTTTTTAATGGTGATGCCATCAGCTCAAACGGTTGCACTCTAGAAGAGGGGTTCAAGGCTATGAATCATCTCATCTGGATCGACAAAGATTGTGTACCTTCACCATCTACTATGGCAATGACTCTAGCTTGCATTTTTAGGGGGGCGGGTGGATTAGGGTTTTGGTTCAAATAGACTCACTCATAAAATGGGTGAGAGTGCCAACACTCAAACACCTAGGTTGACACAGAAACAACAAAACTCAAAATATGGTTGTCTACCGATAACCAACACTTAGAGTACACCACTACAGTCAAATCATACTAGTCTACTCAGTTAAACTTTCATAGGAAAGAGACACAAGATATTTTTAGGTATCAGTCAATTAAAAAAGGGAAAATACAAATACACATGGCAAATTAGGCTAAAAACTAAATGGTATGTGAAATTCAATCACAATAATAGGAAATCTGAACAGTATTAGGATTTATAAAAAATATTTTTAGGTACATATGGAATGATTAGGTTGTCAAATTCATAATGAAGAATTAGGGCCAAATTAGTTTTGTTGCTACAAAAAGAAAAAAGAAATAACAACATATATGTTTGATGCGTTTCAAAACTCCCATAAAGGTTTTAGACAAAATTATTACTATAATTTGCATTAATTATTTGAAACCTCAAGAAATGTATTTTTCATATGAGAAAACCTTTTGTATAAAATCAACAAGATTAAAGTAACTCATTTCTTTTGTATTGTCTTATATTCTTACATATTTTGTGATAACAATAATTTGTAGACCCTGCCATAAATGTTATCACTTACATGTTAGGAAGTATGATTTTCTGTTAGTCGGTGTTACATAAATGCAGTAGCAGAAGGGGAATGTGAAGAATAGTCTACCCCAGATATTGTGAATGACAAACCTTGAATAGTACCAACATACTTCGAAAGACTGAGTATAAATATTGCAACCTCAGTTAATGAACCTATTGGAGGTTCTTCCACCTTTCCTAGACCCTGCCAGTCATGATGAAACCAAACATGGGTTGTAGGAAGCCAAAAATATTATAAACAATCTCTACCATGAAAAGCATAGTAGATATCTCATAAAACTCTCCATGGTCAAGAAAAACCCAAAATAGAGCATGATACAGTTGGTAGAGGCATATTGAATTTTTCATGAAGCTGTCAAATGCAAAGGAAACATGATACTTGTAGTTGAAATCAGATCTTAGTCCTAGTAGCATCATATGGACAGAGGGGGAAATCAAGAACAACTATAGTTAGTTGCAAATGGAGGAATCGACAACTTCATGTGGAAACTTGTATCATATCTGGACCCTTGACATGGTATATATTGGCATCAATCATGGTTATTGAGCAAGAAAATAAAGTTGGGGGATGGGTGGCGATCTAGGTAGAAGGGCAAAGTATTTTGTTATATATGAGTTGAGAGGTGATATGGAAATTACTTATACATGCCTCAATTACAACCTCATTTAAGATTAGCATAATTTTAACAACAACATAAATCCTTATCTCAATATTTAGATTTATTTGTCCTTGTATTCAGTGGGACCCTGACCTACATCTATCATCATCAAACAAATTTTCCCTAATAACATGGAGTTATCTCTATATATTGTTCTCTAAAACTCTCCATCTATGGGGTTTAATTACCCATTTTGATAAGTTTCAAATAATTATAAAGTAGAGATAGTGTATAAAACTTATACTATATGCAATGAAAATCATGTATGGTGTTTAACTTGGCAGGTATCTATTTCTCTTGCACCTACTTTGTGACTTTGATTCCTATATGATCCTATAAACAAATTAAGAAAACATGTTCACCCAGTGGAGTCGACTAATGCAATAAGAGAATATATCTCATGATCTAGGAGAACAAGGTACATTGACATATATGTAGTAGGAAATTGATTCCTATATTGTAAGGATGGATAAACATATAGTCCCTTTATTTCTCAAGAGTTGTTTACAATCTGATTGACAAAGCCATATTTTAGAATCATGCATCAAGCTCGTTACCTTTATTTTCAAATCGGTCAATACAGTGAATAATAATAGCCTAGTATATAAAGCAAAATAATGAAACTGTTCTAATGGACATAAACCACATGTATAAGGTTACAACTATGTTTTAATGGATAGCAGGGGCAACACTGTCAGCTTTTAGGTTTTCCCTTGGCTAAGCTGCTGAGTAGTCTAAGTATTAAGACATTGTTTCTGTGTAATGTGAATATATACAAGGGACTACTCGGCAGTTTAAGAATTATCTGTGTTAAGGATAATTATCAAAGGTCCTACCAAAAATCTTATAATTCTTCAACTAGTTCACCAACATCTAGAGGACAAATGATTAACTAGTATGGCACATATTCTAGAGGCAAACCACATTGTTGGATACTAGTCTACTATTGTATGTTATCTTTTTTAGCACTTTTTCCATGAAAATCACCGGCATAACAAAATACAATACAGAGAAACAATTGATTAACAAGTATAGGCAGATGCCCTGGTTAGGGGGAGGTTATGGCTGTGACTTGTATGCTGCAAGTACTGGTGGTCACAGCTGTATCTGTGTGGGTTCTGTTTGTATAAACAGTTGCTGGTAGTGCATTAGCAGCAGCACAGGTGCTGTGAGACATGCCAGCTAATGCATGGACATGAGGAAGAGGGGTACAGTAGCATATACGACACCTTTACTAAATTTCTTAACCAGTTCTATATGTACAACTATTGCTTACCACCTGCTACAGCCATACTATTTTATATAGGTCCTATATTCATATTATCTTAAAAGAGTATTATGTTATTATCCTGAAATACAATGCATCAGCATCAGAATACTACTGCCTGCACATACGTTAGAATTTTAAGCAACTTGAGGCATTCAGAACTTATGCATACATAATAGCATCCAACTAATGAGGATTAATCCATTGATTAAATCCTATACGTACACAATAATGCATGTAAAGCAAACAATACTTCCACCTATATATCTTATCAAAATCAGAGCTATTTTAAGTAAAGGTTCAAGTTAAGACCAATTTCAAAGATCAAAACGTTTTAGATCAAGCATGCTCTGGAACTTCAGAAATATCAAACAACTACATGTACTACAACTATTACTGTTATAGTTCCATTTACTACTTCAACACGAAGAAATGAGTTAAATTGTTCACAGGAGACCACCTTATACAATAGAGAAGAAGTATCAATTATTACATACCTAGTTTTATATCTACATGAATATACATGTTGCTTGAATGGGTCTATAGATCTAGTATAATTCTAGAAGCATAAATGATATCACTACACCAGGCCCAACACTTGCACAAATTCATTTTAAGCATATTCAGTTTGTTAGTATTTTGCATTTCACCTCAATTGTCATGGTCCAGAATAGGGTAACCAAGACAGATGTATCATATTAAAGTACTCAAAGATTAGTAAAAAAAACTGGAAGGACAATGCCATAATAGTGTCCTATGTAGGCTTTTAATTAGGTAAAAGATTATGAATGGATAGAAGACTTATCACATTAAGCTACAACATATAGGGTTCATCACAACCAATATGGTAGACATCCTTGATGTCAATCAATTTTGCAACGTCAACAACACTCCGTATTTCCCATTCCATAACATTTTACCTATTAAAAGTCATAAATGTGTTGCAGAGGGAGAATTTTCCGCCTAAAATAAGATAAACATGCATTTAATCTCAATCGAAACAGTTGTCATGGAGCAATTTAGAAATTAGAAATTATAAACGTGTCATGTAGATCACCTAATAGGTTAATATTTCCATTCTGGTCATTGAGGACAACAATGTTGTCACCATCAATGTTTCTTCAGATTGACACCTCCTTGCTTTAGTTATACATCTTGTCATAGAGTATCCCACCATGTTGTGACCCAATTTTTGTTCAGTTAGGCTGAATTGCTTTGGCTTCATTACTTAAAATTGATCATAAAATCAGTATGAGCTATCTCAAGGTTTAAGAAACAACAAGCTAACATGTGAGGTAAGGATTTGGTTGGTCTAGTACAATATTTAACTCTATATATGTATAGAACATGTTGCACAAACTGCAGAATCTATGTTGTCACTACTGGACAAAGTGCATAAAATGTAGAAACAACTTATGTTTCATATATTCATAGTCAAGGCCTACATGACATGGTTAACATCTATAGGTTTTCCGTAGGATTTCCCTAATGTATGGTGTTCATGACAAAAGTAATGCCCTGTTAGATATCTTGGTGTACATTAGGCAAGAATGATCAATGGTCAAGTGGCTAAGTCAAAATGATGACAAGCACAACAACACCCATTCTTGGGCATAACTAGGCCATGATATGGAACTAACTAGTCAATGACATGTCCTTTTTATATGCAGTACAATGTACTAGTGTATAAGAACTATGCCCAATTTCCTAACAAGTATTCACATAAATCATTGTATGTTCAGGATACACATAATACAAGATCAAGGTGTAGGATTCATTTTAATTTCTCAGATATTCCATGGTTTTATGGTAAGAATCACTTCCATTGGTCTTCTTCAACTACCTTAAATGTGGCTCATACTCATCCATCTTCATTGTTTCTTGTCTAAATTGATTGTGAAAATGTCAACATTCAATCATGAAGAAACACATGCAATACTCTCTTCTCTATAATAAGTTTCCCAACGGTTTCCTTGCCTTCCTCAGTTCCCAGTTTAGGAGTTAGGTCTACATCCCTCAATTTTTGGGTCTATCTTTCCCTAGGCAAAAACCTATCCCACCTGGATCCCAAGAGCCCATATTTTGACACCTTCTCCATAGTCTATTCATATTTGTAATTGTGTAATGCCATTATATTTCGTAATAATGTAACTATTACACAATATTGTATAGTACTTAGGCTAAATCACACCCAAACTTTGGGGCTCCTTTCCCTAAAAGTAATCGTTATAAACTTTAATTCAATTAAGTTTAACCCAGTCAAGAATTGTGATAGTGATTCTATGTTATCATGGTACCTCAAATAGGGTGGAATCCTAGTTTGGCGTGCAAGGCAGAAAAATGTTAGGTATTTACAGATTGGTCAAGCTATGGTCACTATTCTAGACTCATTATTTCCCTATTGGTATTTATATTATTATTCTGAGATCTTGCAATTAACAGAACCTCGCAGCATGTTCTATGACTATACATTCATTTTTCATCAAGCATTGAGACTTTAAGCTCCTAATTATGGCTATGCTAGTTTGTGTCTACTTCTGCAGGTGTACATACTCTAATTACTTTGGAATGCAAGTGAGAACACCGATTTCAAATGGAAGACCGATCTGACCTTCACAGGGAAGGGGAAAAGGATGAAGAAATAAAGAAAACACATACAGACCTGGCTGAGTTGCACTAGGAGATGGTCCTCGGCGGCACCGCAAGAGGAGTTGAACTTGAGAAGAGGCTTGAGCCTCTCGTCGGCCCTACTGGCACCGATGACCTGCAGATCCAAGGCCTGGAGCCAGCGCAAGACTCCGCCCTCGAAATCGCCACTCCCAAGCGCCAGATCTGCGTCGGCATCGGCATCCTAGAGGAGAATACCTCGAAGCCTCCGGCCCAGCCTGGGGCTCCTACAGGAAGGAGGAGCCCCCTCCGTTGATGAGGAAGACGACAATTTCGGTCGATCTAAAGCAGAAGCATCTCCTCTAGAGCCGCCATCTGAGTCGTCATCCCGGCGAGGAGCGGCCGCCGAACTTTTCGGGACCTCATTGTCGTCGGGGGAGTCGGGAGGAGTCGGGGGCGATCGGGGCAAAACCTCGCCAAAAGTGGCGTATTTTGGGAAGTCCGCGGAATCCAAATGGTAGAGAATGGAGGGAAGGGTTATGAGAGGGAGGGAAACATTTGACATGGAATTTTTCAGGGAGTGATTAGTGAGTAATATATTTTTGACGGAACAAAAGGTCTAAGGATGTTAAAAACACGGTTGAGGGATTTGGTCCCATATTTCAAGGATGAGCCCTCACAAATAGACATCATTATTCACGATTTTTGGTTCCTCACAAATGTTCTTCAACAAAGGCCAAATTTTTTGTAGTGAGATAGGATAGTCTTCATTTAGAAACCCCATTAGTTGGTTCTGTCAAGTTGCGGGAGGTGTGTCCTTCCTGTGTCCTTTCTTTTTTAGGGCACATCATTCAAGTGGATCTCATACCACTTATTGTGCATGGATTCAAAGTGATCTTTAGAATGGACACCTTTGAGAAGTAACAGGTGGTCTTGGCCTATATTTCCAAGGTGGAGACATTTGTAGATGGTGATGTGACTTTGATCGTCCAAGTAGATAGGGAGATTCTTCAGATGTGTCTAGTATCGTCAATGGTGGTAGAGAAGATGATGAGATATGCGGCATTTTTGGTACATGTGATGGATATTAAGGTGAAGAGTCCTAGTATACATGAGGTGCCAATGGTTTGTGAGCTCGAGGTCATGTTTCCTGATGAGTTCCTAGGTGATCCCCCACCCAGAGAGATTGACTTTGAGATCAAACTAGCATCGGGAAAGCAGTTGATACCTCAGAAATTGTACATGATGGCTCCCTCTGAGATGGTAGAGTTAAAGAAATAGTTGCAAGAGTTGCTTGAGAAACATTTCATTAGATTAAGCATGTCTCCATGGGGTGCTCCCATGTTGTTTGTAAAGAAGAAAGAAGGATCGATGAGGTTGTGTATATATTACAAACATTTGAATAAGGTGATGATAAAGAACAAGTATACCTTGTCAAGGATAGATATGTGTTTGACCAGTTGTGTGGCGCCATAGTGTTGTTGAAGGTAGACTGGAGATCAGGTTATCACCAGTTGTGTATCAAGGTGGATGACATACCTAAGTTAGCTTTTTGGATGAGGTATGGTCATTATGAGTTCATGGTTATTCCATTTGGGCTAACCAATGCACCAACAACTTTCATGGACTTGGTGAACAGGGTGTTTTGGTTGTTTCTTGATCAGTTCATAGTGGTATTTATAGATGATAACTTGATATACTCCAGAGATAGTCAGTGGCATGAACAACATCTTCGTCAAGCATTGACCGTGTTGAGACATCATTAGATGTATGCCAAGTTCAATAAGTGTGCGTGTTGGTTGAAGGAAATGTCTTTCCTAGGACATGTGATATCTGGTAAGGATGTTTGTGTGGACCCCAAGAAGGTTGAATCTATGCTGGAGTGGGAATAACCAAAGACACAAACAGAAGTACGTAGTTTTTTGGGTATGGCAGGATGTTACAGGAGGTTCATTAAGAACTTTAGCTCAGTAGTGTTACCCCTAATAAAGATGATGAGGAAAGTTGTGTCATTTGTATGGGATGAAAGATGTCAGTGTGCCTTTTAGACATTGAAGGATAAGTTGACAAGTGCACCAGTATTGGTTTTACATGAGCAGGGGAAAAGATACATAGCTTTCTATGATTTGTCAAGGAATGGCTTGTGTTATGTGTTGATGCAGGATAAGAATGTAATCTCTTTTGCGTCATGACAGTTGAAGAAGCATGAGGAGAACTATCCAATCCATGACCTGGAGTTAGTTATTGTGGTTCATGCCTTGAAGATCTAGAGGCACTACCTATATGGTTAGAAGTGTCAGGTCTTCACAGATCAAAAGAATTTGAAGTACATCTTCCCACAACATGAGTTGAACAGGAAGTAGAGACATTGAATGGAGTTAATCAAGGACTATGACTACACCATTAATTACCATCTGGGAAAGGCCAATGTCAAAGAATATGTGTTGAGTAGGAAGTCTTCTTCATTGTCATCAGTGGAGAAGGAACACTTGTGTTCCTTAGTGTGACATTAGAGAGACATGTTGGTCTCTTGCGTCAGATGAACATGAAGCTAGTGGTGTCTATGCTAGTTGGTTTTTTGGTACAGTTGTAGGTGAAGCCGACATTGCAGAAGCAGATCAGAGAGGCACAACAAGTTGATACTATGATACAAAAAATACGAGTAGACTTTGGCACTGAGAAGTGTGATGGCTTCCATGAGTTAGAGGATGGAATAGTGTGTTATCATGGTAGAGTTGTGGTTCTTGATACAGACGATCTGAGAAAGATTGTTTTGGAAGAGGCCCTCTTTTCAATGTATGCTATGTACCAAAGTAACACCAATATGTACCACAATCTGAAGGATTTGTATTGGTGGCCTGTCTTGAAGCCTAATGCGGCTAAGTTCGTGGTCAAGTGCACAGTGTGTCAGCAAGTTAAAGAGAAACATTAGAAGCATTTGGGGAGTTTGCGACTATTACCTATACCACAATGGAAATGGGATCATGTTACAATAGACTTTGTGGTTGGTCTTCCAAGGATAGACAAAGCTCATGATTCCATTTGGGTGATCGTTGATAGGTTGACCATGTCTACACATTTTCTCCCTCTAAAGAAAACATATACAGTAGATAAGCTCTCTCAGATATATGTTGACGAGATCTTCTGCTTGCATTGTCTTGCAGTTACTATCGTGTTAGGTAGAGGTCCTCAGTTTACAAGTCACTATTGGGAGTATTTGCACACATATTTGGGTATGCATTCAAGGTTTAGTACTACTTTCCACCCACATATAGATTGTCAATTTGAGAGGACCATACATACCTTGGAGGATATATTGAGAGCTTACTTCTTGTAGTTTTTAGGTAGTTGGGATATCCACCTAAGTTTGATAGTGTTTGCTTGTAATAATAGTTATCAGAGGAGCATAGACATGGCACCTTATGAGACATTGTATGGTACATGTTGTAGATCTCCGTTGTATTGGTATAAGATAGGTGAATATCATCTTCTTGGTCCTGATCTTGTACAACAAATGATAGAGAAGATCAAAGTGATTGAATAGTAGTTGAAAGTAGCCCAGGACATGCATAAGTCTTATGTTAATAATTGTCATAGGCCCTTGGAGTTCCAAGTGGGCAATAGGTTATATCTTAAGGTCTCTCCTTGGAAGGTTGTCTTAAGGTTTGTAAAGAAGGGTAAGATGGATTCCAGGTATATAGGAACTTATCCTGTGGTGGCACGTGTTGGGAAGGTGGCCTACAATTTGGAGTTGCCACCTAAGTTGCACAAGTTGCATTTGGTGTTCCACGTGTACATGTTGAGTAAGTGCCACCCTAATATTGAGTTAGTGCTTCATCCAGTCGAGGTTGAGTTGGAAGAAGATATGTTGTATGTGGAAGGACACATGTTGATCCTTGATAGAAGAGTGAAGAAGTTGAATAAGAAAGATATAGTCTTGGTGATTGTTATTTGGCATCACTGTGGCATTGAGGAACTACATTGTATCTTTAGGAAGAGATGCATAAGAAGCACCTGTCTCTTTTCCCTTAGGATTTCAGGGGCAAAATCCTTATTAGGTAAGAAGCAATTTACCACATCAATTGTGTACCTTCTCTTTATTGGCTTCATGAGAGAATGTGTTTTATTCTTTGGGGTGCTTTAGTTGAGCCTTAGATGAATAGTGACACCCCGAAAAGTGATTAGGGTTTCTAGAGTTTGCTTGGCGTCAACCTTGATATGCATCATTGAGTGCCTTGACCCTTGTCTCAACCTTGACGGGGTGCCTTGTGAGTGTTTTGACCGAGACACCTTCTCTTGGTGGTTTTTTCTCGATCGTGATGTTTTGGTGAGTCTTGGATCAAGACAGTTGTCTTCTTGTGAAGTGTCTCGACCTAGTATGTTGGTGACCTTTTTGTCTCAACCAGGTGGTTTTTTGGTGCTTTAGTTTCAATTCACTTGGTGTGTCTCGACCGAGACCAATGTGTTGGGTACCTAAGTGGTCAACTCCCAACATTAGTTGTATCACCATCTCGTGCATGCATGGTTTAAGTGGATGCATGTGTGTTTCTTGGGTGGACAAGTGTCCCTTTAGAGACCTCTCATGTTGACACCTCAACTCCACCCTACGTCTCCCCCCTCAAGTATATAAACCCACTTCTCTCCATGAAAGTGAACATTTCGACCTTCCTTCTTTCTCCCTCTCTTTTTCTCATCCTTGGATCCTTGACTAGCTATAAGGACTAATCCTTGGAGCTATGGTGACTGAGATCCCTTGCACGTGGTGACTTTTGGTCATCTTCAACCTTGGTAAGTGTATGCCTTTCTTTGGTGACATTTTCCTTTGATCTTCTACCCCATCTCCTTCTCTTTTCTTGGCCATAGACCATGGATCGTCCATGGCGATCATTTTGGAGAGAAACTCCTCATCATAAGGGTCATATGTAATATTTTGAAAAGGTGGTACCCAAGTGAGAGGAAGTTTCTTCTCTCTTTCTCCCTTCTTTGGGTTCGACCCATGGTATCTAACCCTCTTTTCTTTAGCTATATTTCCTTTGTATATTCTTCTTCTTGAGGTGATCTTGTGGCCAAAAGAGGATCTTTTCGTGGAGCTTCATGACCCTTGGTGATCGCGTGCTTGGAGCTTGTGATCCTTGGAGTTGATCTTCCTTAAGGTGGGTTATATATTACTCTACCCTCTCTATTATTGCACTTTTATTTACATGCATGTTGCTATTTCTCGCTCTAGATTATAGTCCTAACATGCTAGTAGAAGATATCATGATCTAGACCTTGATTGATTGTGGTTATCTGCTTGGTTTGCTTAGAATCTGAAACCCTGATGTAAGGGTCTCGATTTTAGTGATGGTTGTGAAATGGTGGTTTTCTTTCTATCTTTTGACCTTGGTTTTGATCACATGCATGAGGATTCGTGTACATTGATGTATCATGGAGTTTAGATTCTATTTCAAAGGTTTTAGTCATGGCTTTATCTACCTTGAATGAGGTTCTTTCATGGTGGTTTCATGGCACATTTTTTAGGGTTTTTGGTGACTGATTTTGCGTGAAGTTTCTCTCCTTGAGGATGGTGGTTTTCCTTGTTGTTAACTTTTGTTGTTGTCATGGAATACTCATATTTTGATCTTGTTTAATCCATGTTTGATTAAGGTCCTTTTCCTTGGTAGTAGCTTGACCTTATTGATCTCTAAACCTTGACTTCTTCTTGGATCGAGAGACTTTGATGCTGGTGTTTGGTGAAGATGTTGTCCCTATTTTGGGTTGAGAAAAGTGCCCTAGTTTCGGTCAAGACACATGCCTTGTGTTGGTTGTGATCTTGATTGATTTTGAGGTTGAGACGTATGTTGTTTTGAGGTCGAGACAGCTTTTGGTTTTGTGGTCAAGATTGGTTTTGTTTTGGGTTGAGACAAGTGTTGTTGAGGGTGGTCAAAACCCTAATCCATGAGGTGGTCGAGACAATGTTCTATGTGGTGGTCACGACCATGGTGTGTCTCGTTCATGACCTAGTTGATGTGTCTTGGTCGTGACCTGGTTGGAGTGTCTTGGTCGTAACCCTTATGTTGGTGGGTGGTTGAGACACCTATGTGATGGATGGTCGAGACACATACATGAACACATAATCAACACATGTGTATGAGTAAGCAAGTAATGAATCAAGTATAGTGATGTTTCAATGATCGGTTGGTTAACCCTAATCATGTTTCCTAACTCTAATATGCTCCAAGAAAGTGTAGGATTATGTACCTAGGGTTTGGTGCTTGAATGCAACTATAAAACCCTAATCAGCTATACATGTATCCTAACCTTCATGTTAGGACTATGATGTGTTTTCTTGACTCACTTGGAGTGGTAATTATAATCAGATGTCTTCTCTCACTTTTTTATATACCCCTAAACATGTAGGTGATGTGAGATTGAATGACATAGCTATGTGAATGCTATGGTGAATTCTATATTATACATGTTGGTGACTATGTACTTTGTTGAGGCATAATGTGAAGGCATACATGCATGGATTATGTAATTGGCTCCTATGACCTGGTGAAGGCTTGATGCTTGTTATAAGGTGATATCCTCTAGTGATATGAATGTGGGATTGATATCCCATAGTAATGTGAAATTGGTGATGTCCTTGTGAATGGCAGGGCTACATAATAGGAAGATGACTTTATTCCTAATTATCTATTTAAGGTGTGTAGTAGATTAATTGTGATGGACATCATGTTCTTTATTTATTAGTTCATTCTTACATTCTCCTATTGTAGAATTCTAGTTACAACAGTAACCCACATCTTCACATATGAAATGTTTGGATGAACTGGAAGTACATATAACTGCCCTAATTTCTTAATTTGATAATTGCTCTTTTTACTTATTCCCTAATGCATGGATATTTCTTTAAATGTGTACAAGTGTCATGTAGTGATGATGTGACTAGTTCACACCCTATACATTTTATATCTTTTGGAGTTGCACCTTTCCCTTATATTTATATAATTTGTTTTGGGTTTGTACGTTGTAACTTGATTGATGCTAAAAGACACCCATTTGGCTTAACTAATCAAGTGAAACCCTAATCATGTAGGTTCCATGTGCCATAGATCCCTTCCAGTGTCAGTCTTCATGTGGTATGGTAAAATGAGTTATTCCTTCGGGAAACTCGGAGTGCATATTTTTGAATATGTGAGGGTGAAAGTCGAGTATCTCCTTGCATGCACAATTACATGTTGTGTGATACGGCCATGCATGAGCTACTCTCCTTGTGATATGGATGGCCATGCATGAGCCAATCCTTTCTTTTCAGAATGTACATGTATGAGCATGTTGTTCTAGTGTCGTTACCTATACCAAGATGGGCTATGTGTTATTATATGTGGATGGCCATGTCTGAGCCAATCCTTTAGCTTGACTATATGTCATTATTGCAACCGACCGATATGTCTCTGTCGTGTTTTCTTTTGTGTTGATCAAGAGGTGTTGGGGAGATCGTGGATTTCATTTCTTCCATTAACCTTGTATGGCATCGATTTTGACTTAGCAGAGGTCGAATGGATTTGGGTGGTACAGCTAAAATCCTCAGGGCAATAATAAAAGACATAATATAGTCATGTAGTGTATTTCTCTTAGGGTCAAATGTGAATAACATTGTATGATCCATTTTCCTTATCTTTGTACTTGTTTCATGAATTATAAGGCAGTAAAAGAAGTCAATTGTTATACATGTTATTAATATTCCTTCTTAGAATATTAATTGTTCTACTTCTCAATGGTAATTGCCTAGTTTTTCTTAATCTATTTTATCTGTTGGATACATATCATTTAGTTGGATCTGCTCATCCTGCTAAGTACTTTATCAACCTGCTTAGTTATCTGTGCTTTAATAGATTTTTGCGGAGAGTTATATCTCTCACTGGAATGTTTGGTCTCACCCTGTGGGTTTCTACATCTTATAGGTGGTCGTGCATGAAGAGGTAGAAATCGTGTAGCTGAGGAAGAGCACTAGTAAGAGTAGTAGCTGATAAGGTTGGATGTTGTGCTAGTCTTTTGGTGATAGAGTCCTAGATGTTGTCCCTATACACTCAGATCTTTGGGTTTGCTCTTGATTTGTTTTGTGGATATGTTATCAATACAAGGTTTTTGGGCTTGTGAGCCATGTATGTAATATATGACATGTGTATATGTATATATGTGAAACAGACATCTCATATGACAGGTTGATGATAGGAATGATAGCGTACGTTGATGTAGGCACCTTATGATACGATATGTAATTTTGTGGCAGGCTTGTGGACTTATATGTGATATGTTTTTGGCTTATAGTGATTTTATGAAATCATTTTTAATTTCCTATGTATTCTGGTAATTCACATGTTTAGTTTTAATTCTACTTTTAGTTTTGCATTATCTTGTTTGTGACACGTCGGGGCATCACATGTGCATCGTGCCTAACTAAAGTTAGAGGATTTTACTCGAAATAAAATACCTCTAGGATTTTTTCTCATATAATTTCATACCTCCTCTATCCCCTATCTTCACTCACCCAAACCCTAGGGACCTGATAATTTCTTTCTTTACCCTTATAAGTTTAGGGTTATGAAGAAATAGGGTTACAATATTAGGAATTAAGGAATCCTCTTACAAATAATAAAATTTATGTAAATAGGATGTCATGGACATAATTTTAAGATGCTTTAATTACCCTAAATATGGAACTAAGATTGACAATATATTTTTGTGAACCACCATAGCCCACAGAAAGGACACTGCCATCCCCAATGGCACACCCAGGGAATACCTCAGAGTGAGGCCAATCCGCACGAAGAAACTATCCTTAGAGAAGAAAATGAGGTCCATGGAGGGTGAATCCTCCAAGAAACAGAATCGGGAGGCTAAGGCCTCAGTTGAGAGAGGTCCCGATCATGAGGTTGTCCTCTTTTGCATGTTGAACCCTAAAGATGGTCGTGACCCCAAAGTTGACCATATGTTAGAAGATGAGCCCAATGATAATCCTAACCATGTTGCTGACTCTAGACCGACAGTCAGACAAGTTGTTTTTCACACCCCTAACGTGTTTTGGTTGGAGCAATAGAAGAAGATCACTGAGTCAATTAGTGCCCTTGCACTTAAGGATGTTTCTAGAGACAAGAATGGTGAACCTCTACCTATCTGCCCTCATCTTGGAGCCACCATTTTGGATGTTGTCAACATGAATATAGAAGAGTTATGGGGTGAAGACAAGACTGACGTAGTTGATAAGGTGGATGTCTCACTTCTGGCTGTAGAAAATGGATTTTGCATTATGTAGGTGTAACTAAACAGAACGGTTCTCTCTGCCGCTCACCTTCTTAAAGGAGTACCAAAATTATGGTGGGAAAATCATATCATGGGTCGAGATCTAAATGAGGAACTGATGGCCTAGATGGACTTTTGTCCTATCTTCTCTGCAAGATTCATACCCCCCTATGCCAAGAAAGAGAAGGAAAAGCAACTCACACTCCGTTATCAAGGTAACATGCCAGTGACAGACTTCAGCCAAATATTTTGCCTCCTAAAATGGTTTGGATATATGTTGTCTAAACAGTGACAGTGGGACCATTTTGTGGAGCGCCTACACCCTCTGGTAAAGCCTCATGTAACAGCGAGTAAACCCACAAACTTCACTGAGGCCTTCAACTTCACCGTAGACATGGAAAAGATAGTCATGCCTGCACAGAACCTGTAACGACCCTACCTCCCGGTAACCCCCATTTAAGGGAGACTGAAAGGTCAGAGCCGTTATCCAATAACCCGGATCAAAGGTTCGACAAATAATCAATAACAATTAATAAATTTTACCAACTAAACTGAAAAAGGGTATAAAATAAAACTTTGCATACCTTTTAAAAACCGGGACTTCTAAACTTCTATCCATGAAGATACTAATCTAACTAATCCTCCTGTCCACGTTATTTCCCATTTAATTCCTCATATGCCACTTTACTATTTGTTCTTTTCATTTCTACCTAAAACACCAACAAACAAAATGTCAGTCAGCAAGAAGTCGGTATGTGGGGGAAACAATAATCATGCAACTATATTAACAACATAATCATTTAACAACCAAGATTACATTTTAAGCCATACTACTCAATCCTTACCTATCCCCTAACTCTGTGCTATCCCTACAGTGGACTTGTATGCTACCTCTCTTTTAGGTAGATTCTTACCCCCAAGGTCCTACCTTACAGGTAGTCAATACAACGGGTAATAGAGTCGCATGGCACTACTCGAAGGTAGCCCAATATCTAACTCAATGTGACTTGATGGACCTACCCCATTGGTAGCCATGTACTAAGTCATCCAATGACCTGATGGACCTACCCCATAGGTATCCATGTACAAGGTCAACTATTAAGCCACAGAGGGGACCAGGAATTGAGCTGATAGGCACATATCTTATGTGATAGTCATAGCCACATTATAATTTGCAAGAATTAAATGCAACCAATAGCTTAACTCATGTCATCAATAAAACCTCCAAAATCCTTGGGAAACTAATTCAGGAAATTCATAGGCGTAATCACATACATGTCAAGCTGATTTGAGATAGAATAATCCAATCAACAATAGGCAAGCAAGCATTCAATAAGATCCTGAAACAATTATACAATTTTGTTTTATTACTCATGTCATCAAGATCTATTAAATCTAGCTCGATTTCTAGGGTTTCTAGTCCACTTTTAGGGTTTCCATTGCAATTAGGGTTTCCCTTCATCTTTTACTATTTTAAACCCTAATTTAACGCAATTGATCACAAACCATAATTATTTCAACATCTAATCCTCAGTTTCATATTAAAGGCATAATTAACCATTAAATAAGTCCATTAAGCCTCTTTTACATTTAAGCTATCATTAATTCTACCTTTTATCCACTAGGAAACTCTAATTTCCACATTAAGGGTATTTAACCACAATTAGGAACTTTAATGCTCAAAATAGCTTGGAATCATTATATCTCATCTTTATTCATCACTTTGAATAATTAAATCTATTAAGAGTCGAATTGCCAACATTAGGGTTTCAAGGCCCATTAAAGCATACTTATGCAAAGTTCATCCTTTTTATTCCTAATGTTCCTTTTTATCATTAATAGGCTAATATCAACTTTAATCATCCATGAAACCTTATTAAATATATTAATCAACTCAAAATAGGGTTCTTTAAACATTAAAGTATTAAAGTTGCTATCTTCCATTACTATTCGAATTACAAGAGAAATTAGCTTCTAACTATATTTTTATTGGATTCCTCTCATTTTTCTGAGCAACTTTCATATTTTATGTGTGCTAATCCGAGCTATGAATATTTAGTTATGATATTTGTAAGATTTCACTTACCAGAGCCAATCAGTAAGCGCCACATCACCCCCTTCTCATGCAACTCGCTCAGCTGGTTGAAACATAACCAAATTACAAAATTGCCCCCGTGTGATGTCCTGGCTCTTCAAGCCTTGGAAGGGCATTTTTGTCAATTGGTCTAGATCTCCTTCTTCCTCGCGAGTTCCTCCAGTTGCCTCTGACCTATAGTGTTTCGCGGCTACCTCCCACCTCCTCAAAGCTCAAAATTCGCCAGAACTTCTTCCCTGTCTCCGCCCCCCCTTGCTGCAGCCAACTAGGCTTCAAAGCACGGCCAGGTTGGCTCGTGCCATGAGTGCCAAGCTCCCGTTTGGTAGCTAGGGTTTAGACCTCTTGTGGATTTTCCGCAAGGGTTAGAGCAAGAAGATGAGGGCAGAGCTTCCTTAGGTCTCTTGTGGAAGCACCAAGCCACCGTTTAGGCCACTCCTTGATCCCCCCGTTTGCACCAGGGTTCTCCCTACCCTCTTGGTTAGGGTTAGCACGGAAAGAAGAAGAAGAAGAATAGGTTGGAGAAACGTGGAGTTCTCCTTCCCTTTGAACCAGAGCTCTACCCCTTATATAGGGGTGAGAAAAGAAGCCATAGGTAGGCTTATACACGACTCAAAGAGTCCCTTTCCAAAAGGATTCATATTCCTTCTAGGAGAAGTATTCTTCTCTCTCCTCACTATCCTTTTGTTAAGCTTTATTTCATGGATAATTGGAAAAACGAAAATCCTTTCTTTTTTTATCATTATTCTTGCATTCTAATCCATTAACAACGAAATTATATTTCCTTTTGTTGAAACAATACTTCTTTTTAACAATACCTCATAATTATTCATTATGCATCATATTATCTTCTTATTTGACTTTATTGGTATTTTCTCTTTCTTCTTTCTTCATTGGGACTCCTTGGATCCCAAGGCACTCTATTATTTAGAAATCCTTTTTATTGGATATTCATTATCTTTTTTTTTTTTTTTTTTTGCAAAAGTCAGAGGGTTTTTATTCATCTCGCCCCTCTCTTGCAAGCAAATCTTTGGGTTCAAAATGGCATACACTTCTCTCAGTAGAAATAAACGTGGTAGTACTACTACCATTACAGGACTCGGACTTAATTAATTGAAGAAGACTGCTAGGAGGCACCCTATAAACTAAGGAACCCTCCTTGGATTTTTGGTGATGTTTAGCAAGGCCATCAGCAACCTTGTTGCTCTCTCTTGGGATATGAATGAGCTTCCAATTATTTTTCCACCTCCTCCTGATATCCGTTATCCATGGCATCAACTTCGGAAAAAGAAGCATATCTCCTTCAACAGCATTGATAGTCTTCTGTGAATCAGTCTCAAAACAGATGTGGGTGCAAGTAAACGCCCTGCTAACTTCCACTGCCCAATGAACAGCCCTAACCTCGGCTTCTAAAGCATTATTGGCATAGATCTTCCTACTCCATCCCCCTATCCATCCTCCTGTCCAGTCTCTACTCCATCCCCCTATCCATCCCCCTATTCATTATCTTTCTAGATGCACCCAAATGCATTATTCTTTCATTATATTGTTTTATTCTTATTAAAATATCTCTTTTTGAGGATTTCTCTTTATTTCTCTTTTATTTTCCTCATTGGTATCCCTATTCACATTAGGAATCCTTAGGATACGAAATTCCACCAAGGATAACTCAATTACACCTCTTTCCACTTATTTTCCACATTTTATCATTGTTTTCAATTTCTTTCTTAATAAAGAAATACTTAATCGATCTTTTCTTTACTTATTGCATTCTCTATGCAACATTGGACTCCTTGGAACCCAAGAGGCACGAAATTCATATTTGGATTAAGTTCTATTGCCTTATAGAGGTTTCTACATCTTTCTTTTCTCAAAAATTCAATTATTCACTTACTAATTGAATTTCCTTATTATTGGGCGCAATAGCCAATAAAGCCCACAACACAATCATCAAGGCTATTGTAAACAAAATCCATTTATTCAAAACAAATTATATCATTATTTGTTCCAATATCTTTAATATGAGAAATTACGTTTCTCACCCAATGAACCCAAGAATTGGGGTTGTAACATCCTTCCCCTCTTATAAGAATTTTGTCCTCAAAATTCCATCAAGCAAACAAACAATTCAGGATAAGACTTTTCCATGTCCATCAATGACCCCTATGTGGCTTTACCTTACCCATGGCGCTTCCAAAGAACCTTTATCATCACATACTCTTTTCTCTGAGTTCTTTCATCCTGGCGTCTATAAACTGCACAGGTGACTCATGCCATTTCGGCCTCCCTTGGGGCTCACTAGGTTCATTATTTAGCACATGGTATGGGTACCTCACATAGTGCTCTAAATTGGACACTTGGAACTCATCACACATTTCTTTATCCTGAGGGGTAAGGTTAACCATAACATTCTCCACCAATCCATCTCAAATGGACCCATGTATCGAGGACTCATCTCTCTTAGCTATAACTTAGAGGGGTCGGATTTTCATGTCACATATTCTCCCACAGTGAACTGTATGTCAGTCTACTTTGCATCCACTCATGACTCCCGTTGTCTCTAGGCTCCTTTCATCCATTGCATGATCAAAGCGACTTCATCTACACACACTATGGTCCTTTTCTAACCATCACGTGGTCCTTTCACCAACATCACCTTACTGAAGTGGTCATTGATACGACCTCCCTTATAGAGCTTCTTTAAAACCTGATACTGGCTATGGTGGTTATCATCACATCTTTCATAGGAAAATAACTATCTCTAGATATCTCCCTGAACAAGCACACATGCTCTCATCAGACCCTATAGTCTGTATCACACTAACCATTAGTAAGGGGTGATAAACTGTACCAACATTGAGTTTTGCATGTTTCTTCTTCCACCTCATGGAAGTGAACCGTTAGGTCATACTCAAGAACTTTTGAACTCGTATCAGGGTGTAGTTGAACCATCTCTCTCTCTCTTATGTAGTTCAACATAATATGTCTCTTGACAGTACTCCCTTCTTTCTCATGTTATCTAGGTAAGGCGATCTACCATGACCCATATTGCATCTTAACCTTCTTGGTCAAAGGGAGACTTACCACAACATCCCTTATAACATGGTCCTTTTCATGGTCCTTTTCTAACCATCACGTGGTCCTTTCACCAACATCACCTTACTGAAGTGGTCATTGATACAACCTCCCTTATAGAGCTTCTTTAAAACCTGATACTGGCTATGGTGGTTATCATCACATCTTTCATAGGACAATAACTGTCTCTAGATATCTCCCTGAACAAGCACACATGCTCTCATCAGACCCTATAGTCTGTATCATACTAACCATTAGTAAGGGGTGATAAACTGTACCAACATTGAGTTTTGCATGTTTCTTCTTCCACCTCATGGAAGTGAACCGTTAGGTCATACTCAAGAACTTTTGAACTCGTATCAGGGTGTAGTTGAACCATCTCTCTCTCTCTCTTATGTAGTTCAACATAATATGTCTCTTGACAGTACTCCCTTCTTTCTCATGTTATCTAGGTAAGGCGATCTACCATAACCCATATTGCATCTTGACCTTCTTGGTTAAAGGGGGATTACCACAACATCCATAGTGATGAACTCCCATTCCCTCTCAGGGACTCTTTTATTCTCTATATCGATATACTGGGTTACTGGTGTTTTTCCTTCACCTCCTGTCATGCATGGCAACATACCACATGCAACATCACCTTAGACATCCAAAATACTATTGTCACTTACTATCTTTGTAGTACCAAGGTGTATCATGATCTCCTGCATTGTTATGATTCCTCAAGCTCGATACCTCGAAACCCTAAACCATTCTAATCAGGGTTTCATCACATTCCCTTGTAGAGAAGTGCATCTGAGGTTCTACCACCACCCTTTCATTGCATCAAAGCCTATGCTGGCTAACCGAACAACCATTAACTTGTTCAACATATCTCATTACATCTGAGTGTTAGCAAAACACATCTCCTTTCCAGACTTAGGGTTAGCCTAACAACCTCTTCCAGTCTCTAGCCAAGCTAGGCATCTATATCTCAACCAAAGCATCCATTACCACTTCACATCCTTAGGTGTTAGGTAATGTTGAAGACATACACCTTCATGTATTCCACTTATCATCTCGTCTCAAACTCTAAGTTTGTACTCATTAAGAACACTCTCTGATCTCGTCATCATGGTGATCAAACTCAACCTAGTATAACTTACAAGTTCCACCTAGCTTCTGCTAAGAACATCCTTATTTCTCTTACTATTTGTAAACCATCCATGTACCATTCATTCCACAAGGGTATGTTATCATATCTGTCCTCAAACCTCATAGCAACGTTCCAACTCACATCATCTTTACCCTTGGTGTATGGCATGCGTACTGTCCCATCTCTCAATCCCATAACAAGAGGAAATAAGCATTTGGTGGTCGTCCAAACACAAAGTTCTTCCTGTTCCAAGAGTAGAGATGACACATCCCACCTTGCCAGTACACCTTCAAATCTAGGTTGAAACGTGCCATCATCTTGATATCCACATTACTTCCATGGAAAACTGGTCTCGAACTTACTTGGTCCAAGCACAATCCTTAGTCATCTCCTCTAGGTCTATAGGGTGCCGGCACTTTTGGGGTCATCCCTTTTTCCCTTATGCATCTAGAGAGTGCCCTACTCATCTGTCCTTTGGGTCCCATGAGTTCATGAAGGTGATCAATCTCCTAACCCATGGCCCTCAGATAATGATAGTTGTTACCTCCATACCCTATGGTCATGTGCAACTAGGGAATTAGGCAACTCCTACTTCCATCGGTCCTATCCCTACCTGGCCCTAGGATAGACTTAGGATTCTGTTATAGTACATGTCCAACTTAGAACCTTACCCAAGCCTTCATCATCTCTCTTCGCATTCATGGGCTGACTTTCATCCTTTCATAGGGGTCATGGTGACCTGCCTACCTTGGTCAGGCCCCATATCGGTTACCTCCATGGTAACACATCCTCATGCACTTAGAGATGGATATCTATGGGTGTACAGGTTCATTCTCATACCATGTACTTTTCACTTAGCTTCTCAAAATCCTATGAGACCTCTTTAGGTTACCTGAAACCAACAAAACTGGTATACACCCTACAAAAGGGTCCCTCTCCCAGGATAAGAGGAGACTACAACTCTTGACAACAAGGTCACCAACGTCCTTAGAGTTTACATCCTTATGAGCATGCTTGACCCTAGCAAGACATTAAGGCACAAGCAGACCACTAAACCAGGCTAGGTCATCTGGGTTCTCATTCCTCAACATTAGATCAAGGTCATACCTTCCCATGTCATCAATTTAGCTGGGAGGGGTTTACTAAACATACCCTAAACCTAAGGGGTTTTCCTTTCCTTTCAACATAGGAAGTTCCATGCCCGCATCTATAGAAACTCGACTCTCATTATGAGCATTAGGTACACCACTTCCCCTTTTAGGCCTAGGAACCCTAGGTTCACTTTTAGGTGTCCAACTGCACGCTCTATCTCTTAACCACGAATCAGGCATGTATAAGGTATGACACACACTTCCTTTCATCCTTCTACTCGAGCAACACTTTAAAGTTGAGTCCTCCTCGAGGACAATCAACAAGGTACAAGGCCTCATAACCTGTTACTAAGCCTCTCCAGGGAATACATAACTTCTTCTTCCTTTCTCAGAAGGTAAGCACTTATACCATAGGCACATAGGTTCCAGAAGCATCATCCTCTCTCTAGGGTTTGGTTCCTCTAAAGGCAACCAAGATATCATCAGCCTCCAGGAATCATGCATGAGGCAACCACTATCATCCACTTAGGTCGCATCATTCTCGACTCCCCACTATTCCTCACATCTCGGGGTTTTAGGTTTCCAACCTTCTTCCTTGGTTCCTTCTTTCTCTCTCTAAATCTAACTCCACATCCAGCCATAGTACTAGAGGTCACCTCTCCATGAAGGGTCAAGCTCACAGGCATACCTCTACGTGGGTGAAGCCTATGCTCGACCTTATGTTTGCTCATGATTATCCATAGCCCCTTATGCTTTTCTCATGAGCCATCCATCCTGTCCTTCTGGCCTCAGTTCTAACTTACTGCTCGTACTACTGATGTACTCTGGGTGCAAGCCATATCCTACTTGCAACAGCCCATAAGGTTTCTATAGGTTCTTCTCTAACCTCATCCATGAAGGAGCTATCCTTTGCTCAAACATGCATGACCCTTCCCAGGGTTGGGTTGCCAAAGGTACTCGGTCATTAACTTCTCATGGATCATATGGCATCCAAGGCATATCTATCCAAACACTTGTTCTACCATGACATCTAACTCATCATGTCATCTCACTCTCTAAACTTCACTTAGGGTTAGGGTTAACATCATCCTTAAAGGATGTGCTAGGTCTCTACTTTTAATGGAGGTCTCTACCTCTAAGACTACCTCCTCTACTCATCCTCCTAACAAGGAGGTCTATCCTCAGGTCTCTCCTTAGGGCAATGACATCTTGTTTCATATGACCTAAGCATGTATCTATTCTTCAGTTTGCACTTAATCTATTAAGCTTATGTCCATGACATCTTATTTACATGCTTTTCATTAATTTGGTGGAGGATTCCTTAGACCTTATTAACCTTACCCATACCTCAAGAGGGTGAGGAGAAGAGAGAAAACCCTAATTCTTAAGGTCCTTAATAGAGTTTGAGTTGAGAAGGGATGAACAAGATGAGAGAGTCCTAAAGGTATCTTATTTCGAGTCATATCCTAAGACGTCGGACAGGCAGTCACACAATCTGGGAGTCCTCATATTCTGACTAGCAGTGCGGAGGAAAATATTTCCAGCCCCCGTACATGATCCTTTTCTAGACACCTTAGTCTTTTAGACATTCCTCTAATAACTCCCTCGGGTTCTGTGGAGTTTGTAAAATTTAATAATTATTAAGATTAAATGAGGAACCTATGCTCTGATACCAATTGTGACGACCCCGCCTCCTAGAAACCCCCATTTAAGGGAGACCGAAAGGTCAGAGCCGTTATCCAATAACCAGGATCAAAGGTTCGACAAATAATCAATAACAATTAATAACTTTTACCAACTAAACTAAAAACTGGTATAAAATTAAAACTCTGCATACCTTTTAAAAATTGGGACTTCTAAACTTCTATCCATGAAGATACTAATCTAACTAATCCTCCTATGCACGTTATTTC
Source organism: Alisma plantago-aquatica (assembly GCA_963693085.1). NCBI lineage: Eukaryota > Viridiplantae > Streptophyta > Magnoliopsida > Alismatales > Alismataceae > Alisma > Alisma plantago-aquatica. The sequence goes on from OY856411.1 coordinate 886,518,327, forward strand.
CCATTTAATTCCTCATATGCCACTTTACTATTTGTTCTTTTCATTTCAACCAAAAACACCAAAAAACAAAATGTCGGTTAGCAAGAAGTTGGTATGTGGGGGAAACAATAATCGTGCAACTATATTAACAACATAATCATTCAATTAATCATTTAACAACCAAGATTACATTTTAAGCCATACTACTCAATCCTTACCTATCCCCTAACTCTGTGCTATCCCTGTAGTGGACTTGTATGCTACCTCTCTTTATCATTAACAAGCTAATATCAACTTTAATCATCCATTAAACCTTATTAAATATATTAATCAACTCAAAATAGGGTTCTTTAAACATTAAAGTATTAAAGTTGTATCTTCCATTACTTTTAGAATTACAAGAGAAATTAGCTTCTAGCTATATTTTTATGGGATTCCTCTCATTTTTCTGAGCAACTTTCATATTTTATGCATGCTAATCCGAGCTACAAATATTTAGTTACGATATTTGTAAGATTTCACTTACCAGAGCCAATCAGCAAGCGCCACGTCGCCCCCTTCTCATGCAACTCGCTCAGCTGTTTGAAACATAACCAAATTACAAAATTGCCCCCGCATGATGTCCCCACTCTTCAAGCCTTGGAAGGGAATTTTTGTCAATCGATCTAGATCTCCTTCTTCCTCGCGAGTTCCTCCAGTTGCCGCCGACCTATAGTGTTTCGCGGCTACCTCCCACCTCCTCAAAGCTCGAAACTCACCGGAACTTCTTCCATGTCTCTGCCCCCCCTTGCCGCAGCCAACCACGCTTCAAAGCACAGCCAGGTTGGCTCGTGCCATGAGTGCCAAGCTCCCATTTTGCAGCTAGGGTTTCGACCTCTTGCGGGTTTTCCACAAGGGTTAGAGCAAGAAGATGAGGGTGGAGCTTCCTTAGGTCTCTTGTGGAAGCACCAAGACACCATCCAGGCCACTCCTTGATCCCCCATTTGCACTAGGGTTCTCCCTACCCTCTTGGTTAGGGTTAGCATGGAAAGAAGAAGAAGAATAGGTTGGAGAAATGTGGGGTTCTCCTTCCCTTCGAACCAGAGCTCTACCCCTTATATAGGGGTGAGAAATGAAGCCCTAGGTAGGCTTATACACGACTCAAAGAGTCCCTTTCCAAAAGGATTCATATTCCTTCTAGGAGAAGTATTCTTCTCTCTCCTCATTATCCTTTTGTTAAGCTTTATTTCATGGATAATTGGAAAAACGAAAATCCTTTCTCTTTTTATCATTATTCTTGCATTTTAATCCATTAACAATGAAATTATATTTCCTTTTGTTGAAACAATACTTCTTTTTAACAATACCTCATAATTATTCATTATTCATGTCACGGAACCGTTCTTACCCCAATCCCAATCCTACTGCCGAAATAGTAGAAAAAGGATTGAAGCACCCGTCCCTGAGTGGCCCCGTAGGATCTAACACACTGGCATATACAATAAGAAATAAATAACTCAAAAACTGGATAATTAAATAACAACTGACCCAATATGGAGATTTCACCAATATATCTTTGTCATCAGAGTGTATTAGTGCGGAAGCGATCATATTCAGTATTCCATGTATATTGCCTAAAATCAAGAAAATCAAGACACAATCATGCAAATGCACGGTACGCTATCAAAATCAAGTAAAGCGGTTTATAACAAAATAGTATACTTGGCAGGACTTATATTCAAAATAATGATAAGCAATTTGTAAAACCAACATTTATTCGACAAGTTTTTCAAGCAATTCAACTTTTATTATGAGTTCCCATTATGCTGTAATTCAAGAAGCATGCTTATATATTTTGTATGACTCTATTACCCCAACGCGATGGGGAAGGTCACTAGGCCCCTTTTCACCATAGGAACATAGGAAGCCAATGTACAAGTCCCACCTCCAAATGAGGGGGTTGTTGTACTCAATATCAACATTATCAACATTATCAATATCATCATCATTATCAATATACGGGCAGTCATAATGGGCATTCAATTTATGTTTTCATGTTTTTCAAAATATAATATAGAAAAATAGAAGACTAATCATAGGGAACAATAGCTCATCCAAATAACTAGCCAAGCATACGGTCAAGAGATACATAAAAGTATCTTCAATACAATCAAGGAGGATTTATATAAATAGCGTACCTTTCACCGAGGATTTTGAGTATTAATCAACTAGAGTAGAAGATCAGGGTCTCAAGTGGTTCCTAGATCAATCAAGATATGGATTGAGGGTCAAGATCATATTATAGACCAATTTCAAGTACACCAAATTAGGGTTTTCCAATCCTATTCATCCCTAAGGTAGATCATTCATATATAGTCAACATTATATCAAGATTTCAATATTTATTCAAGTGTCAAGCATATTCAAGGATGGATGATCTACCTAGGTATTTTAGGAATATATGTCAACCCTAAATATTATCATCATTATTCAAGTCATCAAGTCTTTAGGTCATCATCATGTTCTACATCATTTGTATTCAATATCATATTGATGGGTCAAAACTATATCAATTATTTTGTAAGATCAAGATTGCTCATCATCAAATTATTATCAAGATTGAATCAAGTAAATAGATCTAGATTCACTAATGATTCACTTTCAAGAGTAGATGATTCAAAAAGATCAGATCTAGGTTACAAAATATCATCAGAGTCCAAAAATAGGGTTTTCAATATTTAGTCAAGATTAACAACAATTAGAGTCATTTAGACCAATTACATAAGCAATATATCAAATATATGAAAATCCGTGAGAATGATTTGGAATCAAGTCTCAAGAGAATTTTTAACAGATTCAATGGATTTTTCTGATCAAAATGGACTACTTATTCATCATTTTTGGAGTTCGAATGCAATTTCTATGATTTAAACAAGATCTAGGCATTTAATCTAAATTTCAGAATAGAGAGGGAATATTTACCTTATTTGCGAAAAAAGGATGGCCGTACGATGCATGATGGATGGCCAAGATTGAGCCGCATAGATGAGGTGGTTTGCTTGGTTCAGGGTCCGGTTCAGAACTTTAATTGGCCGGTTCACACTTGATTTCTCATTTCAGACATTGGTTCAACTAGCAATTGGACCGGTGCTCTCCTTCCTGGACCAGCCGGTCTGGGATCCTCTCTTCCTCACGTAGGTCCTCGTGAGCCCAGAAATGAGGCCGAGAAGCCTCACCGGCGTGGAGGGGCTTTGGGAGCATAAGGGGCCAATGGCGACAGTAAGAATGCCGCCTGATAGCGGCTTGGCCCCGCAGACTCAATGGGAGCCGAGGGCATGGGCGAGGAGGCGAGGAGTGGGAACTCCCATAGGGCCATGTGTGGCGGCACTGGAACTGGAAGAAGATAACGCCGATGAGAAAGCAAGGGTGAAGCAGGCCATGGGAGAGAAAGTCAAGGCGCCGTTCGGGTTCGTCAGAGAGAAACGAAGCCAGGGGTGGTACTTTTATAAGCGATCCAGGCTGGGTTTAGGGTTTTCCTAGGGCCACAACATCCATGGTGGCAGCCGTGAGAGCAAGCTCTCATTTTCTCTTGAAATAGGATGATTTGAGGGGGAAAAGGGCATAGTTGAATCCGAAATGGCGGGGCGAGCATTCACGTTTGATTTGATTTTCAAAACAGAGTCCAAACGAGTCAATTGCACTTTGGTCGTTCCATTCCCCCACTCCGCTGATTGCGGGAGGTAGGGGATGACCTCCTAACCACTGGATCAGGGCCACGATCCGTGGCTAGATGATCCAAGGGCCGAGGTCCATCCCTTGCCTTATATCATGGATTGTTGACCGGGAAAAGGTCAGAAAAGGCAATTAAAAAAAGGATTTTTCACACAGAACTTCCAAAATTCATAGAAAATCATAGGAATGTCTAAATGACCTCAAATTTGGACCGTAACTTCCCAAAAACGTGGAGAACATTTAGGAAAAGTTTGAGGACAAGAAGATGAACTTTTATGGGTCAATTTCTTTATTTGTACAAAGTGATGAATTAATCAAATATAAGGTGTTATAATGTGTTTAAAGTTCACATTGTTCACCATATTTTGTATTTGAGTCTCAACTTTTCTTATGTAGATAAGAAAATTAATTTAGGACCATTAATGGATATAATGATGTCAAAAGAGTAATTATTTTATTATAATTCTAAAATCCACTTTGTCACATCCTTCCCTCCTTAAAAGAATTTTATCCCCAAAATTCAAAATATCCTCAAAAATTGATATTATTCAACCTAAGTCATTTCCTCAAATACTGGGGTATCCTCAAGTATAAAATCAAAATCATGTCCTCAAACTTCAATTAGTCCCAAAAATCACAATTGAGATTCCATGTTCCATATCATAATCAACTTGGTACTAACATTATTTCATCATCGAGCAATTGAGTATCAAAATCAGCACATATATTGTCCAAAGTCATCATATAAGTCACAAATATGGAAAACATCATATTGATCACAAATTTGGACATATCATATTTTAGGTCAAACAAATAGATATCCTGAATCAAGTGTGCAAGGTGACTTTCAATCCCAAAATCTCAGGGTCTTAGCTTCTCCATTCTCCTAGGTGGGTTATATATCCATGATTTGAGGTTTAATAGTTCAACATTTTGAGACAACATCATATCATCATTTCGAGCTCAAAATCAATGGGAAGGTCCCACCCTAGTCCTAATGAGAGCAAAACCCTAAGTCATAAATCAAAAGAGTCAATATAGTCATCATTTCAAAATTTTCAGGATTTGGGATGTTGAAGTCATTAGTCATACATCTTAATGTCCAAATAGTGTGATCATAAGATTTGTACCATTATTGAGATTTGATAATTGTGAGTCGCAATATTATATATATCAATATCAAGAGTCGAGATCAAAAGTCATAGGTCCAAAATTTTGAAGCTAGGGTTTAGATTCCTATTTAGACCTTAAGGGTATCATTCATCTATATCCAATTTCGAGCAACATTATTCAACCAATATTCGAGCAACATATCATAATTTCATTATCATGTTTCCAAGGTTGATGAATGATGTAGACCTAGGTCTATCTAGGAAATAAACCACAAGCTATAGTCAACATTGTCATATATCAAGATCATTATCAAATCAATATTCAGGATCAAGTATCAACCATGGGTTTAACCTATTAGGCTTAGGTCAACCAATCAAAATAGGGTGGAAGGGAATACCTTTCCAAGCTCTAAATAATCAACAAGGTGAAAATTTAGAGATAGTCAAAATAGGGATGTGACCTAGGTTAGGGGAGTCATGAGTCAACTACCACCCTAATCTGGCACATTAGCAACATTAGTCATGATCTACTGATCTTATTCAAATAGGGAACGTATCAAAATTAAATCATATACATCGAAGTCATAAGATCAAAATTTAAGATAATAGGTCAATAATGTCAAGATCTTCAATTCTTTCCTTTCATGATCAAGGTAGTGATATAATTTGGAAATTGAGGAATTAGAGCATAATAGTGCAAAATCTAGCCCATCATCATCATATCAAAATCAAGATTGCAAAAGGCATCAATAGTCAATAGAGAATTCCTTTTGCATCATGGTCTTACATCATGATTTTGTGAGTCCTAAAATTAGTCAATTTGATAGCATAGTCATGATGAGCATCAAATAGGATAAGAGTTTTCTTAACTATGTTTGAGGTTTAGTCAAAATAATAGGGCAACATGGATTTGATCAAATAGGGACCTCATCAACAATGAAGTATAAGGTACAAGTCATCCTTATTTTACCAAATCAAAATTTACCTCAACATAGGAAGCATATATTTTAGCTAATGATATTAGGGATCATACATGAGTATTTTATTCTATGGATCAAAATCGAGTTTTCAAACTAGGGTCAGATCATGGTATCAACTTCCAAGATTTAGCGATTCCCATGCTTAAGCTACCCATAATCGAGACATCATGTGGTATAAGGTCACAAGGAAGGACCACATGAGGAGATGAGAAGACAACCTAATCTTCATCTACATGGGTGGCTTAGGATTGTCCTTAAAGAAGAGATGAGATGCTAGAAAACTCTCTAGGGTTTCACAAGAGAACCTTTAGGTCCAGTTCTGGATCAATTAAGGCCAGGTAGAGCGGGGGATCTCAGCCACCGTGAAAACGGATAGGAGAAATTATGTCAGGACCCCGAGCCTAGACACCTCAATTTTCACCATTATGGACTTTAGGGTTTCTTGGGTGTAAGAGATTTGAGAAATTATTTACTTAAAGTATATGAGAGTGTGTAAGCTCTGATACCAACTGTCACGGAACCGTTCTTACCCCAATCCCAATCCTACTGCCGAAACAGTAGAAAAAGGATTGAAGCGCCCGTCCCTGAGTGGCCCCGTAGGATCTAACACACTGGCATATACAATAAGAAATAAATAACTCAAAAACTAGATAATTAAAGAACAACTAACCCAATATGGAGATTTCACCAATATATCTTTGTCATCAGAGTGTATGAGTGTGGAAGTGATCATATTCAGTATTCCATGTATATTGCCTAAAATCAAGAAAATCGAGACACAATCATGCAAATGCACGGTACGCTATCAAAATCAAGTAAAGCGGTTTATAACAAAATAGTATACTTGGCAGGACTTATATTCAAAAGAATGATAAGCAATTTGTAAAACCAACATTTATTCGACAAGTTTTTCAAGCAATTCAACTTTTATTACGAGTTCCCATTATGCTGTAATTCAAGAAGCATGCTTATATATTTTGTATGACTCTATTACCCCAACGCGATGGGGAAGGTCACTAGTCCCCTTTTCACCATAGGAACATAGGAAGCCAATGTACAAGTCCCACCTCCAAATGAGGGGGTTGTTGTACTCAATATCAACATTATCAACATTATCAATATCATCATCATTATCAATATACGGGCAGTCATAATGGGCATTCAATTTATGTTTTCATGTTTTTCAAAATATAATATAGAAAAACAGAAGACTAATCATAGGGAACAATAGCTCATCCAAATAACTAGCCAAGCATACGGTCAAGAGATACATAAAAGTATCTTCAATACAATCAAGGAGGATTTATATAAATAGCGTACCTTTCACCGAGGATTTCGAGTATTAATCAACTAGAGTAGAAGATCAGGGTGTCAAGTGGTTCCTAGATCAATCAAGATATGGATCGAGGGTCAAGATCATATTATAGACCAATTTCAAGTACACCAAATTAGGGTTTTCCAATCCTATTCATCCCTAAGGTAGATCATTCATATATAGTCAACATTATATCAAGATTTCAATATTTATTCAAGTGTCAAGCATATTCAAGGATGGATGATCTACCTAGGTATTTTAGGAATATATTTCAACCCTAAATATTATCATCATTATTCAAGTCATCAAGTCTTTAGGTCATCATCATGTTCTACATCATTTGTATTCAATATCATATTGATGGGTCAAAACTATATCAATTATTTTGTAAGATCAAGATTGCTCATCATCAAATTATTATCAAGATTGAATCAAGTAAATAGATCTAGATTCACTAATGATTCACTTTCAAGAGTATATGATTCAAAAAGATCAGATCTAGGTTACAAAATATCATCAGAGTCCAAAAATAGGGTTTTCAATATTTAGTCAAGATTAACAACAATTAGAGTCATTTAGACCAATTACATAAGCAATATATCAAATATATGAAAATCCGTGAGAATGATTTGGAATCAAGTCTCAAGAGTATTTTTAACAGATTCAATGGATTTTTCTGATCAAAATGGACTACTTATTCATCATTTTTTGGAGTTCGAATGCAATTTCTATGATTTAAACAAGATCTAGGCATTTAATCTAAATTTCAGAATAGAGAGGGAATATTTACCTTATTTGCGAAAAAAGGATGGCCGCACGATGCATGATGGATGGCCAAGATTGAGCCGCATAGACGAGGTGGTTTGCTTGGTTCAGGGTCCGGTTCAGAACTTTAATTGGCCGGTTCACACTTGATTTCTCATTTCAGACCTTGGTTCAACTAGCAATTGGACCGGTGCTCTCCTTCCTGGACCAGCCGGTCTGGGATCCTCTCTTCATCGCGTAGGTCCTCGCGAGCCCAGAAATGAGGCCGATAAGCCTCACCGGCGTGGAGGGGCTTTGGGAGCATAAGGGGCCAATGGCGACAGTAAGAATGCCGCCTGATAGCGGCTTGGCCCCGCAGACTCAATGGGAGCCGAGGGCATGGGCGAGGAGGCGAGGAGTGGGAACTCCCATAGGGCCATGTGCGGCGGTGCTGGAACTGGAAGAAGAGAACGCCGATGAGAAAACGAGGGTGAAGCAGGCCATGGCAGAGAAAGGCAAGGCGCTGTTCGGGTTCGTCAGAGAGAAACGAAGCCAGGGGTGGTACTTTTATAAGCGATCCAGGCTGGGTTTAGGGTTTTCCTAGGGCCACAACATCCATGGTGGCGGCCGTGAGAGCAAGCTCTCATTTTCTCTTGAAACATGCTGATTTGAGGGGGAAAAGGGCATAGCTGAATCCGAAATGGCGGGGCGAGCATTCACGTTTGATTTGATTTTCAAAACAGAGTCCAAACGAGCCAATTGCACTTCGGTCGTTCCATTCCCCCACTCTGCTGATTGCGGGAGGTAGGGGATGACCTCCTAACCACTGGATCAGGGCCACGATCCGTGGCTAGATGAACCAAGGGCCGAGGTCCATCCCTTGCCTTATATCATGGATTGTTGACCGGGAAAAGGTCAGAAAAGGCAATTAAAAAAAGGATTTTTCACACAGAACTTCCAAAATTCATAGAAAATCATAGGAATGTCCAAATGACCTCAAATTTGGACCGTAACTTCAAAAAAACGTGGAGAACATTTAGGAAAAGTTTGAGGACAAGAAGATGAACTTTGATGGGTCAATTTCGTTATTTTTACAAAGTGATGAATTAATCAAATATAAGGTGTTATAATGTGTTTAAAGTTCACATTGTTCACCATATTTTGTATTTGAGTCTCAACTTTTCTTATGTAGATAAGAAAATTAATTTAGGACCATTAATGGATATAATGAGGTCAAAAGAGTAATTATTTTATTATAAATCTAAAATCCATTTTGTCACATCCTTCCCTCCTTAATAGAATTTTGTCCCCAAAATTCAAAATATCCTCAAAAATTGATATTATTCAACCTAAGTCATTTCCTCAAATACTGGGGTATCCTCAAGTATAAAATCAAAATCATGTCCTCAAACTTCAATTAGTCCCAAAAATCACAATTGAGATTCCATGTTCCATATCATAATCAACTTGGTACTAACATTATTTCATCATCGAGCAATTGAGTATCAAAATCAGCACATATATTGTCCAAAGTCATCATATAAGTCAAAAATATGGAAAACATCATATTGATCACAAATTTGGACATATCATATTTTAGGTCAAACAAATAGATATCCTGAATCAAGTGTGCAAGGTGACTTTCAATCCCAAAATCTCAGGGTCTTAGCTTCTCCATTCTCCTAGGTGGGTTATATATCCATGATTTGAGGTTTAATAGTTCAACATTTTGAGACAACATCATATCATCATTTCGAGCTCAAAATCAATGGGAAGGTCCCACCCTAGTCCTAATGAGAGCAAAACCCTAAGTCATAAATCAAAAGAGTCAATATAGTCATCATTTCAAAATTTTCAGGATTTGGGATGTTGAAGTCATTAGTCATACATCTTAATGTCCAAATAGTGTGATCATAAGATTTGTACCATTATTGAGATTTGATAATTGTGAGTCGCAATATTATATATATCAATATCAAGAGTCGAGATCAAAAGTCATAGGTCCAAAATTTTGAAGCTAGGGTTTAGATTCCTATTTAGACCTTAAGGGTATCATTCATCTATATCCAATTTCGAGCAACATTATTCAACCAATATTCGAGCAACATATCATAATTTCATTATCATGTTTCCAAGGTTGATGAATGATGTAGACCTAGGTCTATCTAGGAAATAAACCACAAGCTATAGTCAACATTGTCATATATCAAGATCATTATCAAATCAATATTCAGGATCAAGTATCAACCATGGGTTTAACCTATTAGCTTAGGTCAACCAATCAAAATAGGGTGGAAGGGAATACCTTTCCAAGCTCTAAATAATCAACAAGGTGAAAATTTAGAGATAGTCAAAATAGGGATGTGACCTAGGTTAGGGGAGTCATGAGTCAACTACCACCCTAATCTGGCACATTAGCAACATTAGTCATGATCTACTGATCTTATTCAAATAGGGAACGTATCAAAATTAAATCATATACATCGAAGTCATAAGATCAAAATTTAAGATAATAGGTCAATAATGTCAAGATCTTCAATTCTTTCCTTTCATGATCAAGGTAGTGATATAATTTGGAAATTGAGGAATTAGAGCATAATAGTGCAAAATCTAGCCCATCATCATCATATCAAAATCGAGATTGCAAAAGGCATCAATAGTCAATAGAGAATTCCTTTTGCATCATGGTCTTACATCATGATTTTGTGAGTCCTAAAATTAGTCAATTTGATAGCATAGTCATGATGAGCATCAAATAGGATAAGAGTTTGCTTAACTATGTTTGAGGTTTAGTCAAAATAATAGGGCAACATGGATTTGATCAAATAGGGACCTCATCAACAATGAAGTATAAGGTACAAGTCATCCTTATTTTACCAAATCAAAATTTACCTCAACATAGGAAGCATATATTTTAGCTAATGATATTAGGGATCATACATGAGTATTTTATTCTATGGATCAAAATCGAGTTTTCAAACTAGGGTCAGATCATGGTATCAACTTCCAAGATTTAGCGATTCCCATGCTTAAGCTACCCATAATCGAGACATCATGTGGTATAAGGTCACAAGGAAGGACCACATGAGGAGATGAGAAGACAACCTAATCTTCATCTACATGGGTGGCTTAGGATTGTCCTTAAAGAAGAGATGAGATGCTAGAAAACTCTCTAGGGTTTCACAAGAGAACCTTTAGGTCCAGTTCTGGATCAATTAAGGCCAGGTAGAGCGGGGGATCTCAGCCACCGTGAAAACGGATAGGAGAAATTATGTCAGGACCCCGAGCCTAGACACCTCAATTTTCACCATTATGGACTTTAGGGTTTCTTGGGTGTAAGAGATTTGAGAAATTATTTACTTAAAGTATATGAGAGTGTGTAAGCTCTGATACCAACTGTCACGGAACCGTTCTTACCCCAATCCCAATCCTACTGCCGAAACAGTAGAAAAAGGATTGAAGCGCCCGTCCCTGAGTGGCCCCGTAGGATCTAACACACTGGCATATACAATAAGAAATAAATAACTCAAAAACTGGATAATTAAAGAACAACTAACCCAATATGGAGATTTCACCAATATATCTTTGTCATCAGAGTGTATGAGTGCGGAAGCGATCATATTCAGTATTCCATGTATATTGCCTAAAATCAAGAAAATCGAGACACAATCATGCAAATGCACGGTACGCTATCAAAATCAAGTAAAGCGGTTTATAACAAAATAGTATACTTGGCAGGACTTATATTCAAAAGAATGATAAGCAATTTGTAAAACCAACATTTATTCGACAAGTTTTTCAAGCAATTCAACTTTTATTACGAGTTCCCATTATGCTGTAATTCAAGAAGCATGCTTATATATTTTGTATGACTCTATTACCCCAACGCGATGGGGAAGGTCACTAGTCCCCTTTTCACCATAGGAACATAGGAAGCCAATGTACAAGTCCCACCTCCAAATGAGGGGGTTGTTGTACTCAATATCAACATTATCAACATTATCAATATCATCATCATTATCAATATACGGGCAGTCATAATGGGCATTCAATTTATGTTTTCATGTTTTTCAAAATATAATATAGAAAAACAGAAGACTAATCATAGGGAACAATAGCTCATCCAAATAACTAGCCAAGCATACGGTCAAGAGATACATAAAAGTATCTTCAATACAATCACGGAGGATTTATATAAATAGCGTACCTTTCACCGAGGATTTCGAGTATTAATCAACTAGAGTAGAAGATCAGGGTGTCAAGTGGTTCCTAGATCAATCAAGATATGGATCGAGGGTCAAGATCATATTATAGACCAATTTCAAGTACACCAAATTAGGGTTTTCCAATCCTATTCATCCCTAAGGTAGATCATTCATATATAGTCAACATTATATCAAGATTTCAATATTTATTCAAGTGTCAAGCATATTCAAGGATGGATGATCTACCTAGGTATTTTAGGAATATATTTCAACCCTAAATATTATCATCATTATTCAAGTCATCAAGTCTTTAGGTCATCATCATGTTCTGCATCATTTGTATTCAATATCATATTGATGGGTCAAAACTATATCAATTATTTTGTAAGATCAAGATTGCTCATCATCAAATTATTATCAAGATTGAATCAAGTAAATAGATCTAGATTCACTAATGATTCACTTTCAAGAGTATATGATTCAAAAAGATCAGATCTAGGTTATAAAATATCATCAGAGTCCAAAAATAGGGTTTTCAATTTTTAGTCAAGATTAACAACAATTAGAGTCATTTCGACCAATTACATAAGCAATATATCAAATATATGAAAATCCGTGAGAATGATTTGGAATCAAGTCTCAAGAGTATTTTTAACAGATTCAATGGATTTTTCTGATCAAAATGGACTACTTATTCATCATTTTTGGAGTTCGAATGCAATTTCTATGATTTAAACAAGATCTAGGCATTTAATCTAAATTTCAGAATAGAGAGGGAATATTTACCTTATTTGCGAAAAAAGGATGGCCGCACGATGCATGATGGATGGCCAAGATTGAGCCGCATAGACGAGGTGGTTTGCTTGGTTCAGGGTCCGGTTCAGAACTTTAATTGGCCGGTTCACACTTGATTTCTCATTTCAGACCTTGGTTCAACTAGCAATTGGACCGGTGCTCTCCTTCCTGGACCAGCCGGTCTGGGATCCTCTCTTCATCGCGTAGGTCCTCGCGAGCCCAGAAATGAGGCCGATAAGCCTCACCGGCGTGGAGGGGCTTTGGGAGCATAAGGGGCCAATGGCGACAGTAAGAATGCCGCCTAATAGCGGCTTGGCCCCGCAGACTCAATGGGAGCCGAGGGCATGGGCGAGGAGGCGAGGAGTGGGAACTCCCATAGGGCCATGTGCGGCGGTGCTGGAACTGGAAGAAGAGAACGCCGATGAGAAAACGAGGGTGAAGCAGGCCATGGGAGAGAAAGGCAAGGCGCTGTTCGGGTTCGTCAGAGAGAAACGAAGCCAGGGGTGGTACTTTTATAAGCGATCCAGGCTGGGTTTAGGGTTTTCCTAGGGCCACAACATCCATGGTGGCGGCCGTGAGAGCAAGCTCTCATTTTCTCTTGAAACATGCTGATTTGAGGGGGAAAAGGGCATAGCTGAATCCGAAATGGCGGGGCGAGCATTCACGTTTGATTTGATTTTCAAAACAGAGTCCAAACGAGCCAATTGCACTTCGGTCGTTCCATTCCCCCACTCCGCTGATTGCGGGAGGTAGGGGATGACCTCCTAACCACTGGATCAGGGCCACGATCCGTGGCTAGATGAACCAAGGGCCGAGGTCCATCCCTTGCCTTATATCATGGATTGTTGACCGGGAAAAGGTCAGAAAAGGCAATTAAAAAAAGGATTTTTCACACAGAACTTCCAAAATTCATAGAAAATCATAGGAATGTCCAAATGACCTCAAATTTTGACCGTAACTTCAAAAAAACGTGGAGAACATTTAGGAAAAGTTTGAGGACAAGAAGATGAACTTTGATGGGTCAATTTCTTTATTTTTACAAAGTGATGAATTAATCAAATATAAGGTGTTATAATGTGTTTAAAGTTCACATTGTTCACCATATTTTGTATTTGAGTCTCAACTTTTCTTATGTAGATAAGAAAATTAATTTAGGACCATTAATGGATATAATGAGGTCAAAAGAGTAATTATTTTATTATAAATCTAAAATCCACTTTGTCACATCCTTCCCTCCTTAAAAGAATTTTGTCCCCAAAATTCAAAATATCCTCAAAAATTGATATTATTCAACCTAAGTCATTTCCTCAAATACTGGGGTATCCTCAAGTATAAAATCAAAATCATGTCCTCAAACTTCAATTAGTCCCAAAAATCACAATTGAGATTCCATGTTCCATATCATAATCAACTTGGTACTAACATTATTTCATCATCGAGCAATTGAGTATCAAAATCAGCACATATATTGTCCAAAGTCATCATATAAGTCACAAATATGGAAAAAATCATATTGATCACAAATTTGGACATATCATATTTTAGGTCAAACAAATAGATATCCTGAATCAAGTGTGCAAGGTGACTTTCAATCCCAAAATCTCAGGGTCTTAGCTTCTCCATTGTCCTAGGTGGGTTATATATCCATGATTTGAGGTTTAATAGTTCAACATTTTGAGACAACATCATATCATCATTTCGAGCTCAAAATCAATGGGAAGGTCCCACCCTAGTCCTAATGAGAGCAAAACCCTAAGTCATAAATCAAAAGAGTCAATATAGTCATCATTTCAAAATTTTCAGGATTTGGGATGTTGAAGTCATTAGTCATACATCTTAATGTCCAAATAATGTGATCATAAGATTTGTACCATTATTGAGATTTGATAATTGTGAGTCGCAATATTATATATATCAATACCAAGAGTCGAGATCAAAAGTCATAGGTCCAAAATTTTGAAGCTAGGGTTTAGATTCCTATTTAGACCTTAAGGGTATCATTCATCTATATCCAATTTCGAGCAACATTATTCAACCAATATTCGAGCAACATATCATAATTTCATTATCATGTTTCCAAGGTTGATGAATGATGTAGACCTAGGTCTATCTAGGAAATAAACCACAAGCTATAGTCAACATTGTCATATATCAAGATCATTATCAAATCAATATTCAGGATCAAGTATCAACCATGGGTTTAACCTATTAGGCTTAGGTCAACCAATCAAAATAGGGTGGAAGGGAATACCTTTCCAAGCTCTAAATAATCAACAAGGTGAAAATTTAGAGATAGTCAAAATAGGGATGTGACCTAGGTTAGGGGAGTCATGAGTCAACTACCACCCTAATCTGGCACATTAGCAACATTAGTCATGATCTACTGATCTTATTCAAATAGGGAACGTATCAAAATTAAATCATATACATCGAAGTCATAAGATCAAAATTTAAGATAATAGGTCAATAATGTCAAGATCTTCAATTCTTTCCTTTCATGATCAAGGTAGTGATATAATTTGGAAATTGAGGAATTAGAGCATAATAGTGCAAAATCTAGCCCATCATCATCATATCAAAATCGAGATTGCAAAAGGCATCAATAGTCAATAGAGAATTCCTTTTGCATCATGGTCTTACATCATGATTTTGTGAGTCCTAAAATTAGTCAATTTGATAGCATAGTCATGATGAGCATCAAATAGGATAAGAGTTTGCTTAACTATGTTTGAGGTTTAGTCAAAATAATAGGGCAACATGGATTTGATCAAATAGGGACCTCATCAACAATGAAGTATAAGGTACAAGTCATCCTTATTTTACCAAATCAAAATTTACCTCAACATAGGAAGCATATATTTTAGCTAATGATATTAGGGATCATACATGAGTATTTTATTCTATGGATCAAAATCGAGTTTTCAAACTAGGGTCAGATCATGGTATCAACTTCCAAGATTTAGCGATTCCCATGCTTAAGCTACCCATAATCGAGACATCATGTGGTATAAGGTCACAAGGAAGGACCACATGAGGAGATGAGAAGACAACCTAATCTTCATCTACATGGGTGGCTTAGGATTGTCCTTAAAGAAGAGATGAGATGCTAGAAAACTCTCTAGGGTTTCACAAGAGAACCTTTAGGTCCAGTTCTGGATCAATTAAGGCCAGGTAGAGCGGGGGATCTCAGCCACCGTGAAAACGGATAGGAGAAATTATGTCAGGACCCCGAGCCTAGACACCTCAATTTTCACCATTATGGACTTTAGGGTTTCTTGGGTGTAAGAGATTTGAGAAATTATTTACTTAAAGTATATGAGAGTGTGTAAGCTCTGATACCAACTGTCACGGAACCGTTCTTACCCCAATCCCAATCCTACTGCCGAAACAGTAGAAAAAGGATTGAAGCGCCCGTCCCTGAGTGGCCCCGTAGGATCTAACACACTGGCATATACAATAAGAAATAAATAACTCAAAAACTAGATAATTAAAGAACAACTAACCCAATATGGACATTTCACCAATATATCTTTGTCATCAGAGTGTATGAGTGCAGAAGCGATCATATTCAGTATTCCATGTATATTGCCTAAAATCAAGAAAATCGAGACACAATCATGCAAATGCATGGTACGCTATCAAAATCAAGTAAAGCAGTTTATAACAAAATAGTATACTTGGCAGGACTTATATTCAAAAGAATGATAAGCAATTTGTAAAACCAACATTTATTCGACAAGTTTTTCAAGCAATTCAACTTTTATTACGAGTTCCCATTATGCTGTAATTCAAGAAGCATGCTTATATATTTTGTATGACTCTATTACCCCAACGCGATGGGGAAGGTCACTAGGCCCCTTTTCACCATAGGAACATAGAAAGCCAATGTACAAGTCCCACCTCCAAATGAGGGGGTTGTTGTACTCAATATCAACATTATCAACATTATCAATATCATCATCATTATCAATATACGGGCAGTCATAATGGGCATTCAATTTATGTTTTCATGTTTTTCAAAATATAATATAGAAAAACAGAAGACTAATCATAGGGAACAATATCTCATCCAAATAACTAGCCAAGCATACGGTCAAGAGATACATAAAAGTATCTTCAATACAATCAAGGAGGATTTATATAAATAGCGTACCTTTCACCGAGGATTTCGAGTATTAATCAACTAGAGTAGAAGATCAGGGAGTCAAGTGGTTCCTAGATCAATCAAGATATGAATCCAGGGTCAAGATCATATTATAGACCAATTTCAAGTACACCAAATTAGGGTTTTCCAATCCTATTCATCCCTAAGGTAGATCATTCATATATAGTCAACATTATATCAAGATTTCAATATTTATTCAAGTGTCAAGCATATTCAAGGATGGATGATCTACCTAGGTATTTTAGGAATATATGTCAACCCTAAATATTATCATCATTATTCAAGTCATCAAGTCTTTAGGTCATCATCATGTTCTACATCATTTGTATTCAATATCATATTGATGGGTCAAAACTATATCAATTATTTTGTAAGATCAAGATTGCTCATCATCAAATTATTATCAAGATTGAATCAAGTAAATAGATCTAGATTCACTAATGATTCACTTTCAAGAGTAGATGATTCAAAAAGATCAGATCTAGGTTACAAAATATCATCATAGTCCAAAAATAGGGTTTTAAATATTTAGTCAAGATTAACAACAATTAGAGTCATTTAGACCAATTACCTAAGCAATATATCAAATATATGAAAATCCGTGAGCATGATTTGGAATCAAGTCTCAAGAGTATTTTTAACAGATTCAATGGATTTTTCTGATCAAAATGGACTCCTTATTCATCATTTTTGGAGTTCGAATGCAATTTCTATGATTTAAACAAGATTTAGGCATTTAATTTAAATTTCAGAATAGAGAGGGAATATTTACCTTATTTGCAAAAAAAGGATGGCCGCACGATGCATGATGGATGGCCAAGATTGAGCCGCATAGACGAGGTGGTTTTCTTGGTTCAGGGTCCGGTTCAGAACTTTAATTGGCCGGTTCACACTTGATTTCTCATTTCAGACCTTGGTTCAACTAGCAATTGGACCGGTGCTCTCCTTCCTGGACCAGCCGGTCTGGGATCCTCTCTTCCTCACGTAGGTCCTTGCGAGCCCAGAAATGAGGCCGAGAAGCCTCACCGGTGTGGAGGGGCTTTGGGAGCATAAGGGGCCAATGGCGACAGTAAGAATGCCGCCTGATAGCGGCTTGGCCCCGCAGACTCAATGGGAGCCGAGGGCATGGGCGAGGAGGCGAGGAGTGGGAACTCCCATCGGGCCATGTGCGGCGGCGCTGGAACTGGAAGAAGAGAACGCCGATGAGAAAACGAGGGTGAAGCAGGCCATGGGAGAGAAAGGCAAGGCGCCGTTCGGGTTCGTCAGAGAGAAACGAAGCCAGGGGTGGTACTTTTGTAAGCGATTCAGGCTGGGTTTAGGGTTTTCCTAGGGCCACAACATCCATGGTGGCGGCCGTGAGAGAAAGCTCTCATTTTCTCTAGAAATAGGCTGATTTGAGGGGGAAAAGGGCATAGCTGAATCCGAAATGGCGGGGCGAGCATTCACGTTTTATTTGATTTTCAAAACAGAGTCCAAACGAGCCAATTGCACTTCGGTCGTTCCATTCCCCCACTCCGCTGATTGCGGGAGGTAGGGGATGACCTCCTAACCACTGGATCAGGGCCACGATCCGTGGCTAGATGATCCAAGGGCCGAGGTCCATCCCTTGCCTTATATCATGGATTGTTGACCGGGAAAAGGTCAGAAAAGGCAATTAAAAAAAGGATTTTTCACACAGAACTTCCAAAATTCGTAGAAAATCATAGGAATGTCCAAATGACCTCAAATTTGGACCGTAACTTCACAAAAACGTGGAGAACATTTAGGAAAAGTTTGAGGACAAGAAGATGAACTTTGATGGGTCAATTTCTTTATTTGTACAAAGTGATGAATTAATCAAATATAAGGTGTTATAATGTGTTTAAATTTCACATTGTTCACCATATTTTGTATTTGAATCTCAACTTTTCTTATGTAGATAAGAAAATTAATTTAGGACCATTAATGGATATAATGAGGTCAAAAGAGTAATTATTTTATTATAATTCTAAAATCCACTTTGTCACATCCTTCCCTCCTTAAAAGAATTTTGTCCCCAAAATTCAAAATATCCTCAAAAATTGATATTATTCAACCTAAGTCATTTCCTCAAATACTGGGGTATCCTCAAGTATAAAATCAAAATCATGTCCTCAAACTTCAATTAGTCCCAAAAATCACAATTGAGATTCCATGTTCCATATCATAATCAACTTGGTACTAACATTATTTCATCATCGAGCAATTGAGTATCAAAATCAGCACATATATTGTCCAAAGTCATCATATAAGTCACAAATATGGAAAACATCATATTGATCACAAATTTGGACATATCATATTTTAGGTCAAACAAATAGATATCCTGAATCAAGTGTGCAAGGTGACTTTCAATCCCAAAATCTCAGGGTCTTAGCTTCTCCATTGTCCTAGGTGGGTTATATATCCATGATTTGAGGTTTAATAGTTCAACATTTTGAGACAACATCATATCATCATTTCGAGCTCAAAATCAATGGGAAGGTCCCACCCTAGTCCTAATGAGAGCAAAACCCTAAGTCATAAATCAAAAGAGTCAATATAGTCATCATTTCAAAATTTTCAGGATTTGGGATGTTGAAGTCATTAGTCATACATCTTAATGTCCAAATAGTGTGATCATAAGATTTGTACCATTATTGAGATTTGATAATTGTGAGTCGCAATATTATATATATGAATATCAAGAGTCGAGATCAAAAGTCATAGGTCCAAAATTTTGAAGCTAGGGTTTAGATTCCTATTTAGACCTTAAGGGTATCATTCATCTATATCCAATTTCGAGCAACATTATTCAACTAATATTCGAGCAACATATCATAATTTCATTATCATGTTTCCAAAGTTGATGAATGATGTAGACCTAGGTCTATCTAGGAAATAAACCACAAGCTATAGTCAACATTGTCATATATCAAGATCATTATCAAATCAATATTCAGGATCAAGTATCAACCATGGGTTTAACCTATTAGGCTTAGGTCAACCAATCAAAATAGGGTGGAAGGGAATACCTTTCCAAGCTCTAAATAATCAACAAGGTGAAAATTTAGAGATAGTCAAAATAGGGATGTGACCTAGGTTAGGGGATTCATGAGTCAACTACCACCCTAATCTGGCACATTAGCAACATTAGTCATGATCTACTCATCTTATTCAAATAGGGAACGTATCAAAATTAAATCATATACATCGAAGTCATAAGATCAAAATTTAAGATAATAGGTCAATAATGTCAAGATCTTCAATTCTTTCCTTTCATGATCAAGGTAGTGATATAATTTGGAAATTGAGGAATTAGAGCATAATAGTGCAAAATCTAGCCCATCATCATCATATCAAAATTGAGATTGCAAAAGGCATCAATAGTCAATAGAGAATTCCTTTTGCATCATGGTCTTACATCATGATTTTGTGAGTCCTAAAATTAGTCAATTTGATAGCATAGTCATGATGAGCATCAAATAGGATAAGAGTTTGCTTAACTATGTTTGAGGTTTAGTCAAAATAATAGGGCAACATGGATTTGATCAAATAGGGACCTCATCAACAATGAAGTATAAGGTACAAGTCATCCTTATTTTACCAAATCAAAATTTACCTCAACATAGGAAGCATATATTTTAGCTAATGATATTAGGGATCATACATGAGTATTTTATTCTATGGATCAAAATCGAGTTTTCAAACTAGGGTCAGATCATGGTATCAACTTCCAAGATTTAGCGATTCCCATGCTTAAGCTACCCATAATCGAGACATCATGTGGTATAAGGTCACAAGGAAGGACCACATGAGGAGATGAGAAGACAACCTAATCTTCATCTACATGGGTGGCTTAGGATTGTCCTTAAAGAAGAGATGAGATGCTAGAAAACTCTCTAGGGTTTCACAAGAGAACCTTTAGGTCTAGTTCTGGATCAATTAAGGCCAGGTAGAGCGGGGGATCTCAGCCACCGTGAAAACGGATAGGAGAAATTATGTCAGGACCCCGAGCCTAGACACCTCAATTTTCACCATTATGGACTTTAGGGTTTCTTGGGTGTAAGAGATTTGAGAAATTATTTACTTAAAGTATATGAGAGTGTGTAAGCTCTGATACCAACTGTCACGGAACTGTTCTTACCCCAATCCCAATCCTACTGCCGAAACAGTAGAAAAAGGATTGAAGCGCCCGTCCCTGAGTGGCCCCGTAGGATCTAACACACTGGCATATACAATAAGAAATAAATAACTCAAAAACTGGATAATTAAAGAACAACTAACCCAATATGGAGATTTCACCAATATATCTTTGTCATCAGAGTGTATGAGTGCGGAAGCGATCATATTCAGTATTCCATGTATATTGCCTAAAATCAAGAAAATCGAGACACAATCATGCAAATGCACGGTACGCTATCAAAATCAAGTAAAGCAGTTTATAACAAAATAGTATACTTGGCAGGACTTATATTCAAAAGAATGATAAGCAATTTGTAAAACCAACATTTATTCGACAAGTTTTTCAAGCAATTCAACTTTTATTACGAGTTCCCATTATGCTGTAATTCAAGAAGCATGCTTATATATTTTGTATGACTCTATTACACCAACGCGATGGGGAAGGTCACTAGGCCCCTTTTCACCATAGGAACATAGGAAGCCAATGTACAAGTCCCACCTCCAAATGAGGGGGTTGTTGTACTCAATATCAACATTATCAACATTATCAATATCATCATCATTATCAATATACGGGCAGTCATAATGGGCATTCAATTTATGTTTTCATGTTTTTCAAAATATAATATAGAAAAACAGAAGACTAATCATAGGGAACAATAGCTCATCCAAATAACTAGCCAAGCATACGGTCAAGAGATACATAAAAGTATCTTCAATACAATCAAGGAGGATTTATATAAATAGCGTACCTTTCACCGAGGATTTCGAGTATTAATCAACTAGAGTAGAAGATCAGGGTGTCAAGTGGTTCCTAGATCAATCAAGATATGGATCGAGGGTCAAGATAATATTATAGACCAATTTCAAGTACACCAAATTAGGGTTTTCCAATCCTATTCATCCCTAAGGTAGATCATTCATATATTGTCAACATTATATCAAGATTTCAATATTTATTCAGGTGTCAAGCATATTCAAGGATGGATGATCTACCTAGGTATTTTAGGAATATATGTCAACCCTAAATATTATCATCATTATTCAAGTCATCAAGTCTTTAGGTCATCATCATGTTCTCCATCATTTGTATTCAATATCATATTGATGGGTCAAAACTATATCAATTATTTTGTAAGATCAAGATTGCTCATCATCAAATTATTATCAAGATTGAATCAAGTAAATAGATCTAGATTCACTAATGATTCACTTTCAAGAGTAGATGATTCAAAAAGATCAGATCTAGGTTACAAAATATCATCAGAGTCCAAAAATAGGGTTTTCAATATTTAGTCAAGATTAACAACAATTAGAGTCATTTAGACCAATTACATAAGCAATATATCAAATATATGAAAATCCGTGAGAATGATTTGGAATCAAGTCTCAAGAGTATTTTTAACAGATTCAATGGATTTTTCTGATCAAAATGGACTACTTATTCATCATTTTTGGAGTTCGAATGCAATTTCTATGATTTAAACAATATCTAGGCATTTAATCTAAATTTCAGAATAGAGAGGGAATATTTACCTTATTTGCGAAAAAAGGATGGCTGCACGATGCATGATGGATGGCCAAGATTGATCCGCATAGACGAGGTGGTTTGCTTGGTTCAGGGTCCGGTTCAGAACTTTAATTGGCCGGTTCACACTTGATTTCTCATTTCAGACCTTGGTTCAACTAGCAATTGGACCGGTGCTCTCCTTCCTGGACCAGCCGGTCTGGGATCCTCTCTTCCTCGCGTAGGTCCTCGCGAGCCCAGAAATTAGGCCGAGAAGCCTCACCGGCATGGAGGGGCTTTGGGAGCATAAGGGGCCAATGGCGACAGTAAGAATGCCGCCTAATAGCGGCTTGGCCCCGCAGACTCAATGGGAGCCGAGGGCATGGGCGAGGAGGCGAGGAGTGGGAACTCCCATAGGGCCATGTGCGGTGGTGCTGGAACTGGAAGAAGAGAACGCCGATGAGAAAACGAGGGTGAAGCAGTCCATGGGAGAGAAAGGCAAGGCGCTGTTCGGGTTCGTCAGAGAGAAATGAAGCCAGGGGTGGTACTTTTATAAGCGATCCAGGCTGGGTTTAGGGTTTTCCTAGGGCCACAAAATCCATGGTGGCAGCCGTGAGAGCAAGATCTCATTTTCTCTTGAAACATGCTGATTTGAGGGGGAAAAGGGCATAGCTGAATCCGAAAAGGCGGGGCGAGCATTCACGTTTGATTTGATTTTCAAAACAGAGTCCAAACGAGACAATTGCACTTCGGTCGTTCCATTCCCCCACTCCGCTGATTGCGGGATGTAGGGGATGACCTCCTAACCACTGGATCAGGGCCACGATCCGTGGCTAGACGATCCAAGGGCCGAGGTCCATCCCTTGCCTTATATCATGGATTGTTGACCGGGAAAAGGTCAGAAAAGGCAATTAAAAAAAGGATTTTTCACACAGAACTTCCAAAATTCATAGAAAATCATAGGAATGTCCAAATGACCTCAAATTTGGACCGTAACTTCACAAAAACGTGGAGAACATTTAGGAAAAGTTTGAGGACAAGAAGATGAACTTTGATGGGTCAATTTCTTTATTTGTACAAAGTGATGAATTAATCAAATATAAGGTGTTATAATGTGTTTAAAGTTCACATTGTTCGCCATATTTTGTATTTGAGTCTCAACTTTTCTTATGTAGATAAGAAAATTAATTTAGGACCATTAATGGATATAATGAGGTCAAAAGAGTAATTATTTTATTATAATTCTAAAATCCACTTTGTCACATCCTTCCCTCCTTAAAAGAATTTTGTCCCCAAAATTCAAAATATCCTCAAAAATTGATATTATTCAACCTAAGTCATTTCCTCAAATACTGGGGTATCCTCAAGTATAAAATCAAAATCATGTCCTCAAACTTCAATTAGTCCCAAAAATCACAATTGAGATTCCATGTTCCATATCATAATCAACTTGGTACTAACATTATTTCATCATCGAGCAATTGAGTATCAAAATCAGCACATATATTGTCCAAAGTCATCATATAAGTCACAAATATGGAAAACATCATATTGATCACAAATTTGGACATATCATATTTTAGGTCAAACAAATAGATATCCTGAATCAAGTGTGCAAGGTGACTTTCAATCCCAAAATCTCAGGGTCTTAGCTTCTCCATTGTCCTAGGTGGGTTATATATCCATGATTTGAGGTTTAATAGTTCAACATTTTGAGACAACATCATATCATCATTTCGAGCTCAAAATCAATGGGAAGGTCCCACCCTAGTCCTAATGAGAGCAAAACCCTAAGTCATAAATCAAAAGAGTCAATATAGTCATCATTTCAAAATTTTCAGGATTTGGGATGTTGAAGTCATTAGTCATACATCTTAATGTCCAAATAGTGTGATCATAAGATTTTTACCATTATTGAGATTTGATAATTGTGAGTCGCAATATTATATATATCAATATCAAGAGTCGAGATCAAAAGTCATAGGTCCAAAATTTTGAAGCTAGGGTTTAGATTCCTATTTAGACCTTAAGGGTATCATTCATCTATATCCAATTTCGAGCAACATTATTCAACCAATATTCGAGCAACATATCATAATTTCATTATCATGTTTCCAAGGTTGATGAATGATGTAGACCTAGGTCTATCTAGGAAATAAACCACAAGCTATAGTCAACATTGTCATATATCAAGATCATTATCAAATCAATATTCAGGATCAAGTATCAACCATGGGTTTAACCTATTAGGATTAGGTCAACCAATCAAAATAGGGTGGAAGGGAATACCTTTCCAAGCTCTAAATAATCAACAAGGTGAAAATTTCGAGATAGTCAAAATAGGGATGTGACCTAGGTTAGGGGAGTCATGAGTCAACTACCACCCTAATTTGGCACATTAGCAACATTAGTCATGATCTACTGATCTTATTCAAATAGGGAACGTATCAAAATTAAATCATATACATCGAAGTCATAAGATCAAAATTTAAGATAATAGGTCAATAATGTCAAGATCTTCAATTCTTTCCTTTCATGATCAAGGTAGTGATATAATTTGGAAATTGAGGAATTAGAGAATAATAGTGCAAAATCTAGCCCATCATCATCATATCAAAATCGAGATTGCAAAAGGCATCAATAGTCAATAGAGAATTCCTTTTGCATCATGGTCTTACATCATGATTTTGTGAGTCCTAAAATTAGTCAATTTGATAGCATAGTCATGATGAGCATCAAATAGGATAAGAGTTTGCTTAACTATGTTTGAGGTTTAGTCAAAATAATAGGGCAACATGGATTTGATCAAATAGGGACCTCATCAACAATGAAGTATAAGGTACAAGTCATCCTTATTTTACCAAATCAAAATTTACCTCAACATAGGAAGCATATATTTTAGCTAATGATATTAGGGATCATACATGAGTATTTTATTCTATGGATCAAAATCGAGTTCTCAAACTAGGGTCAGATCATGGTATCAACTTCCAAGATTTAGCGATTCCCATGCTTAAGCTACCCATAATCGAGACATCATGTGGTATAAGGTCACAAGGAAGGACCACATGAGGAGATGAGAAGACAACCTAATCTTCATCTACATGGGTGGCTTAGGATTGTCCTTAAAGAAGAGATGAGATGCTAGAAAACTCTCTAGGGTTTCACAAGAGAACCTTTAGGTCTAGTTCTGGATCAATTAAGGCCAGGTAGAGCGGGGGATCTCAGCCACCGTGAAAACGGATAGGAGAAATTATGTCAGGACTCTGAGCCTAGACACCTCAATTTTCACCATTATGGACTTTAGGGTTTCTTGGGTGTAAGAGATTTGAGAAATTATTTACTTAAAGTATATGAGAGTGTGTAAGCTCTGATACCAACTGTCACGGAACCGTTCTTACCCCAATCCCAATCCTACTGCCGAAACAGTAGAAAAAGGATTGAAGTGCCCGTCCCTGAGTGGCCCCGTAGGATCTAACACACTGACATATACAATAAGAAATAAATAACTCAAAAACTGGATAATTAAAGAACAACTAACCCAATATGGAGATTTCACCAATATATCTTTGTCATCAGAGTGTATGAGTGCGGAAGTGATCATATTCAGTATTCCATGTATATTGCCTAAAATCAAGAAAATCGAGACACAATCATGCAAATGCACGGTACGCTATCAAAATCAAGTAAAGCGGTTTATAACAAAATAGTATACTTGGCAGGACTTATATTCAAAAGAATGATAAGCAATTTGTAAAACCAACATTTATTCGACAAGTTTTTCAAGCAATTCAACTTTTATTACGAGTTCCCATTATGCTGTAATTCAAGAAGCATGCTTATATATTTTGTATGACTCTATTACCCCAACGCGATGGGGAAGGTCACTAGGCCCCTTTTCGCCATAGGAACATAGGAAGCCAATGTACAAGTCCCACCTCCAAATGAGGGGGTTGTTGTACTCAATATCAACATTATCAACATTATCAACATTATCAATATCATCATCATTATCAATATACGGGCAGTCATAATGGGCATTCAATTTATGTTTTCATGTTTTTCAAAATATAATATAGAAAAACAGAAGACTAATCATAGGGAACAATAGCTCATCCAAATAACTAGCCAAGCATACGGTCAAGAGATACATAAAAGTATCTTCAATACAATCAAGGAGGATTTATATAAATAGCGTACCTTTCACCGAGGATTTCGAGTATTAATCAACTAGAGTAGAAGATCAGGGTGTCAAGTGGTTCCTAGATCAATCAAGATATGGATCGAGGGTCAAGATCATATTATAGACCAATTTCAAGTACACCAAATTAGGGTTTTCCAATCCTATTCATCCCTAAGGTAGATCATTCATATATAGTCAACATTATATCAAGATTTCAATATTTATTCAAGTGTCAAGCATATTCAAGGATGGATGATCTACCTAGGTATTTTAGGAATATATGTCAACCCTAAATATTATCATCATTATTCAAGTCATCAAGTCTTTAGGTCATCATCATGTTCTACATCATTTGTATTCAATATCATATTGATGGGTCAAAACTATATCAATTATTTTGTAAGATCAAGATTGCTCATCATCAAATTATTATCAAGATTGAATCAAGTAAATAGATCTAGATTCACTAATGATTCACTTTCAAGAGTAGATGATTCAAAAAGATCAGATCTAGGCTACAAAATATCATCAGAGTCCAAAAATAGGGTTTTCAATATTTAGTCAAGATTAACAACAATTAGAGTCATTTAGACCAATTACATAAGCAATATATCAAATATATGAAAATCCGTGAGAATGATTTGGAATCAAGTCTCAAGAGTATTTTTAACAGATTCAATGGATTTTTCTGATCAAAATGGACTACTTATTCATCATTTTTGGAGTTCGAATGCAATTTCTATGATTTAAACAAGATCTAGGCATTTAATCTAAATTTCAGAATAGAGAGGGAATATTTACCTTATTTGCGAAAAAAGGATGGCCGCACGATGCATGATGGATGGCCAAGATTGAGCCGCATAGAAGAGGTGGTTTGCTTGGTTCAGGGTCCGGTTCAGAACATTAATTGGCCGGTTCACACTTGATTTCTCATTTCAGACCTTGGTTCAACTAGCAATTGGACCGGTGCTCTCCTTCCTGGACCAGCCGGTCTGGGATCCTCTCTTCCTCGCATAGGTCCTCGTGAGCCCAGAAATGAGGCCGAGAAGCCTCACCGGCATGGAGGGGCTTTGGGAGCATATGGGGCCAATGGCGACAGTAAGAATGTCGCCTAATAGCGGCTTGGCCCCGCAGACTCAATGGGAGCCGAGGGCATGGGCGAGGAGGCGAGGAGTGGGAACTCCCATAGGGCCATGTGCGGCGGTGCTGGAACTGGAAGAAGAGAACGCCGATGAGAAAACGAGGGTGAAGCAGGCCATGGGAGAGAAAGGCAAGGCGCTGTTCGGGTTCGTCAGAGAGAAACGAAGCCAGGGGTGGTACTTTTATAAGCGATCCAGGCTGGGTTTAGGGTTTTCCTAGGGCCACAACATCCATGGTGGCGGCCGTGAGAGCAAGCTCTCATTTTATCTTGAAACATGCTGATTTGAGGGGGGAAAAGGGCATAGCTGAATCCGAAATGGCGGGGCGAGCATTCACGTTTGATTTGATTTTCAAAACAGAGTCTAAACGAGCCAATTGCACTTTGGTCGTTCCATTCCCCCACTCCGCTGATTGCGGGAGGTAGGGGATGACCTCCTAACCACTGGATCAGGGCCACGATCCGTGGCTAGATGATCCAAGGGCCGAGGTCCATCCCTTGCCTTATATCATGGATTGTTGACTGGGAAAAGGTCAGAAAAGGCAATTAAAAAAAGGATTTTTCACACAGAACTTCCAAAATTCATAGAAAATCATAGGAATGTCCAAATGACCTAAAATTTGGACCGTAACTTCAAAAAAACGTGGAGAACATTTAGGAAAAGTTTGAGGACAAGAAGATGAACTTTGTTGGGTCAATTTCTTTATTTGTACAAAGTGATGAATTAATCAAATATAAGGTGTTATAATGTGTTTAAAGTTCACATTGTTCACCATATTTTGTATTTGAGTCTCAACTTTTCTTATGTAGATAAGAAAATTAATTTAGGACCATTAATGGATATAATGAGGTCAAAAGAGTAATTATTTTATTATAATTCTAAAATCCACTTTGTCACAATTCATCATATTATCTTCTTATTTGACTTTATTGGTATTTTCTCTTTCCTCTTTCTTTATTGGGACTCCTTGGATCCCAAGGCACTCTATTATTTCAAAATCCTTTTTATTGGATACTCATTACCTTTCTAGATGCATCTTAATGCATTATTCTTTCATTATCTTATTTTATTCTTATTAAACTATCTCTGTTTGAGGATTTCTCTTTATTTCTCTTTTATTTTCCTCATTGGTATCCCTTTTAACTTGAGGAATTCTTGGGATACGAAATTCCACCAAGGATAACTCAATTACACCTCTTTCCACCTATTTTCCACATTTTATCATTGTTTTCAATTTCTTTCTTAATAAAGAAATACTTAATTGATCTTTTCTTTTCTTATTGCATTCTCTATGCAACTTTGGACTCCTTAGAACCCAAGAGGCACAAAATCCATATTTGGATTAAGTTCTATTGCCTTCTAGAGGTTTCTACATCTTTCTTTTCTCAAAAACTCAATTATTCACTTACTAATTGAATTTCCTTGTTATTGGGCCCAATAGTCAATAAAGCCCACAACACAATCATCAAGGCTATTGTAAACGAAATCCATTTATTCAAAAAAAATTATAGCGGTATTTGTTCCAATATCTTTAATATGAGAAATTACATTTCTCACCCAATGAACCCAAGAATTGGGGTTGTAACAGAACCCATCCAAGGGGTACTTCAGGTTCACAGAAGGTACCTCTGTCCCAAGGAATGATAACAGGAAGGGGAGAGGGTGTAATAATAGCAAATTAAGAAATGGAGGAAAGGAAAAAAAACCATCAAATGAATTGTTACCTCATGTGTCGTACATGTGGGAAGAAGCACCTTGATTGGTGTCTTCATGAAAAGAAGGTGTGCTATCGATGCCAGCAAGAGGGACATATCAAGTCCAATTGTCCCTACCCTAACCCCCAAGGTCCATGCCTAATAGTAGCCCAACCAATGTCATCTCAACCAGCGTTTTAGCACCCTAAGGAGCAGCCCCTCCCGTAGGAGAGTGTAGACAAGCCTGAGTTTTTTCAATCGACAATGAAGAGGCTCAGGCGAATGTGAGCTGACTTATAGAAGGTAACCATCCTTAAATTTGTTTTCTTATCTTTTACCATGAAGTGCATAGTTTGACTGTTCTAAATATGTTGTAGGCATGCTTGATATAATGGGCCATAATGTTAAAGCTTTGTTTGACTCTAGTTCTACTAATACTTTCATTTTGAGAAATCTCTCAACTACACTTTGTTTGGACTTTAAGGACTAAGGATATGTCTTAGAAGTCACTACCCCTAGTGGTCAGATCTTCTCATCCCTCCTTAAGACACTGGCCATACATGTTAAGTTTATGAACAATGAACTCCCTACCGACTTTATCTTGCTTGATATAAATGATTTGGATGTCATTATAGGTATGGATTGGCTTTATAACTATAATGCAAAAATAGATTGTAGGGAAAAGAAATAAGGATACAAAGACCAGGTCTTACACCCTTCACCATTAGAGGTAGGAAAGATGCTACCACTAGCATGTACGTGTCAGTTGTAGAAGTGGAATGAATGATAACTCAAGGTCGTCTAACATTCCTAGCCATAGTGACCAAGCTAAAGTAGAAAGTACAGCCCTTAGAAGAAATAGAGGTAGTTAGGGATTATGTTTATGTGTTCCTTGACAATTTGTCTGGCATACCTCCAGAGAGAGAAGTGGACTTCTCAATAGAGCTAGTTCTCAGGGAAAACCCAATTTCTAGGGCACCTTATAGGATGGCTCTTGCCAAGTTTCTTGAGTTGAAGAAGCAACGACAAGAACTACAAGACAAGGGGTTCATCCGACCTAGCACATCTTCATGGGGTAAAGAAGAAGGATAGGTTGCTCTATATGTGCATATACTATAGGGTGATAAATCAACCTACAATTAAGAGCAAGTATCCTCTACCCCGCATAGATGACATGTTTGACCATCTCAAAACTGCTCGAGTCTTCTGAAAAGTTGACCTAATATCCGGTTGCCACCAGTTGCGAGTTAAGAGTGAGGATGTCCCAAAGACTAATTTTTGAACTAGCTATGGCCACTATGAGTTTTGGTTATGCCATTTGGGTTATCTAATGCTCTAAGTGTGTTCATGAACCTCATAAATAGTGTTTCTAACCCTTACCTTGTTATCTTTGTCATAGTGTTCATAGATGATATCTTCGTTTACTTAGATCACCTAGAACAACACTGTGAGCACCTAGATAAGGTCATTGATATCCTCAGAAAGTAGAAGTTCTGTGGGAATTTTTTGAAGTGTGAGTTTTGGATAGATTGATTTATGTTCCTTGGGCACATTATATTTGGAGGAAACATTTTGGTGGACCCTACCAAGGTAGAGGCCATTCCAAAATGGCCAGCCCTAAAGAACACATGAGATTCACAGCTTTCTGGGATTGGCCAGATATTATCGACAATTCATTAAGGATTTCTCAAAGACTAATTTTCCCTTGAACAATCTTACTCAGAAGGATGAGAAGTTTGATCGGTTTGAACTGTCTGAAGCTTGATTACAAGAGTTGAAGTAAAAGCTCACCTTTGGCCCCCTTCTGACCATACCTTCGGGTAATGAAGGTTTTACTATCTTCATGAATGCATCAAAGATGGGCTTAGTGTGCATACTAGAACAAAACAAGCATGTGGTTGCCTTTGCTTCCAGACATCCAGACCAATGAGTTGAATTATCTGACTCATGACCTGGAGCTTGCATCTATTGTCTATGCCTCAAAGATTTGGTGACAATACCTATATGGGGCTATCCTCGACATCCTCACAGACCATAAGAGCCTACAACACCTATTGGCTCAAAAGGACCAAAACTTGTGACAAAGACGTTGGATGGAATGCATGAAAGATTTTGACTTCACCATAGCTTATGATCCCAACAAGGCGAATGTGGTTGGTGATGCCCTCAGTAGGAAACATCTCAGTTGTGCATCTAGTTTGGTTAACCAGTAGAAGAAATTGGAAGACTTTGCTTGATGGGCTCCATAGTCGTTGGAACATAGGATTTCTCTTGCCAATATCCAAATCAAGCCTGACCTATTGTCAGAGCTTGTAGAAGTCCAGTTATCCAGCCTAGAGTTAGAAAAGATGAAGGGTTTGATGGAAAAACTTCAAACACACCTCTTGTAGGGTGTGGATGGTGGAATTTGGTATGAAAGTCGTGTTTCAATTCTTGAGGATTCACCCTTAAGGACTCGTATCTTGCAAGAGGCACATGGATCAAAGTACATTTTACACCCCAACACCACTAAGATGTTTAAGGACCTAAAGTGTTACTTTTGGTGATAAGGGATGAAGAGAGACATAGCATCGTATATGGTTAGTTGTCTCACGTGCTAGATGGTGAAGGTTGAGCACCAACAACTTGGTGGATTACTGCAATCAATTGAGATCCATGGATTGGAATGGGACCATATCACCATGGATTTTGTGGTGGGTCCTCCCAATACAAAGAAAGGACATGATGCAATATGGGTTTTGGTGGACCGCCTAACCAAGTAAGTACATTTCCTTTCCCAAAACAAAGAAAGGTCTTATACCTAGATGAACTATATGTTAGAGAAATAGTTTCTTTACATGGTGTTCTGAATTTGATTATATCTAATCATGACCCTAAGTTCACTTCAAAGATATGAAAACAAGTGCATGAAGAACTCAATATGAGGTTGAAATTTAGCATGGATTATCACCCCCAGACTGACGATCAAGCAGAAAGGATGATTTAGATCTTAGAGGATTTTTTTAGAGTGTGTGTTCTCAATTGGGGTGGATTATTAGAGAAATACCTACCTTAGTTGAGTTTGCCTATAATAACAGTTACCAAGCCAATATTGGGATGCCTCCATATGAAAGTCTTTATGAGATTCCATGTCGGTCACTGCTTCATTGGGATGGTATCGGTGAGAGGACCTTGTTGACGTCAAAGGAACTACAATTATATGCTGACAAGGCCACTTTGATCAAGCAGATGCTAAAGAGCCCAGGATCGACAGAAGTCATATGCTGATGCAAAGAGGACTAGTTTGCATTCTACTATAGGTAATCATGTGTTCCTATAAATTTGACCCCTCTGAGCTATAGATAAGAACATAGGATGGTTGAGTCCCCAATACGTGGGTCCATTTGAGATTTAGAATAGATTGGTGAATTCTCTTATCGTCTAGCTTTACATCATGGTATAATATGATGCAAGATGTATTCCATGTGTCCGATCTGAAGCGTTATGTGAAGGATCCTAACCTTGTGTTGAACATTGAACCTATTGAACTCCAAAGGATATTTACATGCCCTGAGTCACTTGTGAGGGACTCCAACATATGGGATTATGTGGAATTTTCGAGAAAAGTGGTATTGAAGAATACTAATGGTTTGGTTTCGCACCACATTGTTTTTAAAAAGAAAAGTAATCCAAATAAGATATATGGAAAAGTTAGAAAGAGAAAAGAATAGATTTGATGCCTTAAATAATGAGATAAAGATGAAGACTTGGAGATAAAGAAAAACACTTTCAAGTTAAGTATTTTGGTATCCAATCTCACCCACACCTAGATATAAGTTCTAGAAACTTCCCTTTAAAATTTTGGCTTAAATGATAAAGGGAGAGAGATATATGTATTTTATTAGAATTACTCAAGTGTAGAGTATTAGGAATATTTGTATTAAATGTAATGATTTAAAAGAAATTAGAAAAATTGGCCTTTGATATTGTGTATGAGATGGTGATCGTTGCATCACGATCCAACGCTTCACGGATCGTATCCTACCCAACATAGATCGGGAAAGAACTGTGTGCACATGAAGGAACTACACGTGACACCTCTCTCTACAACCCACCTCTTCACAAAATAATTGGAACATTGAGTTCCACTAGGAATTTTGAAAAGGAAATATATTAATAGGAGAGGAAACAGTGGCATATGGAACAAAGGAGATCCCTCGTTGGCAACTCTCTCTATGTTTGGATCCTAAACCCTAGATCTCACCACAAATCCTATAAATAACTTATCCC
The DNA here is from genome assembly GCA_963693085.1 of Alisma plantago-aquatica. NCBI lineage: Eukaryota > Viridiplantae > Streptophyta > Magnoliopsida > Alismatales > Alismataceae > Alisma > Alisma plantago-aquatica. Next base: position 886,552,307 of record OY856411.1, read on the forward strand.
TTGACTATTTCATAAGCACTAGAACAAGGACGACAAGACTATACCCTAGGAACCCCTCTCTCTCATTCTATCTTCTCTAATGAGCTTTTCTACCGGAAACACTATCGTATACAAGGTGAAACTTGTAAAGAGGGAGAGGGAGAGGTTGTTGGATTGGGTTCTACCGTGACCCTATGGTCGCATCGTGCAATCTGGGTTTCATCTCGACTATGAGCAAGGTGAGTAGGAAGATATAACCTCAACTGTTTGATCTACATGATAGTCAATGAAAATCAGAGATCCGGTGGCCATCCTTTTTCTATGAAAATGTATTTTCTCACCTTCTAATTGGAAAATTAGGAAAGTAGATAAGTCTTGCAAAATCTACTAAAAATCCATCCTTTGGTCGAAAAAATACAAATAAGTAGTGCTTTTTTATCAAAAAAATGCAAGGATTCCAATAAAAATAGTTTCAATACCTAGATCTTCATCTAAGTACAAAAGTATCTAAAGTTACTAACTTTAATGTATTAAAAGCATCGAAACCCTAGTTTCTTGGTTATAGTGATCATAATATGCTTAAATAACCTTTATGGATAAAGTTGGGTCTTTTTGGATAAAAAGGACCTCTTTGACTTAATTTGAGATTAAGAATGCATAAAATATCAAATTTAGGGTTTACAAGTCAAAAGGGCATTAAAAGTAATAATTAGGGTTTGGAAAGCCAAAACCCTAATGAAATCCTAACTTGTCCCCAAAACCCTAACTTGGAACCCAAGTCAGTCTTAATGTTAGATGATGGACAAAATAGTATTACTTGAGTGTTATGCATTAATTTCAGGGTGATTTCTTGCTTAATCTCACATTTCACTTATTGCTTTGACTTTGATCACTTCTGAGAAAAGTATGTTGTTACACCTATGACTAATCGCATTACCTAACTTTCGTGCTTTCTCAGAGTTTTCTCAATTGGATTGCAATTAAATGCTTGAATATATATTTATTTCTTGTAATCTATAGAGTCATTATGGATTTATATAATTGTAGCCTTATCAAACCCTATATCAATCTCTAGTGAGTTAAAAAGTATGGGGTGAATAATGTCATCATGGGGATGACTAGTGATCAAGCATGGAACGAAAGGTCACCTTAGGCCAAGCCCAGAATAGAAGGCATATGTATGAAACCAAGCTAGGGTGGGGGAAGGTCATGAAATGTCCACTAGAGGGACCAAAACCCTTAGAGAGGGTTCCCTAGAAAGAAGCTCCCTTAAAGAGAGGGAACATTAATGATAAAAGATAATAAGGGAGGTGAGCTTAAAACAATAAAATGCTTGTTCAATTGTGTAATCATAGTTGTTGTTTTAGTTGATTATATTGTTACATCTACATAAAAATATGTTTCCCCCACATACCAATATAACTTGTTATATTGATCGTTGTTTTGTTTCACAACATTTTAGGTTAAACTGTCATTAATATGCAGGTATGAAGAGAAATGGGCATCCAGAGTAGAAGGCACCAAAAGAAAAGATCTAAAGTAATTCTAGAGGATTTAGATAGATAGTTTTTTTTCATGTTCCAAACATTAGATTTCCATATCATGTAACTCCCTTATGGAGAGTTTATCTTTCATATTGTATCAAACTTTTTTCCTTTGAATAAAATTTATAATTATGTTTGGTTAATTGCTAATACTCGATCCCATAACATGATAATGACCCTTGCCCTCGCGGTCCACCTTAATTGGGGACCACAGGGGGAGGGGTTGTTACAACCATGGTGCCCACCATGACCGTGTTACTCAAGTTCCTCAACTCCAAAATTTAATTGTAACTACACCATCTTCCACATTGCCCATTCCACTCTAACACAACTTCTATACACTTCAAGCACCATGACCGTGGTGCTCAAAACAGTCGTGGTGGACAACAACCCAAATTGATTTTTCCAATGAATTCTGTATTATGCCCTCCACTTAACCCAACACCTATATAACCTTGAAGGCAGATTGAGGTCGAGGGCTGTCTCCCTTGAGCATTCATGTCACCTCCTTATCACCTTCCTACCTCAGTCCACTCCCAATACATCACCATCCACCCCAAAAACCTTGTTGTTAGGGTTTTGGCCACTATCCCTTCCATTTTTGTGCCATTGTACCTCGGAGGAGGGAAGAGCTCAAGCTTGTAGTTGTTAGTGAAGAAGATTTCAACCTATATACTGAGCTCCATGGCTTCTTATATCTACTTCTTCTCCATTTTTGTATTTTTCTTTGTCATGAGTAGCTAAGCCCTCCATATGTGGGTTGTTTGGGGTTAAAATGTGACTTTGATACCATGTTGGGGAAATCAATGTTTAAATTTTATGATTTCATTTGATAATGATTATGTTCTACTTTTATATCATTTCCTATGGATTACATTGTGGTTTATTCTTTAAATTGCCTAGTCTAGCGGAAAAGGATTCTAAGTAACTATTTGTGATTTGCCCCTAGATCCAACTAGTCAATCCGTAGCTAGCTCCCCATCTTCCTACATAACAATCCCTACTCCTAAAACTCAATGGGATATCTAAGTAGTTGGTTCATAATCATTTAGTTTAATTGTCTTGAGCTACCTAAAGGCTAGATGGTGGGTGATGTGAAGTCTAAACCCTCATTTCCACCCTCCATTACTACCCTTGACCCCTAATTTTCCTCAGAACTTCTATCTTATAAATCTAGACTTGCAAGATTCTAGTTGAATTCCACATAAAATCCTAATCCAAATGAGCCTCACAAGGGTGGATAGAGGTTTCTAGGGAGTAGTTCCCCAATACAAACCCTATTCCCTAAATGACCATTTGTAGTTTAGGGCAATTCTCTAGCATTTAACTAGTTGTTTGGTTTGATAATATAAATGAATGAGTAAAGTCTGCATGTTATGACCCCTCAACCTATGTTATATTCACAATATCCAAAACAACCACACTTCTCATAATTGACTCAAACTATAAATGACTTCTTGCTTAGTTATTGTTAGCTTGTTTAGCTTCTTCACTTGCTCAATCAATTGCTTTCCTTGATCATGGTAGTTAGATCTTGTTAGGATAGTTAGTTGTCACTTTATGATTGGCTATTCTAGTATTAGCTAATCATTTGTTAATCTAGTCTCATAGTTGTATTTCTTTCTTAATTGCTAGTGTAGTTCTTCTCTTGCCTAGTGTATCTTGTTCCAATATCTAGTTGGTAAGTATAGTTGTTTTGTTAGTAAAATTCTAGTGTTAGCTCTTAATTTCTTGTATTAGTCTAATTTTCTCTTTTCTTTTTTTAGCTTTCTTTCCTTGCAAATTATAACTAACTGTCTCGGGTCAAATTGGGTTTCCTCTTATTTTCCTCTAATTTTTGTTCACCATTGGTTTAACAACCAAAACCGAAGTTAAACCCTTGGACCTATACTATGCATTAGGAACCTAACCCAAAACAAACTAAGATCTAATGCCCCCTTCCCTACAGATCGACCCCTAACTTGCCAGCTATTGTACTATGATACAAACTCATGTAATTTTTGGTAGGTGCTTGAATATTTGAGCATGTCCATCAGGATTACAAATTTTTTAGACCAAGTGTGTGTGTACTACATGTGCACCAAGATTTTTGACACTGACGCTGGGGATAAATGTAGTCATCCTTGCTAGTTTTTTTATCTTTGACCTTTCCTATTTCCCTCATAATTTATATTCTCTATTCTTTAGGTTACTTTTTGCATAATGGATTTCTAGCTTGTCTTCTTTTGTTTGGTTCTGCCTTGTGCAAGTGAAAATCAACCCTTGGAAGATAAAATGGGAGATCGAGATTTAGATTAGCAGCCTCAACCTCCTCTACCCCTACACAAGCCACCTCATGACAAATTATGTGATGCCCCAACGCGCCATAGAGAGAGATTACTCAAAACAAAGTGTGGAATTAATAGTAACACATTAGGTTAGCAAAAATCATAGGAAATTAAAACCATTTCACATATCCACATCAAGTGGAAACATATCACATCAGAGACAACAAAAGCCACATGTATATATATATCACTTGCCAAAAGATTATTGCATATCATTGTTAACTAGACACAGCCTATACATATGATATCATGTTCATATACATACATGTCATAACTGTACAATAGAGGCATAAAGTCAAAATGTTGTCTTGATATACAATACCTACAAAACTCCCCCAAGGACCTAAGAGGACAGGGACAACACATAGGACTCTACTACAACAGACACAAGCATATTATCCAACCTTGACTCAGCTATTGCTCCTCTTTTTGCCCAACCTCAATAGCACAATCTCTACTTCCTTGTGCTCGACCTCCTAAAAGATGTGGAAACCCAGGGGGTGAGACCAAATGTCCAAGTGAGAGATATAACTATCGGCTAGTGTCTATTAAAAGCACAGCTAGGTAGCATACTAAATAGGTTGAGCAGATTCAGCTAAATGATATGTATTCAATAGATAATGCCGATTAAACATACTAGGCAGTTACATTGGAGTAGTAGAGCAATTAATATTTAAGAAAAATATGAAGAACATTTATAACAATTGACTTATCTTACTACTTTATAATTCAAGAAATCGATACATGGATAAAGCAAAGGGGTTCAACCAATGTTATTCGTATTTGTCCCTATGCAAAGTATACTACATGGTTGTGTTACTTCTTTTATTATGCACTGAGGAGATGAGGTATACCACTCATACTCCAATTAAACATTTCTAAGTCAAAACCATTGCCATACAAGATAAAGGAGGAGAGGGACTCCTATGATCTCTCCACACCCTCAGTCAGTCTGAGGCCGCCGCAATGTCATATCAAGTCCAACTACAAAACAGCCTAGCCTGCCTTCATATATAGGTCATGGAACTAGTGAAACTGAGTTACGACCACAGCCACACTCCTGCCAAGGTATGAGCACAACCATCCCCAATATATATATATATATATATATATATATATATTTATATATATATATATTTTTATATATACATATATATATACATATATATATACATTGTATCACATCATTGAGATACAACCTCAACCTTTCTCCTACCAGGGTATGACCGCAACCAATCTTGTGCAATGCATATACTTAACAGTATATGACTCTGAGTTTCCATAAAGGGAGAACCCATTTCACCATCCAAAAAAACCTGACGCTGAAGATGGATCTATGGAATAGGGCAACTACATGATTAGGGTTTCACTTGATTTGTTAGTCCAATTGAGTTTCTTTTGGCATCAATCAAGTTACAACATACAAACCCTAATACTCTATAAAGGTAAGGCATCAAGCAACTTCATAAGATATAAAATGTATAAGGTATGGACTTGTCACATCACCACATGGTACTCATAGCACCGCCATCCAAAAGGCCATCATCAATGTCACATTACTATGGGATATTAATCCCTCATTCACATCACTGGAGAATTACACCTCACACTAGGCATTAAACCTCTGAGAAGTCATAAGACCTGTTACATCATATGTCTCAATATGCCTCAACAGGGCTCATAGCCATCACCCTTTGTCATATGATCATTACCATAGCATGCACAAGATATGACATTCATTTCACTTGCATGGTTAGGGGTTCATAAACAAGAGAGAGAAAACATCATAATGTGGTAACCACTTCAATAGAGGCAAGTAAACACATCATATTTCCCAACATTAGGGTTCGGGTTACATGTGTATCCGATTAGGGTTTCTTATCATAAAGCAATCACCAAACCCAAATTATGCCATCTCTGGCTTTCTTGGAGCATACTAGAGTGAGAAAATAATTAAATAATCACGATGGGAGCATTATGTCAATAGCACTAGGTATCAACATCATATACATGAGTATGTGTACCATCTCATTATGTTATGCATGTGTTACTACCATGCACTCAAGTGAGGGTATCAAACACCCACCAAATATGTGTCACGAACACCCTCAAAGCAAGAGTATCAACCTAAAGTCAACTAGGAGTCTCGACCAAGACAAGAACATGTGTCTCAACCACCACAAAAGTAGGTGTCTCGACCACATTCAAAACAAGCATCTTGACCAAGACCGAAACACATGTATCGACCATCCATGAAATAAGGGTATCAACTACAAAAAAAAGAGCCTCGACCAATACTAATCATGGTGTCTTGACCACCAACTAGTGTGGTGTATTGACCACCATCAAGCCACATGTCTCCACCCAAAAAAAACCAAGGGTCGCGATCGAAATAAAAGCATGCATCACGACCAAACTAAAACATAGGTATCGACCAAGACAAGATTAAGGTATAGCGACCACCAAAGTCAAGCTACCCCAAAAAAACTTATCCAACACCAAAATAAAGATAAACCTCATTCAATATAGAAGGTGAATATCAAGTAAGATCACCATCCACAAGATGGAAAACTCCATGCAAGGGGCACATTGAAACCTTAAAAATTGAACTCCAATAAGAAGACGAAGAAACCAAACCAAGGTAAAGAAGACCAAGCTTCAACCTCATGAAAATCAACTCAAAAATCTCAATAAAGCACAAAGGACAAACTAAAGCATGGTGATGAAACAAAGAAACATGATGCATGTATGATCATAATCTCAACCAACACATAAAAAGTCAGATATAAGAATCTAGGTTTCAGGATATCAAGCAACTTCCAAGAAAATTATTAACAAAACTTAAATCTTAGGTTATGATAACATCATATAGCATTTTACCATCGTGTTCATAGATCAAAATAGTAGCATGCAATTATGAATAAGGTGCAAGTAATAGGAGAAGGTAAAGAGTTATATAACCCACCTTAAGGAGAAAACCAAGCTCCAAGATCAAAGGCTCCACAGAAGAAGATGAAGCTCCAACAAATGCTCAACTCTTGGCCACAAGAGCACCTTACGAAGAAGAAGAAAACACCCACGTCAAAGATAGCTCACAAAAAGAGGGTAAGAAACCCTAGGCTGAACCAAGAAGAAAAAAGAGAGAAGAGAAGAAAACTTCCTCACACTTGGGTACCACCTTGTCAAAACATGGCCTTTGACCCTTTGTGATGAGGAGTTCTCTCTCAATACGAACACCATGGATAGTCCACAGTCTATGGCCAAGAAAGGGGTAGAAGAAAGGTAGGGTTCAAAAGGGAAAATGTGACCAAGGGAAAATAACCACTTACCAAGAAGAGAAACCACCAAGAATCACCACAAGGAAGGTGATCAAGCTCCAAAGCACCACATGCAAGGTTGATCGACCTCCAAAGCACCCAAGATTAGTCCTTCTTACTCCTCAAAGCTCCAAGGAAGAACACAAGAGAAGGGATAAGAAAGAGGGATGAAAAAGATACTTGCACGAAGAAGAGAGGTTATATACTCAACGGAGGAGGGAAGAAAGGTAGGGGTGAGGTGTCAACGTAAGAGACCACCAAAGGGACACTTGTCCACAAAAGAAACTAACATGAAACCACTATATGCATGCATGCACGGGATGGTGATACTACCAATGTTGTGTATCGAACTCTTTAGGTCAAAAACACATTGGTTTAGGTCAAGACGCATCAAGGGATTGAAACAAACATCAAATCACATGTCTCAACTACAACAAAAGGTCACCAAACAAACCTAGTTGAGACTCATCACAAGAAGATAATTGTCTCGACCAAAAATATCTCTAGACCATCAAGGTCGAGACAACAACACCCAAACAAGGTGTCTTGGTCGAGACACACCCAAGGCATACCAACATGGTCAAGAGACAGGTCGCAACACTCAACCAAACTCAACAGGGTCAACACCAAGCAAACCCTAGAAACCCTAGCTTCACCACAAGATGCCACCTCATCAACCAAGGTCCAACAAGGTGCCCCATACCATCATTCTCTCTCTCTCATGATTCTAAATCACTAATAGCATGGTCAACATGTAACAAATTCCAAAATAACCCATCATCATGGGTAAATTGCAACTTGTTCTGAAACAAAGCTCAAACATCACCAGAACAGGACCAAACTAGAAACATAAGATTGTCACATGCTAACAAGGCATCTCAAAGGATAAGATTAAGGTTCTAAGAATATTATTAAGCAAAACAAGCATACTTAAGCACTCAGCTAGGTTAAGGTCTTACAATCATAAAACCCTAATGAGGATTTCACCCTAAAAATCCTATGTGAAAATAGATGGGTACTTCCTATGCATCTCTTCTACAAGGTCCCATGTGGCTTCCTCAATTCCATGATGATGTGAAAAAACCTTCACCAACACTATATCCTTCTTATTCAACTTCTTCACTCTTATATCAAGGATTAACACATGACCCTCCACATAGGATATGTCCTCATCAAGCTTAACCACCACTGGATGCAAAACCAATTTGATACTAGGGTGGAACTTCCTCAACATAGACACATGGAACACTGGATGCAACCTATGAAACTCAGGTGGCAACTCCAGTTTATAGGCCACCTTCCCAACACGCGCCACCAGAGGGTTAGGTCCCATATACCTGGGAGGCAACTTACCCTTCTTCCCAAACCTCAAAATACCTTTCCAAGAAGAGACCTTGACATACACTCTTTCCCCCACTTGGAACTCCAATAGTCTATGTTGGTTATCTACATACGACTTCTACCTACCATCAATTACTTTCAGTTGTTGTTGATTTACTTTGATCTTCTCTTTTGTATGCTACACAAGCTCAGGACCAAGAAGTTGGTATTTTCCAGTCTCATACCAACATAACAAAGATCTGCAATGCCTCACATATAATGCCTCATAAGGTGCCATATCAATAATCCTTTAATAACTATAATTATAGGAAAACTCTATCAGACTGAGTTGCACATCCCAACTGCCCAAAAACTATAATACACAAGCTCTCAACAAGTCCTCCAAGGTATGAATCGTCCTCTCAGACTATCCATATGTATGTGGGTGAAACACAATGTTGAACCTCAACTGTGTACCCAAAGCTATGTGCAAGTGATCCCAAGAAACACAGGTGAACTGAGGACCTCTGTCAAACATGATGGTAGCTGGGATACCATGTAAACCTACTATCTCATCAACATATATTTATGCAAGTTTCTTTGTTGTGTAGATTGTCTTTACTGGCAAATGGTGTACTGGCTTGATTAACCTATTCACGATCACCCAAATGGAATCATGACCATTTGTTTTTCTAGGTAGACCGACCACAAAGTCCACCATAACATGATCCCATTTCCATTGTGGTATTGGCAACAATTGCAACTTCCTTACACGCTTCTGATGCTCTACCTTGACTTGCTGATACACAAGACACTTAGCGACAAACTATGCCACATCACACTTCAAACTGGGCCATCAATATACGTCTTTAAGGTTATGGTACATCTTGGTGCTACATGGGTGCATAGCATACATCAAAGAGTGAGCCTCTTCCAAAACCATCTTCCTCAAATTGTTGATGTCAGGAGCCACAATTCTACTATGGTAACATATTGTCCCATCCTCTGCCTCATGGAAGCCATTACACTTCTCTCTTTCAAACTTTGCTCATATCTATTGTATTGCAATATCATTCTGCTACACATCTCTGATATTTTGCCTCAACATAGGATTCACTTGTAGTTGTGCCAGCAAACCTACTAACAGAGAGACTTACAACTTCACATTCATCTGAAGCAAGGATACCAACATGTCTCTCTTATGGCACACCAAGGAACATAAATGTGCCTTATCTACAGATAGTGATGAAGAGACTTCCTATAAAGGCATCTGCCACCTCATTTTCCTTTCTTGGATGATAATCAGTGGTGCAGTGATAATCCTTAATTAACTCCATATAGCGTCTTTTCCGCATATTCAACTCCTACTATGAAAAGATGTACTTCAAGTTCTTGTGATTTGTGAATATTTGACACTTCTCATTATAAAGGTAATGCCTCCAGATTTTCAAGGCATGGACCACTATAGCTAGATCCAGATCATGGGTTGGGTAGTTCTCCTCATGCTTATTCATCTGTCATGATGCAAAAGAGATCATATTCTTATCCTGCATGAGCACACATCTCAAGTCATTCCTCGAGGCATCACAAAAGATAATATATCCCTTCCCCTACTCTGGCAGCACTAGCATTGGTGCACTGGTCAACTTCTCCTTTAGCGACTAGAAGGCACACTGACACTTTTCATCCCAGACAAAAGGCACATCTTTCCTTATAGTAATGCCACTGAGCTAGAGTTCTTAATGAACTTCTTGTAATATCCTACCGAACCCAGATGAATGTGAACTTTTGTTGGCAACTTTGGTTGTTCCCACTTCATCATGAACTCAACCTTCTTGGGGTCCAAACGAACACCCTCAACAGATATCACATGTCCCAGAAAGGACAATTCCTTCAGCCAGAACATGCACTAGCTAAACTTAGCATACAACTAATGTTGTCTCAACAAGGTCAATGTTTGGCACAGATGTTGTTCATGTTGTTGACTATCTTGATTGTATATCAGGATATCATCTATTAAGACCACCACAAACTGATCCAGATATGGTCGATACACCTTGTTCATCAAGTCTATGAATGATGGTGATGAATTGGCTAGCCCAAACGGCATAACCATAGACTCGTAGTGATCATACCTTGTCCTAAAATCTGACTTTGGTATGTCATCTGCCTTGATCCGCAACTGGCAATATCTTGATCTCAGATCTATCTTCAAAAAGGCTACAACACATTGTAACTGGTCAAACATGTCATCAATTCATGGAAAAAGGATACTTATTCTTGATTGTCACCTTGTTCAATTGTTTGTAGTCTATGCACAACCTCATAGATTTGCCATTCTTCTTTAAGAACAACATATGTGCACCCCACGGAGACGTGCTCAGTCTAAAGAAACCTTTCTCAAGCAGCTCTTGCAATTGTTTCTTCAACTCTGCCATCTCAGTTGGTGCCATCTTGTATGGTGTCTGTTCTATTCGCTGCATACCCAGAACTAGATTGATCTCACAATCAATCTCTCTGACTAGTAGAACACATGGGAATTCATACAGAAATACTTCCTCAAACTCACAGACAACTGGCACCTCCTAAATTCTCAGACTCCTCACCTTGGTATCCACCACATGAGCTAACAATGCTTCACAGCCTTGCCATATCAACTTATCTGCCACCATTGCTGACACCAGACACGTCAGAAGAATCTTCCTATCTCCTTAGAAGATCCATGATACATCTCCAACAAATGTTTCCACCTTGGAACTACAGTCCAAAACCACCTAATACTTCTCCAAGGTATCTATTCCAAGGATCACATCAAATCCATGTATGTCAAGTGGCAGAAGGTCCACTTGAATGTTATGTCTTGAAAAAGAAAGGACATAGGAAAGACACACCTCCCGCAGCCCAGTAGAACCAACCAATGAGGTTTCTAAACGAAGACTACTGTGTCTATGACTAACAAGCAAAAAATAACTATCGACCACTTCTCAAGTGATTAAAGAGTGTGTAGAACTCAAGTCAACCAAAATAGATATAAAGTAAGAAGAAGCAAAATTAAAATGAATAACTCCATTTGACATGTCACTACTCATAGGTTGACCACTCCTTCTGATTGACTCATGGCATAGAATCGTGTCGTTGCTTGTCATCGCCCCCGTCCTCTACCAGCTTGTCCTAAAGAACCATATTGTGATGCCTCTCCATGTCCTCGACCTCCACCACTACCAAACTATTGTCTCTATGAGCACTGCTGAATTTGCCTTAGTTGTTGGGTCACTTCATCATCCTTCACTGAACATGCCCACCTTAGATGTCTAGCATGCCCACACTTATGGAAATTCATGGTCTCGTACTGCGGCCTAGACAAACCCATCACTAACACAAATGTTGAGTTTTAGGATCCTACTAGTGGGAAACTGTGGCCACTACGCTTACTTGGTGACCACTGCGTCAACACATCTGACCTCTATTGTGTCGGTGGTGCTGAAAATGTTGGATTTTTAAAGCCCCCAGTTGATTCTACTTGATACTTTGACGGTCTCTTCTTGGCACTCTTCTCATGTTTCTCAACACCGTATCACTCCACCCTCCTGACTGACATGGCAAATATAACACTAACAAATTCACTCGGGGTTGAAATCCCCAAGCTTTTACCAAAACCTCATGCAATAATACCACCCGCAAGTGGACGGGTCTTATCGCAGTATAGTTAAGGATCGAATCCCAAAGGACAACTTTTTTAAGAATCTTTGTCGGTCGAATCTAGCTCAAGTGAGACTAATATTTATAACGATTGATTTGGTTGAGGTTAATTAAACTAAATGCAAGAAAGTTAAAAGAGGAGAATTAAAGTTTGTTCTAGATTAATGATATGGAATCGCTGGGATGGTATCGGGTTTCACCACCACTGCATCTGCAAACACGTCCAAACACATAACATCCTGGAAAGCATATAACTATCCAAATGGAACTGTTGCGAGCCCTCCCGGAGGGATGTTTAGGCCTGCGTAAGCATCCCCTTAGGCATCACATTTCTCGTCTCCATCTGGATCATGCACTTACGGTTCCGAAGATACAACATCAAACTAAGGTTGTGATCCTCCCTGAGGGATGTTTAGACAACAGAAGCATCACCGTGGGCTAGATGGCTTGTCCCCTCACGGATCATACACTTACGATTTTAAGGAACACCATTCTATTTCTAGTCCGGGAGTCAATCATGCTAATCAACATACATGTAGGTGATTAGTCTGCAAACAAACATCAACGATTAATAACAAGATACAACATCCAACTAAGGTTGTGGTCCTCCCTGTGGGATGTTTAGGCCACAGAAGCGTCAACGTAGGCTAGATGGCTTGTCCCCTCATGGATCACACACTTACGACATCAAGGAACCCTATCAGATTTCTCGTCAAGGAGTCTACCTCATTAATCGACATTCTACACTACGAAGATAAGAACAAGATGAAAGCAAGCAGGTAATCAACTACAAGCATATCAACTAACAACGAAATGAAAAGCTATATACATTGCCTTGAATGTTAAATGAAAAGACATGAATGCATGGGCAGCGGGGCTAGTCCCCACACCCCAGCAAAAAGGAACTACTCGCTCATGATGCGAGAAACAAGAAGAATAAGAAAGAGAGAGGATTCCACCATGAGCATGATGTAGAAGGTAGTCGTAGCTCGGTGAAGATGATGTGGTCTTATACATCATGTTGGAGCAGATCTTGATGAACGAGGGATGCCAAGATAGGCCGGGCAGTCTTTCTCACTCCTCCTTCCTTCTCTTATTGGTCTCCTTGAGTTACAGCATGAACAGTTGGTGAAGTGGCAGTGCAGGATCAGACCAACATACAGGCAGCCTATCGACGTCCTTGAACCGATGCCCAAATGAGGACGATGTTGGTCCTATTTATAGGCTTGGGTTTGGTTCTCACATTTTTAGTGTGAGTCCTCCATACGATCTGGTCCAAACAGTTTGGTCACTTTTTTCCCAAATAGTTTAGAACGTACATGCATATCTCCAGAAGTTTTCATGCAATGTGACCAAACGGTCTTGGTGCGTCAGTCTCTGGGCAAACGGTCTTGAGTATTCCTTTATCAAACGGTCTTGGAAGTGCCTTTATCAAATGGTTTCATGCAAATGTGCCCAAACGGTCTTTGCTACTTTGGCTTCGTTTGGTTTTCCACGATCGGTCCTCATGCTCAAACGATCTCTGCGATCGGTCGCCAACCAACGATCTCGGACTGGGCAAAGATCAAACGGTCCCCTCTTTGTTCGGTTTTGGAAACCAATTGCCTCCAACCGGTTTGCTGCTGGTCTTGGATGCGCAGCTGTCCAAACGGTCTGGGAAGCATGATCCATCAAATAGTCTGTGTGATCGATCATTACCTCACAATCTCAAGACCGAGAGGGCTTCCTTACTGCGAGTGCAGAGCAGGAGTGGACGGCTCTACCGTGGATGTTGCAGGTGAGTGGCGAGGTAGGAAGGTAATGTGAGAAGGAAGAGTGATAACCTCCCATTTTGTGACGTTATCTTATTGGTTCTCCTTAATTTTCCATACTCTTTCTTAGATAAATTAGATAGAATCATTAACTTTTTACTTTATTACTGATATACCAATAAACTAAACTTCTCTTCTTTATTATTGCAGGAAAACACAAAAAAAATTATTACAAAGACTCCATACGGTCCCAAGACCGCATGAGTGTCATACGGTCTCAAGACCGCATGAAGGCCATACGGTCTCAAGACTGTATGAGCCCATGCGGTCTCAAGATAGTATGAGCCCATTCGGTCTCAAGACCGTATGAGCCCATGCGGTCTCAAGACCGTATGAGCCCATGCGGTCTCAAGACCGTATGAGCCCATGCGGTCTCAAGACCGTATGAGCCCATGCGGTCTCAAGACCGTATGAGCCCATGCGGTCTCAAGACCGTATGAGCTCATGCGGTCTCAAGACCGTTTGAGCTCATGCGGTCTCAAGACCGTATGAGCCTATGCGGCCTCGAGACCGTATGAGCTCATACGATCTCAAGACCGTATGAGCCCATGCGGTCTCAAGACCGTTTGGGCTCAACTTAAGCCTATAAATAAGACCCCAAAGGTCACTTCAAAGGGAGGATCCCTCAGACGCCCAAAGGCTGCCCCTCCAGTTCCAGAGCAATTCCATCCTTCATCCATCGCCCCAAGGCTGCCGGTTTGAGGTCCACGTCTCATCATCAAGCTACCTTCTCTCTCATCAACAAAGAAGGTGGGAAGAGAAGATCCATCATCAAGCAGCTACGAAGTGTGAAGATCGTTTCTCTCTCCACCAAGGGTTCAACCTTCCCTCCTCCGTGGAGATGTCGTTCTTTCTCTCTCTTCTCACCTCCTCCTTTGCTCTTGAGATGAGCGAGTAGTCCTTTTCACTAGGGTGTGGGGAGTAGCCCCGCTACCCATGCTTTCATTTCATGCAATGTAATTCAATCGTTTGCAATAGAGATACTCTCCTTTTTGGCTCAACATCAATCGTTTAATGAATGCTTGTTGCTTGATCACCAACTTGTGTTACTTATTGTCTCTTGGTATGAATTGTCTATGTTTATACCCTTAGATCTGAATATCGATTGAATGTTGGTTCTAGATATATGTAGTCACCATATGTCTGTTTCGGTATCTAGGAGTGCTTTCACGAGTGGAGTAAACTCACTCCCATCGTTGCACTTTCATACTATGAAATGGAATCAGTTGACGTATGGAAGTGCAACCTTGGTAAGGTCGAGGAACACACTTCATGAAGGAGTAATGCAAAGTAAGTGACCATTCGTTAGGGGATGGCTGGCATTGTAATACTCCACACTCCTCGTAGTTGGTTATCCGAAAGGAAGCTAAGTCTACAAAGATACTAGCTTATTAGTTTCTCTTTGCAGGTCTTTTTATTATGTTGCATGTTTATGATCCATGTGTAGTGGTGTGAAACCCGGCAACATCCTAGTGGTTTTAATCATTGCCTACAACTTTAATCTCTACTTTCTTGCTTTTACTTTCCTTGCATCTAGTTTAAACAATCAAATCAAACTTTCGGTCTAAATATCAATCGTTAAGTAGTTAAGTACGGCTAAAACGTTTTCCATCTTGTTTAACTCTAAACAAGACCGTTGTCCCATGGATCCGAACCTTAAACTATATTACGATAAGACTTCCGCGTGTCTTAGCACATGCGGGTGGAGATCTTACCATAATACAAGAAAGGCTAAACTTAGAGATTCATCATCTCTAGGATTTTTAGTGGCGTTGCAAAACTCCATCAAAAATTGGCGTCGTTGCCGGGGACAACGGAACGTTTTTAGATTTTACTTAACAACTTCTTGGTTGATTAGGGTTTTACACTTTTTCTTGATAACTACTCCAAATCTTCTTGATTTCTTCGTTTCCTTCCATCATCTTAACGTGTGATTTTCTTTCTACTCAGGTAGAAAATGTGTATGCAAACCCCGCATAGCATCGTATTTTCCCCTGAACCAGAGTACGACTCTGAGGTAGAAAGAAGTTTCCACCGAAGGATTAGACTTAATCGCCAAAGAGCCAAACAAATGGCTGACGAGCAATGCCTCATTGCGGAGAGAGTTAATGCCTCCATAGCGGCACAAAGAGCACAACTCATCGCTGACACTCGTGCTCAAGTGCAAGCCGAGATTCGAGCTGAGGAACAAGCTCGCATCCAAGCCGAGAATGCTGCTGCTCAATTAGCATTAAGAAGTAAGCAACTTCGAGATTACGTAGTCCCAAAGAATTATGAAGATGATCACCCAGTCTGACCACCAATTATCAACATTCCAAACTTCGAAATCCGGACGCAATGGATCCAGATCATGCAAGGAATTTCTTTCTCTGGAGGACCAGGAGACAATTGCATGGATCATCTTACGAGATTCAAGTCACTCTGCTGACTTGTACCTCAAGCGGGAGTTGCTCTTGAAGCTATAATGTTACACCTCTTCCACTTCACCTTATCTGGGAGAGCTCTAAGCTGGTACAATGCTTTGGATAGGCATCCTATCATCACTACTTGGACTCCTTTAAAAGAAAAATTTCTTGAGAAATTCTTTCCACCTTCACTAACCTATGAGATCATGGGACAAATTAATCACTTTGCCCAACTACCAGGAGAAACACTTGCGGAAGCCTGGGAAAGATTCAAGGAACTCCTGAGGAAGTGCCCTCACCATGGAATATCTCAAAATCAACTGATAGAAACATTCTATAGAGGAGTAAGTGATGATATAAAGCAATTTTTAGATTCCTCATCTGGAGGAAACTTTATGAGAAAGAATTATGAAGACGCTTGGAATATAGTTACAATAGGGGCCGAGAACCAATCTAATTGGGGAAGGTCATCTAATCAAACCAAGGGAGTTCTTAAAGTTTACAAAGCTGAAGAATCCATGGAACTCAAGGCTATTGCAGAGGCCCTGAAGACTATTGCTAACAAGCAACAAGCTCTCGAAACTTCCTTCGGAGAGTACGACAAGAAGAAAAGCTCTCAGGTTCAACAAGTGAAAGCTGCTACCGGAATTTGTGAAGCATGTCATGCATCTGATCATCCCACATTATCATGTGGCATGTTATACAATGTTATGATGGATTTACAACCACCAGTGCCGTAATATGAACCCATTATTGAAAACCCCGAGGACCAAATGCCAGAGAAAGTCAACTCTATTCACTCAATACCCGGCCAAGTGTATTACAATCCAGACAAACCAAGAAATCACCCGGGTTTATAATATGGAAACCCTACAGGAACTGCCAATCCTCAACAACAAACACAAGGTGGATCTTTCAGTAAACAACCACCAGGATTTCAGAATAACTTCGCCCAAAATCAAGGGAATTATAGAAATGGGTTCCAACGATCCAATTATCCTAGGAATCCCTCTTATCAATACCCAGGACTGCACCCACAGCTACAACAACCTCAGTTGCAGCAGCCACAACAACCGCAGTTGACAGCACCTCCACAGCAACCCAAGGGGCAACAAGTCACTCAATATCAACAGAGGAGTGCTCCTCCCCAACCATCTGATGAAATGTCTTTGATTAGGTAGATGATGCAATCTCAGCAGACCATGCTTGCGAATCAACAAGCTCAACAAAAGGTTGTGGAGGCCCAATTAGCACAGATTGCTGCTCAGTTGAAACCACCAGCAGGTACCTTCGCTGGGAAACCAGAGGTAAACCCAAGGCATGACCAAAATAGACTTGAGCAACTGAATGCTGTCACCACAAGGTCTGGTCGTGTCCTTCATGATACCATTAGAATCATTCATGATTATGATGATGTAGCTATTCTCTCACCAACAGAAAGCTCAACTCATGAAAAGGAAAAATTCACTAAAACTACTGAAAGAGAAAAAGAAAGGGACCTATGCCAGAAGCTCCGCTCAGAATTCCTTATCCGGACAGAATGAAAGGAACCAAAATGGACACTAGGTTCCAGAAATTCAAAGAAGCTATGAAGAAACTGTATATCGATATCCCATTTCTAGATGCCCTTTCTGAAGTGCCCGCTTGGGCCAAATACCTGAAAACCCTACTGTCGAGAAAATATATGACAGAAGAGCATGAAATAGTGAAACTAGCTCAGACCACTTCAGATATTCTGCTTAACAAAATGCCAAAGAAAAAGAAGGACCCAGGTTCCTTCGGTATTCAGTGTTCGATTGGAAATGGCTCTAGCAAAAAGGGATTAGCAGATCTAGGAGCAAGTATATCCATTATGCGCTATTCTATGTGTAAAAGATTAGGCTTCACTGATTTGTTACCTATGTCAATGACAATTCAGTTAGCCAACTCTACCATAACTGCTCCCCTTGGAATTATTGAAGATATACCCGTCAGAATAGGAACAAATTCTTACGTCCCGTGCGATTTTGTTATTATGGACATACAAGAAGATCTACGATACTCGATAATCTTCGGAAGACCCTTCCTAGCTACCGCCCGAGCACTCATCGATGTAGAAGCGGGAACGATTATACTAAGACTTGGGAAGGAAGCTTTCCAATTCAGAGTCCTTAACAGCATGAAAGGACCAAACATTCAAGAGGAAGTTTTTCTCCTAGATGCTATATATCAAATGTCCCAATTAGAAATGTTTGAACCCTCCGATGAGTTGGAAAGTGCCTTGACAAACCCGGAAGTAGAATTTTCGGCAAATGAACTAGTGCAACAATGCCTTCAATATTTAGAAAAAGCTGAAGAAGCCCCAACAGCCACCTTTGAAGAACTCAAGGCTGTCACCGTTATAGAAGCGACCGAGCCACCTAAGGCCCCTGAATTGAAGGCCTTACCCGAGGGACTCAAACATGTCTTCCTTGACAGTGAGAAACTTTGTCCAATGATTATCAGCTCTACTCTGGAAGAAGACCAAGAAAACAGACTTCTTGATGAGCTAAAGAGACACAAGAAAGCTATCGGATATAAAATGACTGACTTAACTGGTGTAAACCCAGCTTTATGCATGCACAGATTGCCTATGGTGGAAGAATTCAAACCATCAAGGGAACATCAAAGGAAGTTGAACCCTAATCTCAAGGAGGTAGTTCGAATCGAGGTTCTCAAACTCCTGAAGGCAGGTATCATCTACCCAATCTCGGATTCTCAATGGGTAAGCCCCGTGTAGGTGGTCCCTAAAAAAGGGGGGACCACTGTTGTTCTCAATGATAAGAATGAACTGGTACCTACTAGAACAGTAACTGGGTGGAGAATGTGTATAGATTACAGAAAACTTAATAAAGCAACAAGGAAAGATCATTTCCCCTTGCCATTCTTGGATGAAGTTCTCGAACGTCTCGCCCACCAAAAAAATTTCTGTTATCTTGATGGATATTCAGGATTTTACCAAATTCCAATCCACCCTGAAGATCAAGAAAAAACAACCTTCACTTGTCCTTTTGGAACATATGCCTTCTGAAGAATGTCTTTCGGGTTATGTAACGCACCCTCAACTTTCCAAAGATGTATGACTGCTATCTTCACCGGACTAATAGAATCTATCATGGAAGTCTTCATGGATGATTTTTCTGTATACGAAGATTCTTTTGATAACTGTTTACTCAATCTAGGAAAAGTATTACAAAGATGTGAAGACACCAACCTGATCTTGAATTGGGAAAAATGCCACTTTATGGTGACTGAAGGTGTGGTCCTAGGACATCGAATAAGTGCAAAAGGGATTGAAGTAGATAAAGCAAAGGTCGATGTCATCTCAAAGCTAACTCCACCTAAAGACGTCAGAGGAGTCAGGGCATTCCTTGGTCATGCAGGATTCTACAGAAGATTTATAAAAGATTTCTCAAAAATAGCAAAGCCAATGACTCACTTGCTGACCAAAGAAGCAGATTTTATTTTTGACCAAGAATGCCTTAATAGCTTCACGACTCTGAAGAATGCCCTTATCTCTACCCCTATTCTAAGAGCTCCTGACTGGTCACAACCATTTGAAATTATGTGTGACGCTAGCGATTATGCTATAGGGGCAGTCCTTGGACAAAGGATCGACAAAAAGCCTCATGTTATATATTATGCCTCCAAGACGCTTGATGAGGAACAAAAGAATTATACTACTACCGAAAAAGAGTTTCTGGCAGTTATCTATGCTTTTGAAAAATTTTGGTCTTACCTAATAGGGTCAAAAGTCATAGTATATACTGACCATTCTGCTATACGATACTTGATCCAAAAACAAGATGCTAAACCCCGACTTATCAGATGGGTGTTAATGCTTCAGGAATTTGATCTAGAGATCAAAGACAAAAGCGGGATTGAAAATGTCGTCGTGGATCACCTCAGTCGCATTAAAGATAAAGACACTGACGAATTACCCATCCAAGACTCTCTACCGGATGATCAACTAATGAAAGTTACTACTGGATTTCCGTGGTATGCCAACATTGTGAATTATTTGGCAACAGGAATCATCCATCCATCTGCATCATATCATGACAAAAAGAAATTCCTTCACGACGCTAAGCAGTATTTCTGGGATGAGCCCTACCTATTCCGCTTATGCGCTGATGGACTTTTTCGCCGATGCATTCCAGAAATAGAAATCATCCCAGTTTTAGAGCACTGTCACTCAGGCCCTACTGGGGGGCACATGGGCTCTAAGAAAACCTCTCTTAAAATTCTTCAATCTGGTTTTTACTGGCCAACCATCGCAAAGGATGCACATGAATACGTGCGATCATGTGACAAATGCCAACTCTCCGGAGGAATAACCAAACAGAACGAAATGCCTTTGAATATGTGTCAAGAAGTCGAACTTTTTGATGTTTGGGGAATAGATTACATGGGTCCCTTCCCCTCATCTTACAGATTCACGTACATTCTATTTGTTGTGGATTACGTCTCAAAATGGGTGGAAGCTCTACCGACCACTTCCTCTGATTCCAAACCAGTCATCAAAATGTTTAAAGAAAGAATATCCACGATCACAAGATCAATAACAAAATAAGATACTTCACATGAAGCATGATTTCAAAAGAACAAGATAATGTGTAGGCTAATGTCCATAGGAGCAAGAGTAAGACAAAAATAAGATAATTGCTCAAGAAGAAGAATCAGGGATGCAAACATACCTCAACTTCATAGTCAAACAATACAAAGTCACATCTAGGTCTAAGCCTAGGCATCCAAAGCAGCTCTTGCAATTATTTCTTCAACTCTGCCATCTCAGTTGGTGTCATCTTGTATGGTGTCTGTTCTATTCGCTGCATACCCAGAACTAGATTGATCTCACAATCAATCTCTCTGACTAGTAGAACACATGGGAATTCATACAGAAATACTTCCTCAAACTCACAGACAACTGGCACCTCCTAAATTCTCAGACTCCTCACCTTGGTATCCACCACATGAGCTAACAATGCTTCACAGCCTTGCCATATCAACTTATCTACCACCATTGCTGACACCAGACACATCGGAAGAATCTTCCTATCTCCTTAGAAGATCCATGATACATCTCCAACAAATGTTTCCACCTTGGAACTACAGTCCAAAACCACCTAATACTTCTCCAAGGTATCTATTCCAAGGATCACATCAAATCCATGTATGTCAAGTGGAAGAAGGTCCACTTGAATGTTATGTCTTGAAAAAGAAAGGACATAGGAAAGACACGCCTCCCGCAGCCCGGTAGAACCAACCAATGAGGTTTCTAAACGAAGACTACTGTGTCTATGACTAACAAGCAAAAAATAACTATCGACCACTTCTCAAGTGATTAAAGAGTGTGTAGAACTCAAGTCAACCAAAATAGATATAAAGTAAGAAGAAGCAAAATTAAAATGAATAACTCCACTTGACATGTCACTACTCATAGGTTGACCACTCCTTCTGACTGACTCATGGCATAGAATCGTGTTGTTGCTTGTCATCGCCCCCGTCCTCTACCAGCTTGTCCTAAAGAACCATATTGTTATGCCTCTCCATGTCCTCGACCTCCACCACTGCCAAACTATTGTCTCTATGAGCCCTGCTGAATTTTCCTTAGTTGTTGGGTGACTTCATCATCCTTCACTGAACATGCCCACCTTAGATGTCTAGCATGCCCACACTTATGGAAATTCATGGTCTCGTACTGCGGCCTAGACAAACCCATCACTAACACAAATATTGAGTTTTAGGATCCTACTAGTGGGAAACTGTGGCCACTACGCTTACTTGGTGACCACTGCGTCAACACATCTGACCTCTATTGTGTCGGTGGTGCTGAAAATGTTGTATTTTTAAAGCCCCCAGTTGATTCTACTTGATACTTTGACGGTCTCTTCTTGGCACTCTTCTCATGTTTCTCAACACCGTATCACTCCACCCTCCTGACTGACATGGCAAATATAACACTAACAAATTCACTCGGGGTTGAATCCCCAAGCTTTTACCAAAACCTCATGCAATAATACCACCCGCAAGTGGACGGGTCTTATCGCAGTATAGTTAAGGATCGAATCCCAAAGGACAACTTTTTAAAGAATCTTTGTCGGTCGAATCTAGCTCAAGTGAGACTAATATTTATAACGATTGATTTGGTTGAGGTTAATTAAACTAAATGCAAGAAAGTAAAAGAGCAGAATTAAAGTTTGTTCTAGATTAATGATATGGAATCGCTGGGATGGTATCGGGTTTCACCACCACTGCATCTGCAAACACATCCAAATACATAACATCCTGGCAAGCATATAACTATCCAAATGGAACTGTTGCGAGCCCTCCCGTAGGGATGTTTAGGCCTGCGTAAGCATCCCCTTAGGCATCACATTTCTCATCTCCATCTGGATCATGCACTTACGGTTCCGAAGATACAACATCAAACTAAGGCTGTGATCCTCCCTGAGGGATGTTTAGACAACAGAAGCATCACCGTGGGCTAGATGGCTTGTCCCCTCACGGATCATACACTTACGATTTTAAGGAGCACCATTCTATTTCTAGTCCGGGAGTCAATCATGCTAATCAACATACATGTAGGTGATTAGTCTGCAAACAAACATCAACGATTAATAAGAAGATACAACATCAAACTAAGGTTGTTGTCCTCCCTGAGGGATGTTTAGGCCACAGAAGCGTCACCGTAGGCTAGATGGCTCGTCCCCTCATGGATCACACACTTACGACCTCAAGGAACCCTATCAGATTTCTCGTCAAGGAGTCTACCTCATTAATCGACATTCTACACTACAAAGATAAGAACAAGATGAAAGCAAGCAGGTAATCAACTACAAGCATATCAACTAGCAACGAAATGAAAAGCTATATACATTGCCTTGAATGTTAAATGAAAAGACATGAATGCATGGGCAGCGGGGCTAGTCCCCACACCCTAGCAAAAAGGAACTACTCGCTCATGATGCGAGAAACAAGAAGAATAAGAAAGAGAGAGGATTCCAGCATGAGCATGATGCAGAAGGTAGTCGTAGCTCAGTGAAGATGATGTGGTCTTCTACATCATGTCGGAGCAGATCTGGATGAACGAGGGATGCCAAGATAGGTCGGGCAGTCTTTCTCACTCCTCCTTCCTTCTCTTATTGGTCTCCTTGAGTTGCAGCATGAACGGTTGGTGAAGTGGCAGTGTAGGATCAGAGATCCTAGATCCTACAACATCAGCATAACTGGAGCAGAATTTTGTCGAGCCAGCGACGTTAAACCAAGGCGCTTCTTGGGAGGCAACCCAAGACCTGAGTATCACCTTTTATAATTTTCTTGTCTTTTATTTTCTTTTAACCTTTTTTTTCTTCTTTCTTTCAGTTCTTTCATCATTAATCTAAAAATTCATAAAAATTCACATAATCTAAAAACAAATATAAAAACACAACATCTTTTGCGGTTAGGGGCGCATCCCATAACCCTTAAATACCCCCCTCACCCCCCATTCTTTCTTCCACTTTCTCGAATTCTCGGCTTCCCTGTTTCATTCCAAAGCTTCGTTTTCGCGCTCGTTTCCCACTCTGACGCTGCCGTCGTCTCCACCGCCATTTCATCACCTCGCCGTCGACTCAGCTTCTTCGCTGTCGTCTCCGGCTCCGTCGTCGTCCCCGCGCATTGACGCGCTCCCACTCTACTGCTCCCCGCGCCCAGCATTCTCGCCGCCCTCTTTACAGGTAGACCACCCAGCAGTTCGTTGGTTTTCACCACCGCCAGACGGTTACGATTTTTCAAACTCTCTCGTCGCCACCATCGCCGTCGGTAACGTCGGCGTGCTTACCCTTCGTCGCCGTTGTTGTTCCCTGCCAACAACCGCCGCACGTTTCGTCTCCCACGCAGTTCATCTCCCTTTCGGTTTCCAAACCGTATGGAACCATTCGGTTTCCAAACCGTATGGAACCATTCGGTCTCCAAACCGTATGGAACCATTCGGTGTCCAAACCGTATGGAACCATTCGGTGTCCAAACCGTATGGAACCATTCGGTCTCCAAACCGTATGGAACCATTCGGTCTCCAAACCGTATGGAACCATTCGGTCTCCAAACCGTATGGAACCATTCGGTCTCCAAACCGTATGGAACCATTCGGTCTCCAAACCGTATGGAACCATTCGGTCTCCAAACCGTATGGAACCATTCGGTCTCCAAACCGTATGGATCCATTCGGTCTCCAAACCGTATGGAACCATTCGGTGTCCAAACCGTATGGAACCAATCGGTTTCCAAACCATATGGAACCATTCGGTCTCCAAACCGTATGGAACCATTCGGTTTCCAAACCGTTACTTTGTTATAATTTCAAATTTAATAAAACCAATCTAATAAACCTCAAACTCCAATAACATTACTTTGTTATAACTTCAACATTCTAACTATTGTTTTCTTGTCAATAATTTTAGAATGACATCACCTTCCAAGCAACCTCAAGGAACAGCTGATGCCCCTTTCTGGACAAGGGAACAATTAGAATCTGAGTGTGACAAACTACAACAAGTCATAAATAACTATGAAACGACTGGAAAGCTCTTGGCAAAGGTGAACCTGCTCACAGTCATGCATGAGATCAAACGCCTCAACAGATGCTTAGGTGAGGTGCACTCCGAAGAAGAGGTCGAGACAATTTCATCCGACGAGGACTCAGAATATCAGCCTTCCCCTGAGGCTGAATCACCCACTGCAAAGTCTAAGGAGAAAAGAAAATCCCAAGCAACCACATCAGAACCAGCACCCAAGAAAAGGGCCAGGAAACAAGTTCACCCTGCCACTGCAAGGGAACAAACTCTGGCAGGGTACATCCCATCACCCATCACCACCACCACCACCCCTGCCACAATTACCGTTCCTATTTTTCTCCCCATCACCACCACAGCACCACCACCTGAAAATCTTTATCTCAATAACATCCCTTCCATCAGCCAAATTCTTAAACCAACAAAGTATGTCTGCCCAAGCATACTTATGAAGATGGGGATCTATAATAGAATCCTCACACTACTTGACAATTCCAATCTTGCTCGGTTATGCTATGTACCTGAAACATCCTATATTGAGCCAACAACAGAATTCTTCACCTATTTCCACAAAGAATCGGTGGACATCATGGATAGAGCAAGGGACGATGGTGACCGTAGAATAACCACCAGAATCTTTAACAACGAAGTGGTCATCACTGAATATGTGCTGAACAAAATCTTCATCGATAACCAAGACCAGCTAAAAAAACCTAAAGCCGCTGGTACAGAACACCCCAAGTTCAACAAACATACCTTCTGGAAATCACTAACGGGGATACCAAATTTTGACGCAAAGACAAGCAAGGCCTCTAACATTCATTCTGGCCTAGTGCGCACACTTCACAAAATCATCGCTGGCGCACTCTTCCCTAGATCAGAAGGAGGAACTGTACTCATATCTGATCTCTATGTTCTCTGGTCCGTCCTAAATGGAATGCCAGTTAACATTGGACGTATTATGCTCATCAAGCTATCAGCCTTCGCCCTAGGAAAAGAAATTTGCACGGGTGGTCATATCACATCCATCATCAAATATCTTAAGATGGATAGACTTCTACCCAAATGCAACCCAATAAAGGGCGACATCCTTACCAACGAACAGATATTAAAGAACTCCTTTATCATAAAAGAAAAGGATGCAAAGCTGCATTACGTGTTCTGCCCCACAACAAAATCTTCCAGAACCTTGCTCCCACTTCCATAACTTGCTGACTATGACAAGGACAAGATCCTATTCTCAGACAATGAGATCATCAAACTCATAGCCTCAGTCAATGCCACAGCAAAGAAAGCAATAGCAGGGCAGGAAGAGCTCAGCATAAATGCCCCGACAGCCAAAATAACAAAAGTTCCAGTCAAACGACCTTCCAGAAGGCTTCTGAAGGCGCACAAGTTGTCAGGGACACCAACATCAAAACCCCACCCCGAATCTGAGCCCTCCCTTCCAGACGAGCATATTACAACCTCATCACTAGACTCTTTTATAATGAGTCTAAATGTTGAGCTCACTACCACCTCTCCACCTTTCACTACCCCAACATCCACTACCCCACTACTTTCAACTACCCCACCACCTTCAACCACCCCACCATCTTCCATTTATCCTCCATCAACCACTCCTCAATCATCCTCCCCACCACTTTTTACCACACCACCCTTCTCCACAACCATACCACCACCCCCACCCTTCTTCACTTCGGGCATTCCATTCTCCACTACAATGCCCGAATTCACCTCCTTCACCTCCACTGCCTTTCCATCAACATTCCTGGATCCATTCCTCTCTCCGGGTATGTCACCACCTTTTCCATCCACCGCCACCCCGACATCGCTGGTGACCCCATCCACAGTCACCACGCAGTTCGTGGGTCCATCAATAGTGTCTTTTCCGCACGACACTACCATTCCACCCCGACCCCAGCCACCTCACTCTTCATCTACTGGGGTCCCTTTTACTAACGTCGGTGAGGAATTCGGACGTCAATTCGACACCATCTGAAACCTCCTCACCGATCCCTCTAACATTTTAAATTCTATTTTTTCTTGTGTGCAGGGTCTAACACAACAGGTCACCAAGATCGACAAGCAGAACCGCGCCATGCCAAGCATTCTCTAAGGAATCCAACAACGTCAAGATTCAGTGGCCAAGCAAGTCGACCACATCAACAACCACTATAAAACTTTGCCCAAGTTGATCCATGGAGTACAACGCCTGCATGATGCGTTGGCAAAGCAGGTCGATAGGATCTCTACGCAGACTCAACCGCTGCCAGAGACCCTCTGCGAGCTCAAGCAGCAACAACAAGCTTTCAGCACGCACATGGACGACATCAATAACACCCTCACACAACTACATAAAAGCCAGGAGGTGTCATCAAGCAATGAGCTTATTCAACTACGAGCTCAAGTAACTGACCTCACAGCACGAATCCTCTCAGTCGAAGAGCATTATTCTGATTTAAAAGAAACCCACGAAGCACTGCTCGAAGCACACGAGCACGTGCAAGTGGCATACGACGAGCTACAATCCCTCCATCGTCAATGCAAGAAGAAAGCACATAAGAAAACAATTGATAAATCAGCAGCAGATGAAGCTGATGAAGATGACGATGAAGATTCTGATTCCTCCGCTGACTCAAACAACAGTACCCCCTCAGCTGATGACTCCGATAAGCCAGATGATGCTGGGGCGGGCCCCAGCCAAGGAACACTACCAAAACACCAGAAAGATCACCAAGCTGGTGATAAAGATCCCAAATCTCCTGCTCCCACGGAAAACGTCAACATATATTATGGGGATCAATTCCTAAACTACTCCACAGGATCTTTAGGGGAGGCTGTGAAAGAAGTGGCTTTTGTTGAGTTCGAAAAATGTATTCTGGGAACCAGCAACAGTATACCAGCCACAACAGCTCAAAAACTCTCTGCACCTGAGCCTTCAGTGCCTGAGCAGGAAGAATCAGAAAGAGTACGCCTAGACACTGATGAAGAACTAGATACTCCTTCTGATTCTGACAGAGATGAAGATCTGCAACATTACATAGACGACTTCGAGCAGACTTTTTCCCCCACACCGCAAGAACTACCCCCGCCGCCCCCTCTACCTCATAAAATGCACGACCTTGATATGGCGGCCATCTCTACCTTAGACGCACAGGATATCTTCATCCTGAACACTATAGTAGACGATGCCAAGGAAGGGGGGGATGTTATCTATCAAAACACAAAGACCAAGCGCAAGTTGACACGTGAGGATTTCCGCTCCATCCTCCGACCCCATTCTGAGGTGAAGATGGTGACCTTCCGCACCCTTCTTGCCAATTCTATCGAAATTTATAGAAGTCCTAGGCGGAAGCAACCAGTTCTGAACACCTCACCAGCTCTGGGTTTGTGCTTGCTATACAAAGAACTACAGCACAAATCCATTGAGCGGTTGCATAGGGGAATGGCCAGAAGACCACGTTTTATAACCGTGCCATTTCAAGTCTGTGGTCACTGGCTACTTATGATCGTGGACACCTCAGCTAGAGACGCAAAAGTGTACAACTTCTTTGCTAGTGAACTGAAGGCCGGAATAATCAACTTTGTCGGCACTGAAGCTGGGGAGGCAAGAAGCATCCCTTTCCGGCTTCTAAAACTCATATGGGCCGCATGCCCTCCTCTCCTCCAGGATTGGAGTCAACCCTGGTTTCGAATAATCAACTCCCAAGTCCAAACCACTAAAGGATCAGGGGACTGCGCTTTCTACGTTATATGACACATTTTAGCGCTCAAACAGCAAGTCCCATTCACCCATCTCATTAACGAAGATTTCCACTCCTTACGAGGGTGGTACGCCATGGAGCTTATCTGCGATAGAAGGTTCTTCAACGACCCTACTATGGCGCCAGATGACGTCCCTCGTTACCTTTTTTTCATCCATCTAACGTCCGCAGAGGAGACCATTCAGACAAACCCTAACGGAGTTGGAAAAAGAAAAGCAGCCAACCAAAGTCACCAAGCAAAGACAATGGAACCCTTTCATCTTCGACCTGGCCCCAGATAAAGGTGATGTTGACTTGATATCTGGGGCAATCATCAAGAAATCCTCTCTACATATGGTGCCCCCATCTTCCATTGAACCATCATTTCCAAATTTCGATCGAGAAGCTTGCAAAAATCTTTCAGACAATGAACTCCGGCTCATAATGTCACGGCTATATGCCGAAAAGGACGACCTTGTATATATTGACGGGGATATCTTGGTTATGGCAGATGTCCTCCGTGAAACTGTACAGATCAAAGGTTCCATGTCTGTAAGTGTAATGACTGCTTATCAATACTTGCTCGCACGGAATCACCACACAATCTATATGGTGTCAGCTTACATGAAGGACGATCTTTTAGGGCTGAAGAACTTCGAAACAAAGGAGCCACTCATCTCTTATCTTCAGCATACAACTCTGAAGTTCATTATGCTACCTTTCCTTCATCAAGAGCACTGGATGTTACTGGCAACTAATCTTCATGAAGGAACAACAATAATCTACAACAGTTCCGACAGCCAGTATGATCCGGAACAGAAAGAATATACCACAACTACAAAGACACCAACAGAGGAGGTGGCAAAGGAGTGTGCTGACAAATTACACAATCTTTTGGGTCAGCACACGTGGGCTTATGACAAAGATCACTTCAAACCACCAGCCTTCTACCACAGGTTCCCCCAGCAAATTAAAGAATCCAACGATTGCGGCTTCCATGTCCTCTTCTGTATGTATACAATTTTGACCCTTCACAAGCCTATAGAGGACATGATAGAAGTGGACTACTACGCACTATGTGGAAAGCTCGCAGCCACCTTACTCAGAACTCATGGGGCAAATAAAGGATTAACAGAAGCCTAATGCCCTTGTCCATGCACTTCTCAACCTATCACTTTGACACTCTGTGGACAGAGTGAGTGATAAGTTAGGGGGGGAGTGCATTGGACAAGGGTGAGGTATCATTCTTCTTCAACCCTTCTATCTCTACCCTTTCCCTTAACTTTTTCAAAACCTTCTGTTCATATTTAGACTTTTCCAGTAATTTCTTCAATAAAATAACTCTTAAGTATAACTTTCATCCTAGAAAGATTCACCCCTAGCTAATTTAGAGATAAAGTAGTCCTCAAGAATAAAATAACAAGATTAGCATATAGGCATGAATGGCGAATTTATACATTTCTTTCACAATTGGTTTTTATGCTTTTACTTCAATTCTATCTCAGACTCTTCACAGGTCAACTTCAGGGCCAAAGCAAACCGAAAACTCTCAAGGTTAAGAGGGAAATCAGGGGGAAATCCAAAATCAAGAAATCTCTCAAGCGGACCACCAAACAAAAATAAGTGCATGTCAGGAACCCTAAGAACAGTTTTCTTCTTTCAATAAAAGAGGCTTGGCCGCCCAATCAAAAACCCTAACAAAAACCCATTTCCTAAGCCTGTGAGTTTCAAATAAAAGCCAGAGTGTTGAATAAAAACATGAGAGTTGTGCCACGCATAAGGACCTATATGAAGAGCCAATTAAGATCTCACCCGGCCGGTACATACAGCTGCCCTCATGAAGGCAGATGTGTCGTGCCCGGTAGTGAAATCCTAAGGTCTCCAAATATATGAAAAGGCTGATAAAGGACTCGGCCGGCCGGTACATTCAGCTTCCCTCATGAAGGCAGATGTGTCGTGCCCGGTAGCGAGACCCTAAAAGCATAGGACAAAACCTCCCCCACTTGAAGGGGGAATTACACAATAAGCCTTTTAAGCCAACCCTCATACCCACTCTAGCTGCCGGTAGGTTTCTCAAAAGAAGTATAAAACTTATTAGAGTCGATGACATGCATAAAAAAAAGGTCCCAGTGCGAGACTCGCGATATGAAAGGAACCTGAGATCCATGCAACTCTTGATACCCGAAAGAGTTAGTGTAAGCAGAAGCCCTAACAAGACCTCGGTAGATCTCTGATCTAGAATTGAAGCAAGAGTATGGAAACCCTAACTAAATAAAATCGCCTCACCACTGCATGCCTTAGCTCTATCTATCTTGAGGACAAGCTAGACTCTAAGTTGGGGGGTGATAACATCCCATTTTGTGACGTTATCTTATTGGTTCTCCTTAATTTTCCATACTCTTTCTTAGATAAATTAGATAGAATCATTAACTTTTTACTTTATTACTGATATACCAATAAACTAAACTTCTCTTCTTTATTATTGCATGAAAACACAAAAAAAATTATTACAAAGACTCCATACGATCCCAAGACCGCATGAGTGTCATACGGTCTCAAGACCGCATGAAGGCCATACGGTCTCAAGACTGTATGAGCCCATGCGGTCTCAAGACCGTATGAGCCCATTCGGTCTCAAGACCGTATGAGCCCATGCGGTCTCAAGACCGTATGAGCCCATGCGGTCTCAAGACCGTATGAGCCCATGCGGTCTCAAAACCGTATGAGCCCATGCGGTCTCAAGACCGTACGAGCCCATGCGGTCTCAAGACCGTATGAGCTCATACGGTCTCAAGACCGTACGAGCTCATGCGGTCTCAAGACCGTTTGAGCTCATGCGGTCTCAAGACCGTATGAGCCTATGCGGTCTCGAGATCGTATGAGCTCATACGGTCTCAAGACCGTATGAGCCCATGCGGTCTCAAGACCGTTTGGGCTCAACTTAAGCCTATAAATAAGACCCCAAAGGTCACTTCAAAGGGAGGATCCCTCAGACGCCCAAAGGCTACCCCTCCAGTTCCAGAGCAATTCCATCCTTCATCCATCGCCCCAAGGCTGCCGGTTTGAGGTCCACGTCTCATCATCAAGCTACCTTCTCTCTCATCAACAAAGAAGGTGGAAAGAGAAGATCCATCATCAAGCAGCTACGAAGTGTGAAGATCGTTGCTCTCTCCACCAAGGGTTCAACCTTCCCTCCTCCGTGGAGATGTCATTCTTTCTCTCTCTTCTCACCTCCTCCTTTGCTCTTGAGATGAGCGAGTAGTCCTTTTCACTAGGGTGCGGGGAGTAGCCCCGCTACCCATGCTTTCATTTCATGCAATGTAATTCAATCGTTTGCAATAGAGATACTCTCCTTTTTGGCCCAACATCAATCGTTTAATGAATGCTTGTTGCTTGATCACCAACTTGTGTTACTTATTGTCTCTTGGTATGAATTGTCTATGTTTATACCCTTAGATCTGAATATTGATGGAATGTTGGTTCTAGATATATGTAGTCACCATATGTCTGTTTCGGTATCTAGGAGTGCTTTCACGAGTGGAGTAAACTCACTCCCATCGTTTCACTTTCATACTATGAAATGGAATCAGTTGACGTATGGAAGTGCAACCTTGGTAAGGTCGAGTAACACACTTCATGAAGGAGTAATGCAAAGTAAGTGACCATTTGTTAGGGGATGGCTGGCATTGTAATACTCCACACTCCTCGTAGTTGGTTATCCGAAAGGAAGCTAAGTCTACAAAGATGAGTATCAACATCATATACATGAGTATGTGTACCATCTCATTATGTTATGCATGTGTTACTACCATGCACTCAAGTGAGGGTATCAAACACCCACCAAATATGTGTCACGAACACCCTCAAAGCAAGAGTATCAACCTAAAGTCAACTAGGAGTCTCGACCAAGACAAGAACATGTGTCTCAACCACCACAAAAGTAGGTGTCTCGGCCACATTCAAAACAAGCATCTTGACCAAGACCGAAACACATGTATCGACCATCCATGAAATAAGGGTATCAACTACAAAAAAAAAGAGCCTCGACCAATACTAATCATGGTGTCTTGACCACTAACTAGTGTGGTGTATTGACCACCATCAAGCCACATGTCTCCACCCAAAAAAAACCAAGGGTCGCGATCGAAACAAAAGCATGCATCACGACCAAACTAAAACATAGGTATCGACCAAGACAAGATTAAGGTATAGCGACCACCAAAGTCAAGCTACCCCAACAAAACTTATCCAACACCAAAATAAAGATAAACCTCATTCAATATAGAAGGTGAATATCAAGTAAGATCACCATCCACAAGAGGGAAAACTCCATGCAAGGGGCACATCGAAACCTTAAAAATTGAACTCCAATAAGAAGACGAAGAAACCAAACCAAGGTAAAGAAGACCAAGCTTCAAACTCATGAAAATCAACTCAAAAATCTCAATAAAGCACAAAGGACAAACTAAAGCATGGTGATGAAACAAAGAAACATGATGCATGTATGATCATAATCTCAACCAACACATAACAAGTCAGATATAAGAATCTAGGTTTCAGGATATCAAGCAACTTCCAAGAAAAATATTAACAAAACTTAAATCTTAGGTTATGATAACATCATCTAGCATTTTACCATCGTGTTCATAGATCAAAATAGTAGCATGCAATTATGAATAAGGTGCAAGTAATAGGAGAAGGTAAAGAGTTATATAACCCACCTTAAGGAGAAAACCAAGCTCCAAGATCAAAGGCTCCACAGAAGAAGACGAAGCTCCAACAAATGCTCAACTCTTGGCCACAAGAGCACCTTACAAAGAAGAAGAAAACACCCAGGTCAAAGATAGCTCACAAAAAGAGGGTAAGAAACCCTAGGCTGAACCAAGAAGAAAAAAGAGAGAAGAGAAGAAAACTTCCTCACACTTGGGTACCACCTTGTCAAAACATGGCCTTTGACCCTTTGTGATGAGGAGTTCTCTCTCAATACGAACACCATGGATAGTCCACAGTCTATGGCCAAGAAAGGGGTAGAAGAAAGGTAGGGTTCAAAAGGGAAAATGTGACCAAGGGAAAATAACCACTTACCAAGAAGAGAAACCACCAAGAATCACCACAAGGAAGGTGATCAAGCTCCAAAGCACCACATGCAAGGTTGATCGACCTCCAAAGCACCCAAGATTAGTCCTTCTTACTCCTCAAAGCTCCAAGGAAGAACACAAGAGAAGGGATAAGAAAGAGGGATGAAAAAGATACTTGCACGAAGAAGAGAGGTTATATACTCAACGGAGGAGGGAAGAAAGGTAGGGGTGAGGTGTCAACGTAAGAGACCACCAAAAGGACACTTGTCCACAAAAGAAACTAACATGAAACCACTATATGCATGCATGCACGGGATGGTGATACTACCAATGTTGTGTATTGAACTCTTTAGGTCAAAAACACATTGGTTTAGGTCAAGACGCATCAAGGGATTGAAACAAACATCAAATCACATGTCTCAACTACAACAAAAGGTCACCAAACAAACCTAGTTGAGACACATCACAAGAAGATAATTGTCTCAACCAAAAATATCTCTAGACCATCAAGGTCGAGACAAAAACACCCAAACAAGGTGTCTCGGTCGAGACAGACCCAAGTCATACTAACATGGTCA
The DNA here is from genome assembly GCA_963693085.1 of Alisma plantago-aquatica. NCBI lineage: Eukaryota > Viridiplantae > Streptophyta > Magnoliopsida > Alismatales > Alismataceae > Alisma > Alisma plantago-aquatica. The sequence continues at coordinate 886,586,681 of OY856411.1, forward strand.
AGAGACAGGTCGCAACACTCAACCAAACTCAACAGGGTCAACACCAAGCAAACCCTAGAAACCCTAGCTTCACCACAAGATGCCACCTCATCAACCAAGGTCCAACAAGGTGCCCCATACCATCATTCTCTCTCTCTCATGATTCTAAATCACTAATAGCATGGTCAACATGTAACAAATTCCAAAATAACCCATCATCATGGGTAAATTGCAACTTGTTCTGAAACAAAGCTCAAACATCACCAAAACAGGACCAAACTGGAAACATAAGATTGTCACATGCTAACAAGGCATCTCAAAGGATAAGATTAAGGTTCTAAGAATCTTATTAAGCAAAACAAGCATACTTAAGCACTCAGCTAGGTTAAGGTCTTACAATCATAAAACCCTAATGAGGATTTCACCCTAAAAGTCCTATGTGAAAATAGATGGGTACTTCCTATGCATCTCTTCTACAAGGTCCCATGTGGCTTCCTCAATTCCATGATGATGTGAAAAAACCTTCACCAACACTATATCCTTCTTATTCAACTTCTTCACTCTTGTATCAAGGATTAACACATGACCCTCCACATAGGATATGTCCTCATCAAGCTCAACCTCCACTGGATGCAAAACCAATTTGATACTAGGGTGGAACTTCCTCAACATAGACACATGGAACACTGGATGCAACCTATGAAACTCAGGTGGCAACTCCAGTTTATAGGCCACCTTCCCAACACGTGCCACCAGAGGGTTAGGTCCCATATACCTGGGAGGCAACTTACCCTTCTTCCCAAACCTCAAAATACCTTTCCAAGAAGAGACCTTGACATACACTCTTTCCCCCACTTGGAACTCCAATAGTCTATGTTGGTTATCTACATACGACTTCTACCTACCATCAATTACTTTCAGTTGTTGTTGATTTACTTTGATCTTCTCTTTTGTATGCTACACAAGCTCAGGACCAAGAAGTTGGTATTTTCCAGTCTCATACCAACATAACAAAGATCTGCAATGCCTCACATATAATGCCTCATAAGGTGCCATATCAATAATCCTTTAATAACTATAATTATAGGAAAACTCTATCAGACTGAGTTGCACATCCCAACTGCCCAAAAACTATAATACACAAGCTCTCAACAAGTCCTCCAAGGTATGAATCGTCCTCTCAGACTATCCATATGTATGTGGGTGAAACACAATGTTGAACCTCAACTGTGTACCCAAAGCTATGTGCAAGTGATCCCAAGAAACACAGGTGAACTGAGGACCTTTGTCAAACATGATGATAGCTGGGATACCATGTAAACCTACTATCTCATCAACATATATTTATGCAAGTTTCTTTGTTGTGTAGATTGTCTTTACTGGAAAATGGTGTACTGGATTGATTAACCTATTCACGATCACCCAAATGGAATCATGACCATTTGTTTTTCTAGGTAGATCGACCACAAAGTCCACCATAACATGATCCCATTTCCATTGTGGTATTGGCAACCATTGCAACTTCCTTACACGCTTCTGATGCTCTACCTTGACTTGCTGATACACAAGACACTTAGCGACAAACTATGCCACATCACACTTCAAACTGGGCCATCAATATAGGTCTTTAAGGTTATGATACATCTTGGTGCTACATGGGTGCATAGCATACATCAAAGAGTGAGCCTCTTCCAAAACCATCTTCCTCAAATTGTTGATGTCAGGAGCCACAATTCTACTATGGTAACATATTGTCCCATCCTCTGCCTCATAGAATCCATTACACTTCTCTCTTTCAAACTTTGCTCATATCTATTGTATTGCAATATCATTCTGCTACACATCTCTGATATTTTGCCTCAACATAGGATTCACTTGTAGTTGTGCCAGCAAACCTACTAACAGAGAGACTTCCAACTTCACATTCATCTAAAGCAAGGATACCAACATGTCTCTCTTATGGCACACCAAGGAACATAAATGTGCCTTATCTACAGATAGTGATGAAGAGACTTCCTATAAAGGCATCTGCCACCTCATTTTCCTTTCTTGGATGATAATCAATGGTGCAGTGATAATCCTTAATTAACTCCATATAGCGTCTTTGCCGCATATTCAACTCCTACTATGAAAAGATGTACTTCAAGTTCTTGTGATTTGTGAATATTTGACACTTCTCATTATAAAGGTAATGCCTCCAGATTTTCAAGGCATGGACCACTATAGCTAGATCCAGATCATGGGTTGGGTAGTTCTCCTCATGCTTATTCATCTGTCGTGATGCAAAAGAGATCATATTCTTATCCTGCATGAGCACACATCTCAAGTCATTCCTCGAGGCATCACAAAAGATAATATATCCCTTCCCCTACTCTGGCAGCACTAGCATTGGTGCACTGGTCAACTTCTCCTTTAGCGACTAGAAGGCACACTGACACTTTTCATCCCAGACAAAAGGCACATCTTTCCTTATAGTAATGCCACTGAGCTGGAGTTCTTAATGAACTTCCTATAATATCCTACCGAACCCAGATGAATGTGAACTTTTGTTGGAAACTTTGGTTGTTCCCACTTCATCATGAACTCAACCTTCTTGGGGTCCAAACGAACACCCTCAGCAGATATCACATGTCCCAGAAAGGACAATTCCTTCAGCCAGAACATGCACTAGCTAAACTTAGCATACAACTAATGTTGTCTCAACAAGGTCAATGTTTGGCACAGATGTTGTTCATGTTGTTGACTATCTTGATTGTATATCAGGATACACATACAGGCAGCCTATCGACGTCCTGGAACCGATGCCCAAATGAGGACGATGTTGGTCCTATTGATAGGCTTGGGTTTGGATGCGCAGCTGTCCAAACGGTCTGGGAAGCATGATCCGTCAAATAGTCTGTGTGATCGATCATTACCTCACAGTCTCAAGACCGAGAGGGCTTCCTTACTGCGAGTGTAGAGCAGGAGTGGACGGGTCTACCGTGGATGTTGCAGGTGAGCGGCGAGGTAGGAAGGTAATGTGAGAAGGAAGAGTGATAACCTCCCATTTTGTGACGTTATCTTATTGGTTCTCCTTAATTTTCCATACTCTTTCTTAGATAAATTAGATAGAATCATTAACTTTTTACTTTATTACTGATATACCAATAAACTAAACTTCTCTTCTTTATTATTGCAGGAAAACATAAAAAAAAAATTATTACAAAGACTCCATACAGTCCCAAGACCGCATGAGTGTCATACGGTCTCAAGACCGCATGAAGGCCATACGGTCTCAAGACCGTATGAGCCCATGCGGTCTCAAGATCGTATGAGCCCATTCGGTCTCAAGACCGTATGAGCCCATGCAGTCTCAAGACCGTATGAGCCCATGCGGTCTCAAGACCGTATGAGCTCTTGCGGTCTCAAGACCGTATGAGCTCATGCGGTCTCAAGACCGTATGAGCTCATGCGGTCTCAAGACCGTTTGAGCTCATGCGGTCTCAAGACCGTATGAGCCTATGCGGCATCGAGACCGTATGAGCTCATACGGTCTCAAGACCGTATGAGCCCATGTGGTCTCAAGACCGTTTGGGCTCAACTTAAGCCTATAAATAAGACCCCAAAGGTCACTTCAAAGGGAGGATCCCTCAGACGCCCAAAGGCTGCCCCTCCAGTTCCAGAGAAATTCCATCCTTCATCCATCGCCCCAAGGCTGCCGGTTTGAGGTCCACGTCTCATCATCAAGCTACCTTCTCTCTCATCAACAAAGAAGGTGGGAAGAGAAGATCCATCATCAAGCAGCTACGAAGTGTGAAGATCGTTGCTCTCTCCACCAAGGGTTCAACCTTCCCTCCTCCGTGGAGATGTCGTTCTTTCTCTCTCTTCTCACCTCCTCCTTTGCTCTTGAGATGAGTGAGTAGTCCTTTTCACTAGGGTGTGGGGAGTAGCCCCTCTACCCATGCTTTCATTTCATGCAATGTAATTCAATCGTTTGCAATAGAGATACTCTCCTTTTTGGCTCAACATCAATCGTTTAATGAATGCTTTTTGCTTGATCACCAACTTGTGTTACTTATTGTCTCTTGGTATGAATTGTCTATGTTTATACCCTTAGATCTGAATATCGATTATATGTTAGTTCTAGATATATGTAGTCACCATATGTCTGTTTCGGTATCTAGGAGTGCTTTCACGAGTGGAGTAAACTCACTCCCATCGTTGCACTTTCATACTATGAAATGGAATCAGTTGACGTATGGAAGTGCAACCTTGGTAAGGTCGAGGAACACACTTCATGAAGGAGTAATGCAAAGTAAGTGACCATTCGTTAGGGGATGGCTGGCATTGTAATACTCCACACTCCTCATAGTTGGTTATCCGAAAGGAAGCTAAGTCTACAAAGATACTAGCTGATTAGTTTCTCTTTGCAGGTCTTTTTATTATGTTGCATGTTTATGATCCATGAGTAGTGGTGTGAAACCCGGCAACATCCTAGTGGTTTTAATCATTGCCTACAACTTTAATCTCTACTTTCTTTCTTTTACTTTCCTTGCATCTAGTTTAAACAATCAAATCAAACTTTCGGTCTAAATATCAATCGTTAAGTAGTTAAGTACGGCTAAAACGTTTTCCATCTTGTTTAACTCTAAACAAGACCGTTGTCCCGTGGATCCGACCCTTAAACTATATTACGATAAGACTTCCGCGTGTCTTAGCACACGCGAGTGGAGATCTTACCATAATACAAGCAAGGCTAAACTTAGAGATTCATCATCTCTAGGAGTTTTAGTGGCGTTGCAAAACTCCATCAAAGAGGCACTGATGTTGTTGGTGTATCAGTGGCCGGACGCTACAGTCACTGCTGCAGGTGGGATGGAGCTAGGGTTGGTGGGGAGAAGAAGACGGAGGGTCCAGGCTCTATCTGCTCCTTATGGTCTTGAGAAGAGGCTTCTCTTCATGGTTTCGGGATCGTGAGAGTTCTCTCAGTCTTGAGACCATGAGGGCTCTCTCAGTTCCCAATCTGTGAGGGCAAACCGTTAGAGAAAGTAAAAATTGTTTGGAGAGGGCAAGGGCTCAAGATCGTTTAAGCAGATGAAAGCAAACCGTTGATCAGTGATCGGATGGTGAAGAACAACTATCGCCCAAATGGTCTAGGAATCCAGTTAGATCCAAACGGTTTTGAGGTGAGGTTGTCCATACGATCTTGAGACCAAATGGATGAAATCGATTGGTCAAGACCGAATGGCGAGACCGAATGGTGAGACTGAATGGTGAGACCATTTGGTCAGAACCAAGGGTGAGTGAAAGGTGGGTCCCAGCTGAGTGTTCAACCTCATCAAGACATACATCAAATCAACATAAATTCAGTTAAAATCGTGATAATTAGACCAATTAAGTAGTTTTGCACATTTTGATATTTAGTAAATGAAATTGAATGCATTGACTTGACTTTGACCCAATAAGGTAATTGAATTCCATGATGAATATGCATTCATCAAAATACCCCGAACTTAAATGTTGCTCGTCCTCGAGTTACAAAAAATTTGAAACAGTCACCAAATGAATACTTTCAATTTGTGTGATTGCCTAATCTTCACATCACGATTGTTTTCTTTCAGCTCAGTATGACTCAGTATCTCAACCTCCTGAGACCACTAAACACATCTTACCATATCTTCATTCCTGAGTTTGCTTTCCAATATCACTTCCTCCTCACTTTTTCCAACAACAAGAATGTCAAAGAGGTTCGTAAGAGTCTAGAGATACCCACAGAGCAACAAGTGTGCATCTGATCTGACACTGGTGTATTTCAGGGTGGTGGAGGCATTTATTGTGACTTTAGGTAGAAAAGGGAATGAATGGTGGTATGGAAGGAAGAAATAAATATCTCCTCTATTGGACTCAAGATTTTTATTATATTATTTGCAATTTCATTGATTGCATTTTTTGTGCGAATCTCTCCTCTATTCGACTCGAGATTGCATTTCTTTTTGTGTGCGCTTTGGCATCTTTTCATGGTGATACACCCCTATTTATTTGCGAGGGGTATGGAAGAAGCAGATATAGAGGGAAGCGGTGTGCCACCCCGAACTTAGGGTTTGGCACTATTTTGGCTATTTTTGTTTCTTTTTTATGGATGGAGGGATACAAAGATAATAGAAGTGTAGAAGAGAGTTCAGATCAGAATGTGTCTTGATTTACAATTCTATGCAACGGGTTGTTCTCTTTATCATACTCTACTCAAATAATCTTAATGAGGATCTGGTGGGGATTCCATGTTGTTGTTCCACTAGTTAGTTAGGAAGCATGATGTGTTTGATTCCTATCAATTCATCAGACACTTGCCTCTTTTGCATAAAGATCATGATGTTAGGATTCATAAGCTTCACAAGATGATTTCAATCAAAAGGCTAGTTTTCAGAAGGTCCTTTTGAGGATCTGCTTTGAATAAGGAAGGTATAGTTAAAAAGGCATAGAAATTGAAAACATGTCAAAATTTCATCAAGTATCTGTTCAAATTTCTTTGAAAATTTTATTTGAAAATTTTGAAAATTTAGGTCAAAAATGCGACAATGAAATCTTAAGTCTGATTTAGATGGGTGAAAGTGGAGAGTAAGATACGTACCACCCACCCTCCACCCCAAACATAGAAATTTTCTCGTCCTAAGAAAAATCTAAATCTGAGATGGAGGGGAAATTTCATGCCGTTTGGACCACCAGATGTGGTTGCGTTCCAATCAGCGTGAGTCCTCCATCTGAAAATCTCAAAAATAAAGACCAATCAGAACTCAAGATAGCATCTCGCGATGCAATTTTTATTTAGTACAAAATTATCTAAAATTTAAAAACAAAATTTAGAAAATTTCTAATTCAAAATGGAAAGTAGAATGAATTTATTGATCGGGTTGCCTCCCGACAAGTGCCTTTATTTTATGTCAATGGATCGACGTGGATACTATCACCATGGTGGGGCTCTAGGTGGAACTTGAGCTGGACTGGTAAAGTTTTTGGTGGTTTCTTTTTCAACCATTCATTAATCTTCACTTTGATTTTAGCTTCTTATATCCTTCCCCATACAGAACGAGCAATGTCGGAGCATATAGGGAAACAACCTGTAACGTCCCCAGATTTTCACCTTCTCAAAACCCCATGGAGATGAGAAGACAAAATCCGAAAATGTTAGCAATCATATCAGAAAGCGATGTGGAAGGATAATACGCATACATGAACATACAACCACATAACATTTCTCAACAATAACATGTATATTTACAACAATATGAATTATTACAAAAAATGATTTACATTTACATATTGAATGCAAATTCTACAGTCTAAGAGCATGTATGCTAAACTAGGATCTACACAATAGGTACAACCTGTACAACTTGCTCACATCTTGTACTTTTTCTCCCATGCTATCTCTAAACCTAAAACATATGTGAAACAACAAATAAACACACAAGGTGTTGTGTACATGGGCAGAAAGATACATATATTTATGGCTTTCATAATTTTGAAAAAGATTTGCAGAAGGAAAGAAAATCATAGAAAACACTTCTTTATTTAAGCGAAACACACCAATTTAAGTCATTTTCCTAGATGAATTGCATTATCAAGGTGGACTAGTACCAAAACATAAATATTAGGCCCATCCCCGTGTACCAAGTACTCTAGGGAAACTCCCCGTACACCGTGTGCTCTAGGGAGGTGTACTACCCAACATTATTCCATTCCCTCGTAAGGGGGATAATGAACACCTTAAATAACTACAAAGCATCTACTTATCATTTATGTTTACAAGTGATAAAACACCGAGTACTATATAGTGCTACTACATCCAATATTTACAAATAGGAGAGAGCATACATGCATATCATGATTGCAAGCAAGAAAACCATAGTCATATACTTAAATAAAACCCACGTACCTGAGTTTAGAGATTCCTATTTACATTCTGGATCATCTACATATCTGGTCATCACCTGATTAATAACAAAATCATATACTAGCATCAGATTCTGATCATCTTAACCCTAGTCGTGTTCATTTTAGGGTTTACTTACATCATTATGTTATTCTCATCATTACTTGTATTCTTACCTAATATTTATCTTACTGATGTCATTTTCCAGATTACAGTTCATCAACTAGATATACTCATGTGTCACATTATTATGTGGACATATTTAACATTATGTCACTTTCATTAACCATATTAGGGTTACATCACATGTATTAAGGGTGCTCTTCATATAACATGCATTCTATGCATCATCATGATCTCATAATTAAATCTGAGTTTCCAAATACAGATACGAGCTTACTCTGTAAATTTCATCATTTATTGAGCATGCATGTATCTATTACATTTTCTTTAGGGTTATTAGCCCTAATTAGCCATACGGAGTAAATTACATAATTTTGTGCATCATCATCATAATCACTGACATACACTGGATTATAAGCATGAATATTGATTTACTGGCATATTCTCATAATTTTAGGCCAACGTTTGATATTTATTATCCATCAATGAAGCCTTTCAAAACTAACAAGATATTAGTGATATTCATGCATCAAGAGCCTGATATTATTGTTCCATCTTGTGCTACGCATTTTTATGAACATTTCGGTATATTATTTGTATTTTTCGGATAAGTGTGCTAATTACTGTGATTTAAACAACATCTGGGAATTATCTGAGATTATTACCTTTTTGAGCCAATAGGCGGGCGCCACGTGGCTCATGGCTTGTCTTGTGCAAGCAGCCCACTCATTTCCTAGACGCGCCTGGTCTGGTTGCTGGGAGATGAACCGGTTTTTTCTTCTCTAAACTTGGTCTATTTCCTTTCTTCTTTCTCCGTGTTGCACTCAACGCGATCTTCCATTAGCGCCGGCCTGCTGCGTGACTATCTGGGTCGAGCGCCGCCAGTGCTTGGACCTAATGGCGACCAAGCAGGCAACATGGCCTCCTCCTCGCTCGTACCTACCTCCGCAAGGGAGATTAGAACCTCCCGATCGCCTACTTTCAAGTCCCAAGCGGGACCTATTCCTCCGCAGAGAACTACCGCCGCCTGGGTTTGGTGCCACTGGGGCTCTGCTCTGGCAAGGGCATCGCCGCTGGGCTCTACCTCAGTGAGCGATCAGCAGGAACAGGCGCCTCTCTCTGCTTCGTGTTCTCACACAATCACAGCCATTGCTCGGCCGTCGTCGTGTTGCTGGACTCTGTCCATGGACGCCGATGTGAGGCTCTTCTACGGTCTGAGATCCAGCATCGCCAACTCCCGCCTGATTTGTTGAACACGCCGCCAAGCTTGTATGTGGTTCTCGATCCCAGCCTATGCCGTCGATGCAAGGTCACCATTATTGTCCTTATGACCTTGGTGCTGGCAGGCGCCGCTGCGTGAGGGAGGGATCCAGAGGTAGGTGGTGATGCTTGCTATTTGCATGTGTCGCTGCCGTCAGCGCCAATCCAAACTGGGTGTAAGGGATCCTTGCTATGATCTCTGTGGGTGCTGATGCCGATGGTTAAAGAGGTTGTCGACAACAGACTTGAGGTGGTGTTTGGTAGTAGGGAAGAAGTAGTGGTGGTAGGGATTGGAGATGATGGTGGGGGTCGATCTACCTCCTCACTTCCTGCTCCTCCCTTCTTCTCGCAATAGTGGAGAGATGCAAAATAGATATGGGTGGATCTCTCTCGCCACTTCTGTGTTGTTCATGACTAAAAGGTTGTTAAGCAGATCTTGAATTTCATGAAGAAGACAGGTGACGAGTTGGGTTGTTTCCCTCAACCCCACAGGAGCTGGAGTTTAGAAACGAAGTCTCCATTACCGAGTCAACAGTAGTCACGGTTTGGATTGGGCCAGGCTTGCTACCATGGGCCACATGACATGTTAATGATACACCCATCATTATCTCCAACAACCATAATTTGAATGCAATGAGACTTTAACAAAACCCTAAAAAACAATAGTTCTCTCCCGGCTATGTCTCATACACATGGTCTAAGATTTGTTCACTAAACCCAGCTCATCACACATATTTTGAAATCAATGTGTAAACATTGAATATAACTAAACAAATCATTTAACACTGATCAAATAAGTTCTATCCACTTAAATTGATCGTGATGCATCCCAAGGTTCCTTATTCAGCCATTTAAATCCAAGTGTGCGTAATTTGGTACTTAACTCCAAAATGTCCTCAAATCGACTAATGATTAGTATTAATCATCTTCATGTACATGAAAGGCCTTCGATAGCTACTATTGAACCTTTAACGGAATCTGGGTCATACTTGTGGGTCAACGAAACCATTTTTGAATAACAGTCACCCTGCCCTAGAATTAACCAACCAGGAATATCCTTGGATCATAAATACTATATTGGTTTTAGAAATTTTGAAAATCAGGTCATCAAATTCACCCCACCTTGTTTGGAATTTCGTCCTCGAAATTCAACTAATCTCATCCTTAAGAGGCTATTTAGGAGTTCAGCTTCATATACATCATCATTGCTTAGGTTCTAAGACCACCATAATTGCATGCACTCTAAGTTGTCAACTTAGGGTCTAGAGATTCTTGGGTGTGTCCACCCCACGTTATATATATTTATATATATGTGGAAGCATCACTTAAAGTCTTAGCCATAACATGACATTATGATATCTTAGGATTACATCACCCCTTAGGGTACATGTTTTGTTCATACTTTTTAAAGTTAAAAAGGAATTCGTTTATATGCCATGGTATTCAGATCATTCAAATCTAACATCATTAACATCTTACAATGATTTCAGCATTAGAGGAGATTTATCTTCATCCTTGATATTAGGATTTTTCTACATAAGAAGGGCTTATGTAACATGCTTGACCATTAGGGTTTCACCCTATAGCGTGATATTCATACTCAACTTAGAAGCATACATCGAGAAGGATCTAAGTTATGAACTATATTTCTGATCATATATCCTATGATCCAAAAATATCTTTATATCAAGTTCACGAGTTCAACTTTTTATGTCTTACATGTATTATGTGATGGGAAAAAGAGAATATACTAAGTTTATCTCATGATCTCAACATCATATCTTTCATGTTTCATATGAAGGGGAAGAGAATATTTTAAAGTCAAACTTATCATGATTTCAAACTTTGGTACTACATGTATGATATAGGGGGGGGGGGATATAGAATAGGTCAAGCTTATACGAGTGACTCCTTATATATAAATCATCTATATAGCTCAAGTGAGGTTTCCATCATCGTATATTAAGAAGGATAAGAAGAAGGGAGAACATGTATGTTGAGTATCTTTTGCATAAAGCATCATACTCTCATAACTAGAGTTCATATATTACCTCACTTGCAACTAATGATGAGATGAACAAAATATGTCACTCTAGCTAGGACCTAACTCAACCAAAGGATTGACTTTATCATATGGGTCATCTACCCATCCTTTTATTTTACCCAATTCTCACATATAGATTTCAATCATGCATAAGGACTCAACTCAACACTCAAGAGTAATCTAGTGTAGGACACATTTTTTTTTACAGATCTCATATATTAGAGTCTAGGTCCTATGACCTTCTCCCTGTGGGTCTTACTCTCTCTAGAGTTCACCACATATCTCATCCTACCACTAGATATCCTCCTGGTATAAGAGCTCGAGGCTCATGCACACTCATCTCTATCTTAACTAAGCTTATCTTGAATAGGAAAAAGGGAATATACTTTCATCATCCCGACTTAGCATAGATCCTCCCAAGAGTGGATTCGGTTCATATATAACTCAAATCTTAATAAGGAAACTTATACCATCATAGATCAACTTAGGTAAGATTCTATATACTTATTCCTTCATCTTTCTTTTGTCTATCTATCTATCACATAACCTTATGAGGCTCTAGACACCTAATCTAGATCTATTCTCTCTTCTAGACTTATGTCACTCCCTTTCACTTAGATTGCATGAACACTAACTACTCTCCAGTGTGAGGGACACATTTTTATATTTACATATATATAATAAAATATTATATAGTTGTTCTCCGAGAAAGAAGACGTCAGAGAAAATTGTCGAGGCTCGAGCCGATTGGAAAACAAAACCAAATCAGCAAAATCGAGTGTCCCACACACAGTAGATAGTCTAGTGCTATGTCACCTAGTGAAATGGTGAGAACGAGATGTAGACTAGTGTAGCTACCTAATACATATGAGCTCTATATGGAAAGGGTTTCTCACACTTGTCTAAACTTAGTTCTCGAACATCTAGGTTCTAACTTAGAGGCTAAGTCAAAACTTATTCCTATAGAACAACTTATTAAGTTTCTAAGGTTTAAAGTGAAAGGTGAGATTTAAGATTAATGTTTCATAGTGAGCAATTGTTAGGTGTAGCTATTGTTCATGCTCTGATACCAACTGTAACGTCCCCGGATTTTCACCTTCTCAAAACCCCATGGAGATGACAAGACAAAATCCGAAAATGTTCGCAATCATATCAGAAAGCGATTTGGAAGCATAATACGCATACATGAACATACAACCATAACATTTCTCAACAATAACATGTATATTTACAACAATATGAATTATTACAAAATGATTTACATTTACATATTGAATGCAAATTCTACAGTCTAAGAACATGTATGCTAAACTAGGATCTACACAATAGGTACAACGTGTACAACTTGCTCACATCCTGTACTTTTTCTCCCATGCTATCTCTGAACCTAAAACATACGTGAAACAACAAATCAACACACAAGGTGTTGTGTACATGGGCAGAAAGATACATATATTTATGGCTTTCATAATTTTGAAAAAGATTTGCATAAGGAAAGAAAATCATAGAAAACACTTCTTTATTTAAGCGAAATACGCCAATTTAAGTCCTTTTCCTAGATGAATTGCATTATCAAGGTGGACTAGTACCAAAACATAAATATTGGGCCCATCCCTATGTACCAAGTACTCTAGGGAAAATCCATGTACACCGTGTGCTCTAGGGAGGTGTACTAGCCAACATTATTCCATTCCCTCGTAAGGGGGATAATGAACACCTTAAATAACTACAAAGCATCTACTTATCATTTATGTTTACAAGTGATAAAACACCGAGTACTATATAGTGCTACTACATCCAATATTTACAAATAGGAGAGAGCATACATACATATCATGATTGCAAGCAAGAAAACCATAGTCATATACTTAAATAAAACCCACGTACCTAAGTTCAGAGATTCCTATTTACATTCTGGATCATCTACATATCTGGTCATCACCTGATTAATAACAAAATCATATACTAGCATCAGATTCTGATCATCTTAACCCTAGTCGTGTTCATTTTAGGGTTTACTTAGATCATTATGTTATTCTCATCATTACTTGTATTCTTACCTTATATTTATCTTACTGATGTCATTTTCCAGATTACAGTTCATCAACTAGATATACTCATGTGTCACCTTATTATGTGGACATATTTAACATTATGTCACTTTCATTAACCATATTAGGGTTACATCACATGTATTAAGGGTTCTCTTCATATAACATGCATTATATGCATCATCATGATCTCATAATTAAATCTGAGTTTCCAAATACAGATATGAGCTTACTCTGTAAATTTCATCATTTATTGAGCATGCATGTATCTATTACATTTTCTTTAGGGTTATTAGCCCTAATTAGCCATATGGAGTAAATTACATGATTTCGTGCATCATCATCATAATCACTGACATACATTGGATTATAAGCATGAATATTGATTTACTGGCATATTCTCATAATTTTAGGCCAACATTTGATATTTATTATCCATCAATTAAGCATTTCAAAACTAACAAGATATCAGTGATATTCATGCATCAAGAGCCTGATATTATTGTTCCATCTTGTGCTACACATTTTTATGAACATTTAGGTATATTATTTGTATTTTTCGGATAAGTGTGCTAATTACTGTGATTTAAACAACATCTGGGAATTATCTCAAATTATTACCTTTTTGAGCCAATAGGTGGGCGCCACGTGGCTCATGGCTTGTCTTGTGCAAGCAGCCCACTCATTTCCTGGACCCGCCTGGTCTGGTTGCTGGGAGATGAACCGGTTTTTTCTGCTCTAAACCCGGTCTATTTCCTTTCTTCTTTCTCCGCGTTGCGCTCAACGCGATCTTCCATTAGCGCCGGCCTGCTGCGTGACTATCTGGGTCAAGCGCCGCCAGTTCTTGGACCTAATGGCGACCAAGCAGGAAACATGGCCTCCTCCTCGCTCGTACCTACCTCCGCAAGGGAGATTAGAACCTCCCGATCGCCTGCTTTCGAGTCCCAAGCGGGACCTGTTCCTCCGCAGAGAACTGCTGCCTCCTGGGTTCGGTGTCGCTGGGGCTCTGCTCTGGCAAGGGCGCCGCCGTTGGGCTCTACCTCAGTGAGCGATCAGCAGGAACATGCGCCTCTCTCTGCTCCGTGTTCTCACACAATCATGGCCGCTGCCCGGCCATCGTTGTGTTGCTGGAATCTATCCATGGACGTCGATGTGAGGCTCTTCTACGGTCTGAGATCCAGCATCGCCAACTCCCGCCTGATTTGTTGAACACGCCGCCATGCTTGTCTGCGGTTCTCGATGCCAACCTACATCGTCGATGCAAGGTCACCATTTTTGTCCTTATGACCTGGGTGCTGGCAGGCGCCGCTGCGTGAGGGATGGATCCAGAGGTAGGCGGTGATGCTTGCTATTTGCATGTGTCACTGCCGTCAGCGCCAATCCAAACTGGGTGTAAGGGATCCTTGTTGTGATCTTTGTGGGTGCTGATGCTGATGGTTAAAGAGGTCATCGAAAATAGATTTGAGGTGGTGTTTGGCAGTAGGGAAGAAATAGTGGTGGTAGGGATCGGAGATGATGGTGGGGGTCGATCTGCCTCCTCACTTCCTGCTCCTCCCTTCTTCTCGCAGTAGTGGAGAGATGCAAAATAGAGATGGGTGGATCTCTCTCCCCACTTCTGTGTTGTTCTCGACTAAAAGGTTGTTAAGCAGATCTTTAATTTCGGGAAGAAGACAGGTGATGAGTTGGGTTGTTTCCCTCAACCCCGCATGAGCTGGAGTTTAGAAACGAAGTATCCATTACCAAGTCAACAGTAGTCACGGTTTGGATTGGGCTAGGCTTGCTACCATGGGCCACATGACATGTCAATGATACACCCATCATTATCTCCAACAACCATAATTTGAATGCAATGAGACTTTAACAAAACCCTAAAAACCAATAGTTCTCTCCCGACTATGTCTCATATAAATGGTCTAAGATTTGTTCACTAAACCCAGCTCATCACACATATTTTGAAATCAATGTGTAAACATTGAATATAACTAAACAAATCATTTAACACTGATCAAACAAGTTCTATCCACATAAATTGATCATGATGCATCCCAAGGTTCCTTATTCAGCCATTTAAATCCAAGTGTGCATAATTTGGTACTTAACTCCAAAATGTCCTCAAATCGACTAATGATTAGTATTAATCATCTTCGTGTACATGAAAGGCCTTCGATAGCTACTATTGAACCTTTAACGGAATCAGGGTCATACTTGTGGGTCAACAAAACCATTTTTGAATAACAGTCACCATTCCCTAGAATTAACCAACCAGGAATATCCTTGGATCATAAATACTATATTGGTTTTAGAAATCTTGAAAATCAGGTCATCACACAACCTGAGTTATGTTGACTTGTTCTTTGGTGCTCAATTTGAGGTGGAAGATAGTTATAGGGAATTTGGATGGCATCATTGATAAATTAATGTTGTTGATACTATTCATTGACATCTATCAGATATGGATCCATGGGATGTTCTTGGTAGAAACGATAGTCCAAATTTTGTTACAGAGGGAGGCTGAAATCAATAGTCTCTATCTGTTGGGCTACTGGTGCATTCCCGAGGATGGTTGTTTCTAGATGGGGAGGCTCATTGACACCTTAAAATGGTTTGATTATGTCATGACAGGGTTGGTAGGTGTCTCCTCCATTCCCCAAATGTCTTCAATAGTTTTAATAGGCTTGAGTTCTTCAAAAGTAGCTTCAACATATTCTTCTGCAGAGTCGAGAAATCTGATGCAATCCTTTACTTATTTGTCAATGGGTTCATCAGTTGATGGGTCTATTAGAGCAACTTCTAAAGGATCGTCTGACTCATGATTCTCTTGAGTGAGAAGTGACATATTCTCTATGCAATCAATAAGATATACTTCTTCTTGCATGCTTGGTCTCCACATACTTTCAAAAACATTGAATTCGAGAGTTTCTTTACCCAATCTGAGCAGCAAAGTTCCTGCTTCAACATCAATTAGGGCTCTTACAGTGGCAATGAACAGATGACCAAAAATGAGAGGGTATCTGGTGTCTTCCTTTATGTCCATTATGACAAAATCACATGGAACATAGGTGTCCTTTGCAACCTTGACTGGGACATCTTTGAGAATTCCTAACGGACATTTTATTGAATTGTCTGCAAGCTGTATAGTCATGCCAGTCAGGAGAAATTCTAAAAATCCTAGCCTCTTCCAAAGGCTAAGCGGCATGATTGAAATGCTAGAACCAAAATCAGCTAGTCCCTTCTTATGTGTAGAATCACCAATATGGCATGATATACTAAAAGATCCTGGATCATTCTACTTCTTGGGCATCTTACTCTGGATGATGTCAGAAGTAGTCGTTGCTAATTTGACTATGCCGTACTCTTCATTTATATATTTCCTTGTGAGGAGTGACTTTAAGTACTTTGTCCAGGCTGGTATCTCGGCCAGCGCATCCAAAAAGGGTATATCAACATGGAGTTTCTTCATAGCTTCTTTAAACTTGTTGAACTGAGTATCAAGCTTGGTTTTCCTTAAACAAGCAGGGAAAGATATACGAGGCTTGTATACAGGGATATTAGGTTCTGGTGTTTTAGTTTCTTCATCAATAGGCTTCTCAGGACCTTCCTTGTCTATCTTAACAGTAGTTACTGACTGTTTTCGTTGTGACTCAGGTGTTGTTGATTGTTGGACAATCACTGGTTCATCCCCTTCTATAATAACCACAGGTGTCTTGATAGGAGGATCAGAATAGTCTTTTCCTGACCTGGAGGTAACCGCCTTCAGTTGTTCTGGGTGTTTAGGACTATTTTCCGATTGGCCAGCAAAGACTCTAGTAGGTGGCTTTATGCTAGTTGTGACTTGAGCTAGTTGAGATTCAATAGCCTTCTGTTGGGATTGATGGTTAGCTATCATAGTTTGCTGAGTTTGAAACATCCTTTCAATGGCTATTAACTTGTCATCAGGAGAGACGGGACCTGCTTGTTGTCCTTGTCATTGATAAGGAACTTGTTTAAGACTCTGGTACTAGGAATTGTTTTGATAATTGTTGAAGTTCCTATTCTGAAAGTTTTCCTTGAAATTTCCTTGATTTCCAAAATTCTGTTGTTGATTATACTAAAATCCCGGTGGGCCTCGTGGTTGATTGTTTGAACCAAATTGATGTGAGTTCACTGCTCTAGAGGGGTTTCCATATTGAAAACCTGGATGGTTCCTATACTGATTCGGATTGTAATAACCTTGACCAGGGATGGTGTTAACAACATTCAGGTTCTCCATTTGACTATTATCTCTTTGGCCACATACATTGCTTAGAACAACATCATAGAGAACATTGCATGCCAAAGTGGAATGATATGTGCCCTTAGATGCTTCACAGAACAATGAAGCAGACTTGACATGTTCTTTTTGTTGAGAGGGCGAACGTCCTCTTCCAATTGCAGTAAGGGATGATTCAATATGGTCTTGTTTGGCAACTAAGAGTTTTAGGGTTTCCATAATAGATTTATACTCAGGAGTAGCTTTAGCCATAGCTACTTTTAACACTCCTTTACCTACAGATCTACCCCAATTATCTTGATTTTCAGCTCCAAGGGTGACGACTCTCCATGCGTTATCATAACTTTGGCGCATGAAGTTTCCTCTGGAAGAGGGGTCTAAGAATCTCTTGATATCATCGTCTACACCTCTATAGAAGATCTCAATGAGTTGATTCTTAGGAATACCATGGTGTGGACACTTGTGTAGAAGCTCTTTGTATCTATCCCATGCTTCTGTAAGGGTTTCTCCAGGGACTTGAGTGAAATTTGTTATCCATCCCCTAATTTCATAGGTGAGAGAGGGAGGGTAGAACTTTTCCAGAAATACATTTTGAAGTTGTTCCCAAGTGGTTATTGGTTCACTTTGCAATGAATTGTACCAGCTTATCTCTCTATCAGCAAGTGAATACTTGAAAATACGGAGTCTGATGGCATCATTGGATACTCCATTTTGCTTTGTCATAGCACATAGATCAATAAACCTCAAAAGATGTTCCCGACTATCCTCTCCTTGTTTTCCATAGAATGGACTATTTTGAAGCAATGTGATCCAATGTGCCCTAATCTCAAAATTGGCAGCATTGATGGGAGGAGGTTGTACTGGATGATGAACATTCACAGCTCTGGGGATTGAGAATTCTCTAAGATCCTTTTGTAGGTCTGCTGCTTGTGTTGTTTGAATTTCTTCTTAAATCGCATCTCTAGCTTCTTGCATGAATCTTTCTCTGTATGCATTAAGGGCTTGGGCCACCCTTCAGGCTATTTCTTCCTCTTGAGCCATTCTTGCTTGGTTTTCTCTGTTTTGACGATGAAAGGTTCTGTCAATCTTAGGATCAAAGCTGGCAATGAGTCCGGGATTGTTCAAATGGTGCATGCACTAGTCCTTCTTGAAGTACCTAAAATAAAAAGATTTGAAGTAAGATTGATGGAGTAGAGTGAAATTCAAGTAGATGATCAATGGTTTCAAAAAGAAAAAGTAAAATCCTAGAATAGCCTTAAAAGAACTAGATTTGACTAACTGATTTCGTTGTCCCCGACAACAACGCTAGCATTTGACGTGGCAAAATATAGCACTAACAAATTCACTCAGGGTTGAAATACCCGAGATTTTACTAAAACCTCATGCAATAATACCACCCGCAAGCGGACGGGTCTTATCGCAGTATAGTTAAGGATCGAATCCCAAAGGATAGTGTTTTTAAGAATCTTTGTCAGTCGAATCTAGCTCAAGTGAGACTAATATTTAGAACGATTGATTTGTTTGAGGTTAATTAAACTAAATGCAAGAAAGTAAAAGAGCAGAATTAAAGTTTGTTCTAGATTAATGATATGGAATCACTGGGATGGTATCGGGTTTCACCACCACTTCATATGCAAACACGTCCAAACACATAACATCCAGGAACACATCTAACTATCCAAATGAAACTACTGCGAGCCCTCCCGGAGGGATGTTTAGGCCCGCGTAAGCATCCCCTTCGGCATCAGATTTCTCGTCGCCATCCAGATCATGCACTTACGGTTCCGAAGATACAACATCCAACTAAGGATGTGATCCTCCCTGAGGGATGTTTAGACCACAGAAGCGTCACCGTGGGCTAGATGGCTCGTCCCCTCACGGATCATACACTTACGACCTTAAGGAACCCCATTCTACTTCTAGTATGGGAGTCAACCGTGCTAATCAATATACATGTAGGCGATTAGTCTGCAAGAAAACATCGACAATTAACAAGAAGATACAACATCCAACTAAGGTTGCGGTCCTCCCTGAGGGATGTTTAGACCACAGAAGCATCACCGTAGGCTAGATGGCTCATCCCCTCACGGATCACACACTTACGACCTCAAGGAACCATATCAGATTTCTCGTCAAGGAGTCTACCTCATTAATCAACATTCTACACTACGAAGATAAGAACAAGATTAAAGCAAGTAGGTAATCAACTACAAGGATATCAACTAGTAATGAAATGAAAAGTTATATACATTGCATTGAATGTTAAATGAAAAGACATGAATGCATGGGCAGCGGGGCGAGTCCCCACACCCCAGTGAAAATGAACTACTCGCTCGTGATGCGAGAAACAAGAAGAATAAGAAAGAGAGAGGATCCCGCCATGAGCATGATGCAGAAGGTAGCCGCAGCTTGGTGAAGATGATGCGGTCTTCTACATCATGCCAGAGCAGATTTGGATGAATGAGGGATACCAACACAGGTCAGGCAGTCTTTCTCACTCCTCCTTCCTTCTCTTCTCGATCTCCTTGAGTTGTAGTAGGAACGGTAGGTGAAGTGGCAGTGTAGGATTGGACCAGCGTACAGGAAGCCTGTCGGTGTCCCAGAACTGATGCCCAAATGAGGACCCTGATGGTCCTATTTATAGGATTGGGTTTGGTTCTCACATTTTTAGTGTGAGTCCTCCATACGGTCTGGTCCAAATGGTTTGGTCACTTTTTGCCCAAATGGTTTAGAACTTATGTGCATATCTCCAAACAGTTTCATGCAATGTGACCAAACAGTCTTGGTGTGTCAGTCTCCGGGCAAACAGTCTTGAGTATGCCTTTATCAAACGGTCTTGGAAGTTCCTTTATCAAACGTTTTCATGCAGCAGTGACCAAATGGTCTTTTCTACTTTGGCTCCGTTCAGTTTTGTGTGATCGGTCCTCATGCTCAAACAATCTCTACAATCGGTCGCCAACCAACAGTCTCAGACTGGGCAAAGATCAAACGGTCCCCTCTCTTTTTGGTTTTGGAAACTGATTGCCTCTAACCGGTTTACTGTGTCTCTTGGTCTTGGATGTGCAGTTGTCAAAACGGTCTTGGAAGCACGATCCGTCAAATGGTCTGTGTGATCGATCGTTCACGGTCTTCCTTGCTGTGAGTGCGGAGCGGGAGTGGGCGGCTCTATCGTGGATGTTGCAGGTGAGCGGTGAGGTAGGAAGGTGATGTGAGAAGGAAGAGGCACCGATGCTGCTGGCATATCGGTAGTTAGGCACTGTAGTCGTTGTTGTAGGTTGGATGGAGCTAGGGTTGGCGGGGAGAAGAAGACGGAGGGTCCAGGATCTAGCTGCTCCTTGCGGTCTTGAGAAGAGGTTGCTCTTCATGGTTTTGGGATCATGAGAGTTCTCTCGGTTCCCAATCCATGAGGGCAAACTGTTAGAGCAAGTGAAGATCATTGGAGAGGGCAAGGGCTCAAGATCGTTTAAGCAGATGAAAGCAGACCGTTGATCACTGATCGGATGGTGAAGAACAACTAGCACCCAAACGGTCTGGGAATCAAGTTAGATCCAAACGGTTTTGAGGTGAGGTTGTCCATACGGTCTTGAGACTGAATGGATGAAACTGATTGGTCAAGTCTGAATGGTGAGACCGTTTGGTCAGACCGATTAGTTAGAACCAAGGGTGAGTGAAAGGTGGGTCCCAGCTAATTGTTCAACCTCATCAAGACCTACACCAAATCAACATAAATTTAGTTAAAATCATGATAATTGGATCAATTAAGTAATTTTGTACATTTTGATATTTAGTAAATGAAATTGAATGCATTGAGTCGACTTTGACCCAATAAGGTAATTGAATTCCATGATGAATATGCATTCATCACTGACCAACTCCACAAATGTGGAAAACTTCTCTTGGTTCTCCATAGTTGACACTAGCATAGTCAACTCCATTCTCAAGACCTTCTCGAAATGCCTAATCCTCTATTGATCTGTAGCAGCCATATGAGGACAGAACCTTAGCAGCTCCATAAACTTGGCTTCATACTCGGTGATTGACATGGATCCATGTCGGATCCTATCAAACCAGTTGATGTTCTCATCCTGGTAGGTCTGAGAAAAGTACTGACTCACAAACTCCCGTCAAAACTCCTCCCAACTGATCTCAATACCTGGTCTCTTCTCCTCCTCAATGTCCCACCAATGGAAAGCACTCCCCTTCAAGAGATACACGGCATGCTCATTTATTTGTACATCATTTAGATAATTAATTAAGACTTTTTTGGTAATTTTAGTTTAATTCAGAAATCAATTGCACTTTCATCCTCTCTATATTCCTTTTATGAATTCTTATGAGATTTCTCTCAATTTTCAAAAATTATTGAAGATAAGAAAAGATGTAAGTAGGATGCATTTCAGTTTTCCCGCAGTGCTGATTTAAATATATATCATGCACCAACATTGCCATAACTCTCACATCCCAAGGCAGAATTTAATGTTCAAATATGATTTGGAAAGGAAATTCAAAGGCCTACAAAAAAATTATACTTTTAGTTGTACTTTAAATTCACATGACATCGGGAATCCGCTCGAAATCACTGCTATGAGAATCTACATTAAAGAGAGTTGCATGGTCAAGATAATTAGAGACAATCAAGAGTCTATTGACTAGATCTAAAAAAAATCAAAAAAATCCATCTCCCTCTCTTCCCCCCCCCCACTTTTGAGGGAAGTCTACCCCCTCCCCCTCCTATAAAAGGATGGATTCCACTTGTAAAAGCATTCGATTCTTCATTTCATTTCATCCAATTCTTAGTTGCAGACCACATATTGTATAATGTTGGATCTCATTTTAGTTTACATTTCTTCTAGTCTCGTCATGTGTGAGTAGATTCTTCTAAGGCATGGGGAGTAGCCCCTTAGCCCGTTTCTATTTGATATAATAAATTCTATTGCTCCATCGAGAAAGTGTCTTCTTTCTATTTATGTGTGGTTATTTAGATGATCTGATATATTCTTATAGAGAGATATGACCGTGGACCTCTATAAGAACGAAACAATAGTCCCTTAATTGCAATTATTATATTTTTAACCTTTTAATCTTATTTCTGTTATAATCCTTGGTGATGCGACCACCTGAGCCATGGGATTGAATGCTAGCTTGAATACACATGCTTCTTGATATGACCGTGGATAGTGGCATGTTGGACGGTTGGGCAATGATCCATGAATGTCGGGACCAACGAGCTCACGGGAAGTCTGACCCTTGTGAGTTTATCCATTAAGACATACAACCACAAGATCCTAATTTAATCTTTGGAATTTAAAATTTGATTAGTTGAATAGGAACTTGGTTTTGGTGTGATCCTCCGGACCCCCAGATCTTTATTTCTTAATTAGTTAAACTTTATTTCAGCAATTTTATTTTTGTTCTTAGTATTAACAACTATCTCAAATTAGAATTTAATTCTTGTTTTTGTGATCAGATTTGGATCTCAATTTTTCTTTTAAATCGTCCCTTGGATCGATACCTATCTATACTAAGTTGACTTGTTGTTCGTAACAAGTTGACAACCAGGTTAGAAGGTTAAACTCTAAGACTTTTCCTAGTGATTGTTGTGTGTACAACGATGTGTATCAATTTGGCACCGTTGCTGGGGATGGCACACTTATTTTTCAGATCTGATTGCCTGTATATCTTGTATAATCCTTGTTCATATTTTCTAACTTGCATAACTTTAGCCTTTTTTTAATTTCTTTTAGATTTTTGTAATTTCTTTTTGCCTTCTAAGCACAATTTTGAAAGTGTATCTCCTCTTTCTACTGAGTTTCTATTCTAGAAGTACTACTTTCTAGTAACTTTTTTTTGTATTTTTAGTCTATTTCATAATTTCTTAGATTTATAATTTTTAGTTCTCTTTATCATTTTTTACTAACCTCTTATCTCATAATCTTTCTTCTCTCGTTCGTTGATTGACATATATTTTAGGAACTTTTCTTTACAAATGGAGTGGGCATCCCAATATCCCCCACAATGTTTTAGTTGTGGTCTTTACCACCATGTATCTCTTGCATGCCCAACTCTACCTCATGCTTATGATAGAACCCCTTTTAATTGTGAGCCCTTTCATCCTGGTGGGTACAATGTGAATCCACATTTTTCTGAGAACCATTACGGGGAACCTTGCTATCCATATTCTAATGGGGGATATGATCAACAAAATTTTGCGGGGTGTAGCCAACAAAACATTGGGGGTTATGAACATGTTTATGAAACCCAATGTAATCCTCAACAAGAAGAGAAACTTAGGGCCCTAGAGAAGATAGAAGTAGAAGGAGAGACAAAACTAGAAACCAGCCAAGCCTTCTTAACCACCCTTCTAGAAGCCCAAACCCAAAATATAGATTGTTCAAATATGTTTCCTCATGATTTGGTGACACCTTGTAATATTGAATCTTCCTACTAAGATGGACGCAATGGAAATTACAATCCACCATATTCTGGAGATTATTATGAGGAGCAATGTCACCCAAAACAATATGAGGGGTACTATGGCCAAGGACACTGGGGAGTGTGGCGAGGGTGGCCAAAATTTTGGAGTGTATGAATCTTATTATGAAACCAAATTTAAAGAGAGACTTTGGGCCCTAGAAAAGATGGTAGAGTAAGGACAAGAAAAACTAGAAACCAACCAAGCCTTGTTAGCTACCTTACTAGAAGCCCAAGCACAGACTGCCCCTGTAGAACTTGAGCAACCCAAATTGGTTCTTCTCGATGATGATCCTATTTTTGTGTCATATATGTCGGATCCTGAAGAATTAGCACAAACAATGGAGCCATATTTTGCATACGGTGAGGACGTGGGTATCCCTATCTTTCATTTACAGACTTTACTACTTGAATATGAAAAGTTGAAGCAAGAGAGTCAATCTGAAAATCCAACGACTCCCTCCACCACTTACAACAATCCAATTGACATCGAAGACCAATACCCTTATTTTGAGTCTATTTTGGATGATAAGCATCCAACCCCCTTTGAAGAAATGATTCATCTATCACAACCTATTCCCATTCTATGCACAATTACTTTAGAAGAGGTGCAACCCTTGCAAGAAGTTTACATACCCCCTTCCACTAGCTACAAGGAATATGTCCCCATTTTTATCCTCATGAACCCTTGGGAACTCCTTGCATAGAGGAACTAGAGTTACATGCTATATCAACCATGAATCTCATCTATCCAAAGGTAGATTGCATGTATTTTGAGTAGAGAAAAAAAATTATCTTGCTGGTTTAGATGTAGTTATCCCTTTCATATCACCACCAATTCTCCTATATGTAGGTCTGTTGGTATGTATGCCCTGAGAGCCAATCATGGGATGATTGGTGGGATACATTAAGATTGATTTGATAAACATCAAAGGCAAGCTTCCAATTCTTTCTGGTTCGTCATAAGAGATAGTGATAGAACAGATTGGATGTCTAGAGAATGACAGTACTGAATGACGTATGCCTTCAGGTTCAGGACCTGAACGATGAGATCATACAGATGCTAAGAGTTTGTACATTCTCACTATGTCCCTAGTCGAATGTCATTGTGGAAGGTAGATAGACAGCAGTGACACACAAGACTAGACTGTGGTGTTGGTTGATGACAGAATCTCATTAGTCATGATATAGAGATATCAAACCAAACACATAGGTACTTGTTAGAGAACAAGTGTACCGGACAGACCCACCGTGAGTTTGACACATGGAACCATGACATGGTAGTCATAGTCAGTACTCACAGTGATGGTGGTGAGTGTGATTCTTTGACCTAAAATCACTACACTCAACACATGTCGTTGGGCACACTTTGACATCATCAAACGCAGTCCTGAAACATGGGTTGTTATAAAGGTGATGATGGGTGGCTTTGACACATGGGGCTTTTGAGAGGTGAGTGATAGATACAGGATTTGTCCCTCCTGAGGGAGTTTGATATCCATGGCCACTTGATGAGTAGGATTGAGAAAGGCGTGCACGCATGTGTGAATCAGTATGTGATATTGATGTCATACATATTTCTTCCAATCTACTCTGAGATCAAGAAAGTGAATGAACGTTGACAGGATGACTGTTCCATGCCTCGAGTTCATTCGGGATATCAGTGACAAAGGAATTATACATTCATTGTAACACCATTCACGGATTGTAGGATTGAAAGTTATTCTCCAGCTTTCTATTTCACTTGGGTAGCACTAATGTGTGACTAGGCACCACTCTTTGCTTGTGAAGTCATAAGTGTTCTGGACTTTCACTGGCAACGTGAAATGGACCTGCAGGGTCACACATATAGGATTTAACCTGGAAGAGGAGTTTTTCTCACAAACAATGTTTAGATTGATTACTAAAGGAGTTTAGTAGTTCAATTAAACACTCAATCAATTGATAGCTCAGTATCATAATGTTCAAGGTGTTGGACTGATTCATTAGAGTATCAAATTGATTGAAACTGCAATTGACTATTTCTTCACAATTTGCACTCCCAACCGATCGGCTCATGTAATGAACCGATCGGCTCAGCTTGGTGAACCGATCGGCTCAGGTTGTGAGTCGATCGGCTCATGGATAGGGTGAAATGATTGATTCAAGTGTTGAAACGATCGGTTCAACTGATGCAACCGAGCAAGTTGGGAAAGTAGGATTGGTGAGAAATTTCCTTTCGTTTCACTTGCCCAATTTCATTGGAACAAGGATTGGTATTTGATACCAATTAGAAACAAAAGATGAAAAGTCAATCAGGAACTAATCAGGACCACGAACCGACCGGTTCAGAAGTGAATCGACCGTTTCATGGGTCCCAACCGATCGGTTGAGGTGTCAACCGACCGGCTCAGGTCCCCAACCGACTGTTTTAGAAATGAAACGATCAGTTCAGGTTGCGCAGCTAGTTGTTTTTGTGGAAAATCTCGAACCCTTCTACTCCTGCTTTAGTCCCGCATTGCCCTGGATAGAGAACCCTGTCCTATGACCCTCCTATATGTAGGGGTACTGGGGGCTTCTCAAAGAAGAACCCAGTGCAACTAGTTGCTCTTTAAAGTTGTCGTTCTCTCTAGTTTTGGTAACCGAGAGAGCTCGACCAAGTGCTACCCGATAAGGGAGGCACAGCAAGGGAAAGACAACTACAGAAAGCGACTGGTGGCAGGAGAGTGTGTCAGTGACTAGTACGGTGACATGAGGGTGTGACTCCTTCCAATTCCTTATGGGACAAGGAGATTGGAGTTCCAGGTGGTCCGTGTGGACTACTTCAGAGGCGGGAGATTTATGCCGCTCAGAGGATAGCTGTCAAACCCAACTGTCTCGGTGAGACCAGGAGTCATTAGTCCTGGTGCGACCAGTAGCTGTACAGACACTGTCCAAGACTGGAGGTAAAGACCATACAAGTCGCGAGTTATGGTCGTCGAGCAAGCCTCAGGACAAGGTATGATTCCACAAACCATCCCTTTCCTATTGTATAGACGTTGACATGTTTCCTTGTTCTGGGTTTGGGTGAGAAATTTTTTTGTTTCCGCTGCCTTCTCTGCCTTCCCTAAAAACCAACAGTGGTATCAGAGCCAGGTTAACTGATCTATACTTTAGGATTATCGACATGATCGATTTTGGTTTGTCTCCTTTATTTATTGCATACGATGCGAATAAAATTGGCTTTATGCATGTCCAATCCTAAATCCACAAATCCCAAAATAGATATATGATATGTAATATTAATGCACTCGATACGCGTCACCCTTAAACGAGTTTTGTGGTGGATGTATAGCGTGGTTATGGCCAATGAACCCTATCTGTGTATGGTTGTATGTGGTTGCTTGCATCTCGGTCTGCGCACCGATCTTCCTTCTCCTATTCCTGATTTAACTCGAAATAATTTGATATTTCTTTCCTACCTTAGCTCCCCTCGAATGTAACTCGAGCTTTCTCTTTTTGCAATGTAAAATAGGATAGAATTTTATTTCCTGTTATGTAAAAGAACAGAGGACATCCTGACGACAGCTGAGACGATCAGTTCAAGGAGTGAACCGATCGGTTGACGTTCGAGACGATCGGTTGAAGGAGTGAGTCGATCGGTTGATGACCGATTCGAGGAGCGAGACGAGCGGGTGGCGGCCATGATGAGATGCACGAAGACCAAGTGAATGGGTCGGTTGGAGGAGCCAACCGGTCGGCTGGTGGCACCAAGCCGACTGGCCTGATGGCGAGCCGATCAGTCATGTGATGAGTTGATCAAACCCAGAAAGGCAAAGCACATAGTTCATCTTGTACAGGTTTCATGTGATGTAGACCGAGATGACTGTGATTCCTCTTAGCTCGAGGAATCGCATTAGGATGGCCATAATCATCGCTTTTATCGTTTTGCATGTTTTCTGTGGGATATAGCATGTATATGATACGTACTATGTATTGTTGTGATTGGATATGTATATGTATATAAAAACCAAATCCCTCATTAAATATTAAGTTTTAGATGCCTTCCAAATGTGACACACGTGAAAAGCTTGATCGACCAAGTGTGGGCACACCCTAGTGTGGTGCACCATCTATCTCGAGGAAGCGTGAAGGATGGATATGTGGGTCTGCCCAAGCAGGGTGCATATTCATCGTGTTGGCTTTGGGTCAGACTTAACAAGGTGACCTAGATAGGATCTAGCACCTTGAGGCATGGAGATGATCATTCCAAGGAGTTGCATAGGACATCTTATCAAGAGTTGCATATGATGCAATTGGCAAGAGTTTCCTACCTGAGAGATCTAAGTTGTGGGTGACAGCCCTAGCTGGTCCATGGCTTAGAGGATTTTAGGATCTTGCCCACTAGAAGGTTGTACCCTGTAGCCTTCCGAATTGATGGTGAGGGCTATCAATTTGAACTAAAATAGTGGGAGCGATAATTAATTAAAGGCCTAATTATATCGTCAACTTTTCAAATCAATCAAATAAGTCAAAAATGAGTTTTTGGACTAAAATTGCATATTTTCCTTTTGTAGTACAAATGGCAACAAACAACAATCACTTTTCTTTGCGATCAGCCCTTGAAAAGGACTAGCTAATTGGGACAAACTTCCACGATTGGTTAGGACTTTGAGAAGTGTTCTCAATCAAAGAGTGAAAGCTCTAAGTCCTAGTTATACCAGAACCAGATGAACTCGATCCCACCACATCAATAGCTGAAAGTATGCTTATGGAAGCATACCGAGGATGACATTGATGAGGAGTGCTTGATGTTGTGTTCTATGAACTATGAGTTGCAGAGACAACATGAGACATATGATGTCTCCAAGACATTGTCCTAGTATGTCATGACATAAGGAGATCCAGTAAGGTATTCACACACTCAATATGATTGGGTATGTGGAAAGACCTGACTAAGAAGGACTCCCTTTGAGCCAAGAGTTGGCTATTGGTATGACACTGTAAATGTTTCCAGGATCATACAGTTCATGATAAACTACAACATGAACAACTTTGACAAGCGTTGACAAAGTTGTTGGACATGTTGAGGGCAGTAGAGGCAAATATGAAGAAAGACTAACCCTAATCTTTGATGAGATCAATGAAAGGTAAGTCTTAAGGGCAAGGGCAAGGGCAAAGCAAAGAAGTGTTCTGATGCTAGCCAGCAGCCCAAGCCGTCTTCAACCTCAAGGCACATGGGGAAAGGGTGTATGAAGGAATTCTCCTCTCTATCTAGAAGAACAAAAGAAGAAGGAGGCGACAAATGTCTCTACTTAAAGGTGTCATGAAAGTAAACTTGTAACACTTTTTAGGTATATGATACCAAGATGTAAAGTGTAAAGCACTCAATAAATGGGGCAAGTGTAGCCGCCATAGATAGGAGTACTTTAGTTTATTTTCAGCCTAAAAGGCATGTAATAAAGTTATGAACTGTTATTTCATATTTGCCAATAGATAGAAACACTTTATTTTTGCATATTGTATGACAATGATGGAAATTAATAAAGAGATGTTTCAATGTGATATTTGTGGCAATGCCTTATTTATCTTGTGGTATTTGATATGCATAAGATAAAATTATACCTAAAAGTTATAGATAACTCAAACAATCAAATTAGCATCAATCATGAGAAATTCATTTCTAGTTTCCATGTGATGGATAAATCTAGACTCTTTTGGTTAGAGAACCAGTAAGAGACATGAATATCTTAGACATGATTAATCAATCTTCACTAATGGTAGTGGGAGAATAATTGTCCTATTAGGTATAATACATGTGATGTATTTACATACCTATTGGAACAAATGCTAATACTTCAAATGGGGTTTAGAGAAATACCAATATGAATATCTTGAAGTGTTCAAGATTATCATAGATGAAGTGCAAATTTGGTAAATTGTTAATTCTTGATGAGATCAATGTATGAAACACTTGGACCAAATGTTTGAGATCCTTATGAGTGATTATAATAGTGTATCATAGTGAACTCATGATTAAGGCATAATGATGTCTAAATCAAGAAGGAATCATACTCTAAGGAGTTAGAGAATGATTATCAAATAATTGAATTCTTCTTAATAAAAGAATACCCCTCACTAATAAATGAAATTAAGAATCACAAGGGTTGTGAATTTTTATATCCTTACACCTCAATTATATATGTGATGAGTTGTTCATGTGATGAGTCAACTATCTAGATGAATATGAGGAACCGAATTTTGAGTTATGGTTTATGACCATTTCATCCTAAATGACATCCATGTGAACCATAAGGTATGACCTTGACGGTAGCACCCATTGGATGAAATCCATAAGTGTTAAGACACATGGATAAAATTTTGAGAAGGATGATGCCTATTGATTGCAACTTAATGACTAAGACATTTGGCATATGGATACTAAAACCGCATTCCTATGAGGAATAAAACAAGGATGTGTACGTGACACAACCTATAAGGTTTGTGAATCCACTAATGTAAATGAAGTCTATAAGTTACAATGGACTAATCAATGTGATTGATTGAGTACAAGAAAATCAGAATTGGATCTTTACTTTGATGATATAGTCAAAGGGTTTGACTGATATGTCAAAGATAAAGAAGGGATTTGTGATTTAGTGGGAGTGTGTTCACATTCCACATGTTGGTGTGAAATGGAAATGTTCTAGAATGGAAATCCAAAAGTGGAAATTATCTTTAAGGAAGATAGAGATGTTTCCTATGTGATAGGAATAGAGATCTATAGAGATAGTTCTCGAAAACCTCTTAACCTGAAAGGAGAAAAACATACATTGGCAATCTGTACTGAAGGGTTCCGTATGCACAGATTCAGCGGGAGAAAACTTGTCCATGACACACAGAGTTAGTATCCCAAGGCCAAGTGTCCAATTCTTATGAAGAATGGGAACACTAAGAATAGATATGGATCTATCATGTATGTAATCATCCCATTATCTTGCATGTATCGACATGGAAAGAACAAAATGCATTCATCATCTTGTATGTAGGACATGGAAATATGATGTGCTCATCCTGATAACTTGTATGTGAGGCATGACGAGTGGATATCTATCTAGTTCCAGTAAGGGTTACTGGAATACCATGAGAACTTGATAAGTACTAGTTCTATGGAGATAAGGAAGAGTTCAATGTAAAGAGTTACATTGATGTGAACTTCCAAAAGGATAGAAAATCAATCGCAAAATATATATAGGATATATATAAAAGTGAAAGTTTGTTGATAATTGGAAGTGTTCCAATAAAACCATTTAAAAGGGAAATGCCGAGTATCTATGTGTTGGAGAACAACAGTGGATACTATATGTATCTGGAAGTTCATGAGATGAACTTATAGATATTCCGCTCATTGATGACAAGTATGGAATCCTTGATCATGCAATGTGGCTAAAGGTTAGAAAAGGAATACTAGATCACATATTATGGCAACTCCATCTCATACGTGTGATGTGTAGTGTAGAGATGAGCGACATGCAGTTAAAACTAACTTTGGCAAGGTGTTGCCATTACTGACTATGATCGCACTAGAGCATAGTAACATGTGGGACATGTTTGAAGATCACTATGAATATGATTCAAGGGTGATTGGCTCACAGTGCAAGTGGGATTCTGTTGGTATGTATGCCCTGAGAGCCAATCATGGGATGATTGGTGGGATACATTAAGATTGATTTGATAAACATCAAAGGCAAGCTTCCAATTCTTTCTGGTTCAGTCATAAGAGATAGTGATAGAACAAATTGGATGTCTAGAGAATGACAATACTCAATGACGTATGCCTTCAGGTTCAGGACCTGAACAATGAGATCATACGGATGCTAAGAGTTTGTACATTCTCATTATGTCCCTAGTCGGATGTCATTGTGGAAGGTAGATAGACACCAATGACACACAAGACTAGATTGTGGTGTTGGTTGATGGCAGAATCTCATTAGTCATGATATAGAGATATCAAAGCAAACACATAGGTACTTGTTAGAGAACAAGTGTACCGGACAGACCCACCGTGAGTTTGACACATGGAACTATGACATGGTAGTCACAGTCAGTACTCATAGTGATGGTGGTGAGTGTGATTCTTTGACCTGAAATCACTACACTCAACACATGTCATTTGGCACACTTTGACATCGTCAAACGCAGTCCTGAAACATGGGTTGTTATAAAGGTGATGATTGGGTGGCTTTGACACATGGGGCTTTTGAGGGGTGAATGATAGATATGGGATTTGTCCCTCCTGAGGGAGTTTGATATCCATGGCCACTTGATGAGTAGGATTGAGAAAGGTGTGCACGCATGTGTGAATCAGTATGTGATATTGATGTCATACATATCTCTTCCAATCTACTCTGAGATCAAGAAAGTGAATGAACGTTGACAGGATGACTGTTCCATACCTCAAGTTCATTCGGGATATCAGTGATAAAGGAATTATACATTCACTGTAACACCATTCACGGATTGTAGGATTGAAAGTTGTTCTCGAACTTTCTATTTCACTTGGGTAGCACTAATGTGTGACTAGGCACCGCTCTTTGCTTGTGAAGTCATAAGTGTTATGGACTTTCACTGCCAACGTGAAATGGACCTGCAGGGTCACACACATAGGATTTAACTTGGAAGATGAGTTTTGTCCACAAACAATGTTTACATTGATTACTAAAGGAGTTTAGTAGATCAATTAAACACTCAATCAATTGATGGCTCAGTATCATAATGTTCAAGGTGTTGGACTGATTGATTAGAGTATCAGATTGATTGAAACTACAATTAACTATTTCCGTAAAATCTGAACTCCCAACTGATCGGCTCATGTGATGAACCGGTCGGCTCAGCTTGGTGAACCGATCGGCTCAGGTTGTGAGTCGATCGGCTCATGGATAGGGTAAAATGATTGCTTCAAGTGTTGAAACGATCGGTTCAATTGATGCAACCGAGCAAGTTGGGAAAGTAGGATTGGTGAGAAATTTCCTTTCATTTCACTTGCCCAATTTCATTGGAACAAGGATTCGTATTTGATACCAATTAGAAACAAAAGATGAAAAGTCAATCGGGAACTGATCAGGACCACGAACTGAGCGGTTCAGAAGTGAACCGACCATTTCATGGGTCTCAACCGATCGGTTGAGGTGTCAACCGACCGGCTCAGGTCCCCAACCGACTGTTTCAGAAATGAAACGATTGGTTTAGGTTGCGCAGCTGGTTGTTTTTGTGGAAAATCTCGAACCCTTCTACTCCTGCTTTAGTCCCGCATTGCCCAGGATAGAGAACCATGTCCCATGACCCTCCTATATATAGGGGTATTGGGGGCTTCTCAAAGAATAACCCAGTGCAACCAGTTGCTCTGTAAAGTTGTCATTCTCTCTGGTTTTGGTAACCAAGAGAGCCCAAGCAAGTGCTACCCGATAAGGGAGGCACAGCAAGGGAAAGACAACTGTAGAAAGCGATTGGTGGCAGGAGAGTGTGTCAATGACTAGTACGTTGACAGGAGGGTGCGACTCCTTACAATTCCTTGTGGGACAAGGAGATTGGAGTTCCAGGTGGTCCATGTGGACTACTTCAGAGGCGGGAGATTTCTACCGCTCGAAGGACAGCTGTCAATCCAGACAGTCTCGGTGAGACTAGGAGTCGTTAGTCCCGATGCGACTAGGAGATGCACAGACACCATCCCAGACCAGAGGTGAAGTCTGTGCAAGTCGTGAGGTATTGTCACCGAGCAAGCCTCGTGACAAGGTATGATTCCACAAACCATCCCTTTCCTATTGTATATACGTTGACGCGTTTCCTTGTTCTGGATTTGGGGGAGTAAATTTTTTGTTTCCGCTGCCTTCTCTGCCTCCCCTAAAACCCAACAAGCTCAATATGACCGGGGGAAACCCGAGCTAGATCCTATGTCTGACTTTGCACATCTGGCATTGCATGTGTTACTAATCAGGTACTTACCAACCTCCCCCAATCCACATCCATATTCAACACTTCCTTCTCTATCGATGGAAGATCTATGGATCCTATTGAAGGTATTTTGAGGTGAAAGAAAAGATGAACAACCCATTGAGATTCCACAACTATCCTATCATAGGTTATTCTATGAAGCTCCAATAGTCAAGGTCCAAGTCCTCATTCACATCCCCTTCAGTTGGACGTTTTTTAAGCTACCACGGTGACCTGGACGCCCTCTTCTTCCCTCCATCTTGGATTTAAGTTTTTTCTCAAGACGAGCAAAAAATTTAAGTTTGGGGTGGAGGTGGGTGGTAGTACTCCTTCCACCCACTCTATCTTACTTTTTTGAAAAATTTTCATCCTGTTATGTAGTTTAGTTTTAATTTCTCAAAAATTGCAAAAAATTTCAATATTTTAGTTTGGCCTTTATCTAATCGGCCAGTTTGAATAGATGTTTATCATTTTACCCCCTTGAATTTAGTAAAACCTTTTGTAAAATCTATTACAAATTGCCATGTCTGAAACCATTTTGTCACCTAGGACCCCTAAATAACATCACTCCTTGGAATAGTTGGCAAGTCATGAGGAATTGATCAGAACCAAGTATAATTTTTCCCTATATTTAAACAATACATTATCTTGTTATAAAATGTGTATGATATTATTTATAAGAATATTCTAACTGAAGCAATGGCACTCTATCAAAAAAAAGGAAAAAAAATGTTGAAGTTATAAGCACAAGAACATCAATTCCTTCCATTTATTTTTCTTCTAAAAAAGAGAAGCAAAGAATCACCACCGGACAAAACTCAAGTCTGGGGTGGCATGCTTCCCAAAATAAAAGCTCCATACCCCACAAAGGGGTGTACCATCAGAAGATGCCAAAATTTCACATGAAAACAATTATGACCAATGTAGCCACAACTCCACAAATTCATATCTCGAGTCGAATAGAGGAGGGATCAATATTTTTTCATCATTTCCTTCTTTGGTTTCACACCCCCAAATTTCATATTATTCTTGTGCAACAACTTACAAAAATAAAATAAAAAATGAGAGTGTCAAATTGAAAGTAAGATGAAGCTTATTTTTCTATAAAATCTCATTTTGAAGCCAGATGTGATAATTGTTTTGATAGGGAATATAGAACTTTATGCTACGTGGTTCTAGGAGATTGGGTCACTTTGTCAAAATTTTGAGGTAAAGATTATAGTGACATTACAAGGGTGAGGAATGACATATTGGGAGTATTAATTGGACTTTATTTGTAATTTAATTTGCTTGAGGACAAGCAAAGATTCAAGTCCGGGGATTTTGATGAATGTATATTCATCATTTATTTGTGCATCATTTAGTTAATTAATTAAGACTTTTTGGTAATTTTAGTTTAATTCAAAAATAAATTTTACTTTAATACTTTCAATATTCCTTTTATGAATTTTTATGAGATTTCTCTCAATTTTCAGGAATTATTGAAGATAAGAAGAGATGTAGGTAGGATGCATTTCAATTTTCCTGCAGTGCTGATTTAAATATATATCCTACACCAAAATTGGCATAACTCTCACATTCTAAGGCAGAATTTAATGTTCAAATATGATTTGGAAAGGAAATTCAAAATCCTACAGGAAAAACATACTTTTGGGTGTACTTCAAATTCTCTCAATAGAGGGAATTCGTTCTAAATTGCTTCTATGAGAAACTGCATTAAAGAGAGTTACATGGTCAAGGTAATTAAAGACAATCAAGAGACTATTGACTAGATCCAAAAAAATTCAAAAAAGCCATATCCCTATCTTTTTCCCCCTCTTTTAGGGCATCCTACCCCATCCCCCTCATATAAAAGGATGGACTCTACTTGTAAAAGCATTCAATTCTTCATTCTATTTCATCCAATTCTTAGTTGTATGCCACATCTTGTATAATGTTGGATCTCATTTTAGTTTGCATTTCTTCTAGTCTCGTCATGTCTGAATAGATTCTTTTGGGGCATGGAGAGTAGCCACTTATCCCATTTCTATTCAATATAATCAATTCTATTGCTCCATCAAGAAAGTGTCTTCTTTCTGTTTATGTGTGGTTATTTGGGTGATCTGATATATTCTTATAGAGTGATATGACCGTGGACCTCTGTAAGAACGAAACAATAGTCCCTTAATTGTGATTATTATCTTTTCATCTTTTTAATCTATTTCTGTTATAATCATTAGTAACGTGACCACCTGAGCCATGGGTTTGAATGCCATCTTGAATTAACATGCTTCTTGATATAACTGTGGATGGTGACATGTTGGACGGTTGGGCTATGATCCGTAAATGTCGGGACCAACGGGCTCATGAGAAGTCTGACCCTTGGGAGTTTATCTATAAGGACATGCAACCACAAGGTCTTGATTTGATCTTTAGAGTTTAGAATTTGATTAGTTAAATATGAACATGTTTTGGTGGTGATCCTCTGAACCCCCAGATCTTTATTTCTTGATTAGTTAAACTTTATTTCAGCAATTTTATTTTTGTTCTTAGTATTAATAACTCTCTCAAATCAGAATTTAATTCTTGTTCTTGTGATCGGATTTGGATCTTGACTTTTCTTTTCCTCCATCCCTTGGATCGATACCTATCTATACTAAGTTGACTTGTTGTTTGCAATAAGTTGACAACCGGGTTAGAAGATTAAACTCTAGGATTTTTTCCTAGTGATTGTTGCATGTACAACGACGCACATCATTCACATTGTCTGCCTTATGGATGTTGATGATTGGCCTTCTCCATCTCTATCAACCACAGATCTGTATGTCGAGTCTGCCATACCAGCATACTCCATAGCCTTAACTCGTCTCAACCTTCCAAAGGTTTTCCCAATACCCGAAGATACCAAGTTTGGGAATGCTACTTTTGTTTGAGGAACGAACATTCTATCTTCCATATGTGTAACAACATGGACTAAAAAGCTGGGTTGGACACCACTGCATGGTCTAACTAGGGCGTATCAAACATAGCATCCACCCTCTCCTTCCTCCTCATGCCACCTCCTAGTGTAGCAACACTGCTCTCAACAGTATGTTATTTGTGTTCTCCAGCCATCTTTTCTTCTCTTCCTCTTCTACATAAGCATAAGTAAACATTAACAGACTGGAGGACACTAGAATAAATAGAAACCCTAGTCTTATGCCCATGTAGACTCGACGAACCTAAGCTCTAATACCAACCTTAAATGTAACGCCTTGATGCGCCACAGAGTGGAATTACTCAAAACAAAACATGGAATTAATACTAGCAAACCAGGTTACCAAAAATCATAGGAAATTAAAACCATTTCACATATCCACATCAAGTGGAAACATATCACATCCGAGACCACAAAGGCAATATGTATATATATCACCTGCCAAAACATTATTATATATCATTTTTCACTGGATCACTCGCCACAACAAGTACATATGATAACATGTGCATATGCATACATGTCGTAATTGTACAATAGAGGCTTAAAGCCAAAATGTTTTCTCGATATACAACACCTAAAAAACTCCCCCAAGGACCTGATATTATAGGTATGACACATAGGACTCTACTACAAAACACACAAGCATCTTATCCAACCTTATTTCAGCAATTGCTCCTCTTGTTGCTCAGTGTCAATAGCACGATCTTTACTTCCTCATGCTCAACCATATAAAATATATGGAAACCCATGGGGTGGACCAAACGTCCCAGTGAGAGATATAAATATCCTCTAACATCCATTAAAAAAACAGGTAGGTAACATAATAAATAGGTTGAGCAGATTCAACTAAATGATATGTATCCAACAAATAATGTAGATTAAACAAACTAGGCAGTTAGCACATAGTGGTAGAGCAATTAATATTTACGAGAAATATGAAGAACATGTATACAAATTGACTTCTCTTACCGCATTATCATTCAAGAAATCGGTATAAAGATAAGTAGAAGGGGTTCAACCAATGCTATTTGTATTTGTCCCTAAGAAAAGTATACTACATGTATGTATTAAGTCTTTTATCATGCCCTGAGGAGATAAGGTATACCACCCATACTCCAACTGACCACTGTTAATTCGAAATGAATGCCATACATGATCTACGTGGAGTGGAACTCCTATGATATCTCTGTTGATATGGTATGCCAAGAGAGCCAAACATATGATGATTGTGATGAGTCATTAGATACCTGACTTGATAATAATAAAGGTAATTCCATCTATTATGTTTGTCTCAGTCATGAGATGATGACACATACATGATTGATGTCTAAAGAATGATGTGACTTGATGACATATGTCTTCAGGTTAAGGACCTGAACAATGAGACCATATATATGTTAAGAGTACATACATTCTTGTTATGTCCCTAGTCAGATATTACTATGGAAGAAAAATAGACAATAATAATACATAAGACTAGAGTGTGTGTTGACTGATGACAGAGTATCATTAGTCGTGATATGTGATATCAAGTCAAGCACACAGATATTAGAGAACAGTATATCAAACAGACCCACCGTGAGAATAATCAAGGATACCATGCAGTGGTAGTCACAATCATCTCTCATAGTGATGGCGGTGATTGTGGTTCTTAGATCTGAAATCACTACACTCATCACATATCGTTGGGTACACTTTGACATCATCAAATTTAGTCCTGAAACATGGGGTGTTATAAAGGTGATGGTTGGGTGACTTTGACACATGGGGATAGACTGTGAGTGATAGATATGGGATTTTTCCCTCCTACAAGGAGTATGATATCCAGGGCCCCTTGATAAGCGAGACTGAGAATTGTATGGCCATACTCATGTGATTCAATATATGATATGTGAACTCACATGCATCTTAGACAGTCTACTCTAGGTCAAGGAACATGGATTGAATGTTGAAGAGGATAATGTTCCATACCTCGAGTTCAATCCAGATGTCAGTGAAAAAGGAACTATACAATCACTGTAACACTAATCACAGATTTTAGGTTGAAGTTTTTCTCCAACTTTCTGAGTTACTTGGGTAGCAATGATGAGTTACTAGATTCCGTTCATTACTTGTGATGTCATAAGTTGTTATGAACATTCACTGCCAATGTAAATTGGAACCTACATGGTCACACACATATGATACCCCTAGAAAAAGATATTGTCCATGAATGATGTTTAGATTGAGGCTAAAGGTGTTTAGGTACTCAATTAAACATACAATTGACAGACTGGACTCAGAACTATCAAGTTCAAGTGTCGAACTTTCTGGTTAGAGTGTTATGTTGATTGGAGACTGCATTGGCAATGTCAGCACTGCCAACCGACTGATTCACCATTATGAGATGATCGCCTGGTGCGAGCCAACTAACCAATTCACTTGGTGAACCAAACTCCTCACAGTCCTGCCAACTGAGGAAATTGGGATTTTCCTGGTTGGAGGAAAACTTTCACATTTCACTTGTTCAATTTG
Source organism: Alisma plantago-aquatica (assembly GCA_963693085.1). Lineage (NCBI taxonomy): Eukaryota > Viridiplantae > Streptophyta > Magnoliopsida > Alismatales > Alismataceae > Alisma > Alisma plantago-aquatica. The sequence goes on from OY856411.1 coordinate 886,626,188, forward strand.
ATTGAATAAGGATTAATGTTTGCATTAATTGAAATCAATTAAGAAAACTCAATTGTAGGCAAGTCTAGGAAGTGAATTGACTAGTTCACTTAGTGAACTGATCGGCTCACCTTGCCAAATGACTGTTTAAGTTGTGAAATGATCAGTTTGCCTATCACAATGCAAGTTATTCATGGAATTTCTGGATCCTTCTACTCCCAAACAGACTGGGGACCCTGACCCTTCCCTCTACTATAAATAGAGGGGTATTGTGGGATTCTCAGAACACACAACTCAAAACATCAGTTGCTCTATAAAGTTGTTGTCCTCTCTAGTTTTGGTAATCGAGAGAGCCCGAGCAGGTGCTATCGACTAGGGAGGCACAATGAGGGAAAGAAAATTGTAGAAAAGCACTCTGAGTTTGGGAGAGCATGTTGGTGCTAGTACATTGACATGAGGGTCGTCTCGTTCCTTCCAGTTCTTCTAGAACAGCAGGAGTTCCAGGTGGTCCGTGTGGACTACCTACAGAGGCAGGAGATGTTTTTCGCTTAGGAGGACACGTCAGACGTAGTCAGTGGTGGAGGCCAGAGTCCATGGCGAAGACCAGGAGCTACACAGACACCATCCAAGACATGGCATTGAAGACCGATGTGATGATTTTGAGTCACTTTTATAGACTTGTTTTACATGTGTTTTATGTGTTTATTAGTCACTTTGGGGGTTAATATTGCATGATTCATTCACTTTAGTCTATAATTTTATTCTGTATGAAATCTCGCATATTGTATCTTTTTGATTAGAAATGATCATATTGACGCATGTTAGCATGGCTGATTTGGCTTTGTCTTGCAATTTCAGGAAAAACGCATATATACATCTGTCGATACCATCGATATTCGTCGATAGTATCGACACAGTCACAGACATACAGCTGTAAGGAGCCAAGCAGTGTCGATACCATTGAATGGGAAGTCGATGGTAGTGAGTTACCTTCAGGTTTCCAGTGATCAACTAGTCGATACTATCGACAAAAAAGTTGATACCATCGACGTTCTACACCTTCAGTGTCAGAAAGGTGAAAAACTGACGCCTAAGGGTGTCGATACCATCAACCCACGTCGATGGTATCGAGTCTGCATCAGGTGGAACAACAGAGAAGAAGGAAAGCTTGCCGATATCATGAGGGGTCGATACCATCGACTTGCGTCGATGGTATCGACGCCGTCAGACTAGTTTTTGTTCCAGATCGGCCCGAATCCAACAGTGGTGATATTTTGACGATCTCATTTGGTGTTTATACCTATTGACGGCGGCCAGGAGCTATCGATCATGTCTTTAGCCGCTGCACACATCCCAAGGAGAGTTGGAGAGGAGAACGGAGCCTGAAAGCACGCCTCGATCGTTCCGAGAGCTGCAAACGTCATTTTCCACTGCCTGAAGGCTGTAGATCACGCACTCTATGTTGAGGGATGCTTGGATCTCCTCCATTCAGGGATTTACATCACTTCATCCACGTTTTCTCCATGTTTTCCCTTTCTTCCATCATGTCTTGCTTTGAGATGAACATGCAGGGCTAATCCCCTTCGTCTTTAGGACCGGGAGTAGCCCGGGTAATCATTGTATGACATTTTTATCATAGTAATTCATATTATGTCTCTTAAATCCATGGTATGATTTCGTTTTCTCCATTATATCATTATGCTTGATCACTCTAATGATAATCTAATTCCTTTAATTTCTTTGAAAGAAGAATTAACGGTTGAAAAGAGACAGAATTCACATTAATTAACAAAGACCACACATGGATGTGAGGTTTTGTCACTAGGCAAGCCCCAGGACCAGTATATCTTGCTAAAACCACCCTTCCCATTACATAGTCGTTGATGCAATCTCCTGTTATGGGTTATGTCCAGTAAAATTTTTGTTTCCGCTACCTACTATGAGGCCATAAAACCCAACAGTGGTATCAGAGCCACGTCAATGTACTGTGTTTTTGGATAAATCGATATGATCGAATTTTAGTTTTACCATCATTTATTTATTGCATATGATGTGAATATTTAAAATGACTAATGTGCATATCCGACTAAATACAACATGTGACCAAAAACTAATATACATATAATTTATGCTATATATGCAATTGATACACATATCCCTAAAACGGTTTTGATGGTGGATGTGTAGCATGATTATGGCCAATAAACCCTATGTGTGCTTGAATGGTTATAGTTGTTTTCATCTAGGTCTGCATACCGAGTCCTATACCTTCTATTCCACATGTAACTTGAGATCACTCGAGATCCTTTCTCTCCTACCTTTGTTCCCCTCGAATGTAACTCGAGGTTTCCCAAAGATTATGTAAAAGTAGGATAGTTTATTTTCTGGTACATTGAAGAAGAAGACACTCAACACTAGACGAGCCGACCACCTGGAGGATCGAGGAGGATTGTGAAGGAGCAAGATCGACTGGTTGATGGACCAACCACTTGTTGGAGGTGTCCAGACATTAGAGGTCGGACCGACCAACCAACCAACCAGGAGGTGAGCCGATCGTGTCATAGGATGAGCTGATCAACCTAGAATGGTTCAAGAACAAAGATCTTAATCAAAAATAGGTCGTATATGATGTAGACCTTCGATGATCATAATTCCTTGTGGCTCCAAGGAATTACAATAGGATGGTGATAATCATCACTTTTGCATGTTTTCTCATTGTGGCAATAACATGTATATGATACGTGCTATAAATATGTGGTGATTGGATATGTATATGTACTTATATAAAATCCCTCAAATACAATATTAAGTTGAAGATGCCTTCCAAAAGAAGGACACATGAAAAACTTGTTCAACTAAGTGTGGGCACACCTTTGCGTGGTGTATTGTATACCTTATGGAAGTGTGATGGTGAATATGTGGGTCTGCCTTCGTAGGGTGCATATTCATCATGTTTCCTTTTGTGTTGGACTTAACTTGGTGACCTTGATCGGATAAAGCACTTTGAGGCATGAAGATGTTTATGGCAAAGAGTTGCACATATCATCTATCCAAGAATTGGATATGATGCAATTGGCATGATTGCCTACCTTAATAATTGGTCATGAGCGCCAACGTTGGTTGGGTATTGATGCAATTGTTTTGGATCTTGGCCACTAGAATATTGTAGGTTGCAATCTTCCAAATTGATACATGAGGGTTATCAATTTGATCAAAATAGTGGGAGTGATAATTAATTAAATGCCTAATCAATATCGTCAAAATTATCAAATTAAAAATGTTTTTAAAAAGTTGCAAAATTCTTTTGTAGAATCCAAATGACAAACGCAAATACATTGCCGTTGTGATTAGTTCATAAACAGGATAAACTTCAAATCTGGTTTGGGGCCTTTGAGAAGTGTTCTCAATGGTGAGTGTAAACTCTGAAGTCCTTGAAAGACTAGATCTAGTTGAACCACTCGAAATGTGCCTAAGGCTGAAATGAATGCCTACTTGAAGCATGCCAATGATGTCTAAGCATCAAGAACCTTATGCTAAGCTATATGAACTATGAGTTGCATAAACAGCTTGATGCATGGACATTCACGAGATGGTAACACATCTTAAGAAACATGTAAAGCATGAAAGTTATAATGTCTTCAAAGCGATGTTTGAGTATAATCAGAGAGATGGAGATCAAGTATAATCTCATATGCTCAATATGATTGTGCACACAAATTAACTGTGATTTCTTATAGGTTAAGAGTTGACCAAACATATGATTCTACAAATTGTTGTGTGAATCATATAGCCAGTTTATCAAATGTTGAGAAACTTGGCCAAACCATTGTCTGAAATGCTTGGCATGATGATGCCAAAGCATGAATGAAGAAAGGACAAAACCTGTGATAATGATCATCAGAGTAAAATCCATAGACTAAAGCATGGTTGAGAAGTGTTTTGAAGCTAGGCTTAGGTCCAAGTCTTCATCACTCAAGATATGGAAAGGGGTAAGTATAAAAGGGAATATGTCCTTTTTCACTTATAAAGAAAAGGAAAGAAAGTACCACCATTATCACCTAATTGACATTAGAAAGGGAACTAACCTCTTTATAGAGGATCTCGGGAAGATGAAAGAGATAAAGATCTCTACTTTAGGACCTGAGAGGAAGTAAGCTAGAAACTTTGCAGAGTAAGAGTTGCTACCATTACAATTACATTATGAAACTCCTGGACATGTAATAGAATTAGTGAATTGTTATTATATACATGCCATTAATGAAAACATCATACATCTTGTATGGGTAAGAGTGTTATGGACTGATGTTTCATTTTAAATATATGATCTTTGATGGCAATGCCTATCTCTCATTGACTATACTTGATAGTTGAAGAGGCAAATGTGTGTGACACATGTAATGAATGACATAATAACTTAATGTTGAATACCTATACCACTGTCAATTATAGAACATAAATGATAAAAGCATTTTAGGAATCCATGTGATAGTTACCTAGACTCTTTTGGTTTTTAAACCAATAGAGATATGCTAATCTCACTAATTGTGCAATATGACACAGGTTCTTCACTAGATGTAGTGGGAGAATGATTATTCTACTAAGGGTTACACATATTGATGTATATAGACCTTTCAGAATAAATGCTAAAAGGTAATCAATGGTACTTCCATATATTTACTGATGACCTCAGTAGATATGGCAATTTGTATTTAGTGAAATGCAAACATGAATCTCTTGAAGTGTTCAAGGAGATCATGACTGAAGTACATAACAAACTTGGTATAAGTATTAAAATTTGATATGATTGATATGGAAATATTATGAACCAAGAGTTTGAGAACCTTTTGGAAGATCATGGGAATGTATCATGATGGACTCCATCTGAAACACAATGATAGTGTATCATGATAAGTGTATCAAAAAGAAGGAATCACACCTTGATAAGTCAGAGTGTGATTGCTAGCTAAAACTTCAAATTTCCTTTTGGGCACATGCTTAACACTAGTAATAAAGAGAATCACAAAATGTTGTGGAATCTCAAAGTTCCTTAAGTAACACACAGAGCTCATTGTTTTGGTAGAACACACCTAGAGCTTGAACGATATATGATATCTTATGGACAAGAAGGAGGTGAGTTGATCATATGATGAGTCAACAGTCTACCTAGAACCTAATGAGAGCCAGGAACTGAGATATGACTTGAAGAACATGAAATCCAAGATGGACACCATGTACATCAACAAAGTATGACTTTGGTTGATCCACCTAAAGGGGTAAAACCCATAGGGTACGTTTGGGTCTTCTGGAAGAAGAATGACATGGAGGGTAATTTGGTTGCAAAGAGTTTCTAACAAGTTCAAAGTGTTGAACATAGTGAAATCTTTTCAACAGTTACCATGGGTAAATCCATCTGGATAATGCTTTCCATTGTAGCTTAATATGACTATGAGATTTGGCATATGGATGTTAAAGTCGCATTTCCTAAATGGAATATTGTGTAGGATGTGTATGTAACACGGCCTAAAGGTTTTATAAATCCAATAATGCAAATAAATTCTATAAAGTTGCATAGATCAATCTTTGGATTGAAGCAAGCACCTCAGAACTAGATCTTCAATTTGGCAAGATAGTCAAAGAGTTTGACTTGAGTCAGAATGAAGATGTAATGTGTGATTACAAGAATTTAGTGGGAGCATATATATATTCCACATATTGATGGGGAGTATCATCCTTATACTATAAAATCTGGCAACAAAGTGCATTCTAAAAGGTTTCTAGAGAAGCATCCTATGTGATAGGAATCAAGATCTATAGAGATAGATCAAGAGGGCTTCTTGTCCTAAGAAAGAGAACATACTTTGGCTAGATGTTGAAAGAGTTCAGCATGGTGAGAGAAAACATGTCCATGTTCCATGGAAATAGTCTATCAAGAGCCAAGTATCCCAATTCTTATGAAGAATAAGAAACACATAGATAGATGCCATACACATTTGTAATTGGATCTATCATGTATGAACTCATCTTGTTATCTTGTATGTATTAGACATGATAAGAAAATATGAACTGATTATCTTATATGTATTGGACATGATAAGAATAAACAAATTCATCATCTTGTATGTATTGGACATGACAAGAAGATATGAAATCATCATTATGTATGACAAGATGATATAAATATTCAGTTATCTCGTATGTACTGGACATGATGATTGGATATTTGTCGAACTCCAGTAAGAGTTACTAGAATACCATGAAGGACATATTTATGTACTTGTGAAGTACTAAAAGGATTACTTCTTTAGTTATGGTAATAAGGAAGAGTTGGGTGTAAAGAGTTACACTGATGCAAGCTTCCGAAATGACAAAATTATGTTTAACCTTGGAATAAGAATTGTTAGTTGGAAATGTTCTAACATAAAACAATTGATTAATTCTACAATAAGAAGTTGAGTACCTTAGTGTTATGAACATTGTGAAGGATATGGATCTAGAAGTTCATATGGATGAACATGTGGGAGTTTCTAACCATTGATGAATCAGTAGCAATACTGTAACAAAAATGGAGCTAATGGTTAAGCAAAGGAATCTCAGATAGCATACTATGACACTTCCATCTCATACGAGTTGTCGTACATCGAGGGGATGTAAAACATGCAATATACCAACTTGAAGCAAATGATGTTTGCCCAGCACTTGTACAGTAGAAACATGTTGGACATGTTAAGATCACTTGGAATATGATTCATGGGTTAATGGCTCTAAGTGCAAGTGAGTGTCTATTGGTATGGTATTCCCAGAGAGCCAATCATATGATGATTGTGATGAGGCATTAGATACCTGATTTGATAATAATAAAGGTAATTTCATCTATTATGTTTGTCTTAGTCATGAGATGATGACACATACATGATAGATGTCTAAAGAATGATGTGACTTGATGACATATGTGTTCAAGTTAAGGACCTATACAATGAGACCATATGTATGTTAAGAGTACATACATTCTTGTTATGTCCCTAGTCAGATATTGTTATGGAAGCAAAATAGACAACAATAATACATAAGACTAGAGTGTGTGTTGACTGATGACAGATTCTCATTAGTCATGAAATGTGATATCAAGTGAAGCACACAGATATATGTTAGAGAACAGTAATCGGACAGACCCACTGTGAGAGTGATACATGGACACCATGGAATGGTAGTCACAATCATCTCTCATAGTGATGGTGGTGATTTTGGTTCTTAGACCTAAAATCACTACACTCGTCACATGTCATTGGGTACACTTTGACATCATCAAACACAGTCCTGAAACATGGGGTGTCATAAAGGTGATGGTTGGGTGACTTCGACACATGGGGATAGACTGTGAGTGATAGATATGGGATTTGTCCCTTCTATAAGGATTATGATATTTAGGGCCCCTTGATAAGTGCGACTGAGAATTGTATGTCCATACTCATGTGATTCAATATATGATATGTGAACTCACATGCATATCAGAAAGTCTACTCTAAGTCAAGGAACATGGATTTATTGTCGAAGAGGATGACATTCCATGCCTCAAGTTCAATCTGGATGTCAGCAAAAAAGGAACTATACGATCACTGTAACACTAATCACATATTGAAGGTTGAAGTTGTTCTCCAACTTTCTGAGTTACTTGGGTAGCAATGATGAGTTACTAGATTCTTCTCATTGCTTATGATATCATAATTTGTTATGAACATTAACTGCCAAAGTAAATTGGAACCTATAGGGTCACACACATAGGATACCCCTGGAAAAGGATATTGTCCACAAATGATGTTTAGATGGAGGCTAAAGGTGTTTAGGTACTCAATTAAACATACAATTGAATGACTGGACTCAGAACTATCACGTTCAAGTGTGAACTAGCTGGTTAGTGTGTCAGGTCGATTGGAGACTGCATTGGCAATGTCAGGACTTCCAACTAACAGGTTCACCCTTGTGAGCCGATCGAATGGTGTGAGCCAACTGACTGGTTCATTTGGTGAACCGAGCGGCTCACATTCCTGCTAACTGAGGAAATTGAGATTTTCCCGATAGGAGGAAAACTTTCATGTTTCACTTGTTCAATTCAATTGGAATAAGGATTAATCTTTGAATTAATTGGAAACAATTAAGGAAAGTCAATTACAGGCAAGTCTCGGAAGTGAAACAACTGGTTCACTTAGTGAACTAACCGGTTCACACTCCCAACTGATTGGTTCACTAGTAAACTGATCGGTTCACCTTGCCAAATGACCGTTTCAGTTGTGAAACGATCAGTTTTCCTATCGTAGTACAAGTTATTCATGGAATTTTTGGATCCTTCTACTCCCGAACAGACTGGGAACCCAGACCTACCCTCTACTATAAATAGAGGGGTACTAGGGGCTTCTCAAAACAAACAACTCAAAACATCAATTACTCTACAAAGTTGGTGTCCTCTCTGGTTTTGGTAACTGAGAGAGCCCAAGCAGGTGCTACCCGACTAGGGAGGCACAGCGAGGGAAAAACAACTGTAGAAAATCATTTTGAGTTTGGGAGAGCATGTTGGTGGTAGTACACTGACAGGAGGGTCGTCTCCTTCTTTCCAATTCTTCTATAATGGCAGGAGTTCTAGGTGGTTTGTATGGACTACTTGTAGAGGCTCGAAATGTCTGCCTCTTAGGAGGACACATCAACTGCAGTCTGTGGTGAAGGCCAGAGTCCATGGCAAAGACAAAGAGTTGCACAAACACCATCCAAGACATGGCATTGAAGACCGTACATGGATGTGAGGTATTGTCACTAGGCAAGCCCCGGGACCAGGTATATCTCGCTAAAACCACCATTCCCATTACGTAGTCATTGATGCAATCTCCTGTTATGGGTTAATGGCCCGTAAAATTTTTTTTCTTCTACCTACCTTGAGGCCATAAAACCCAACAATCTCCACATCTTCAGTCAGTCCGAGTCCATTGTAGTGACATATCAAGTTCGATTGTAAAATAGCCTAGCCCACCTTGGTATGTAGGTCACGGTGCTAGTGAAATTGAGTTTTGACTGCATCCACACTCATGCCGAGGTATGACTGTAGCCACCCTCAAAAGATAACATATATATACAGTGTATCACATTGTTGAGATACAAAATCAGCCATTCTCCTGCCAGGGTATGACTACAACAATCCTGTGAAATGCATATACTCAACATTATATGACTTTGAGCTTCCACTAAGGGAGAACCCGTCTCACCATACAAAAAGTACTGACACTGAAGATGGATTTATAGCATAGGGAAACTACATGATTAGGGTTTCACTTGATTAGTTAGTCCAATTGAGTGTATTTTGGCATCAATCAAGTTATAGCATACAAACCCTAAACAAACTCAACAAAGATAAGGGCATAAAGCAATTTCATAAGATATAAAATGTATAAGGTATGAACTTGTCACGTCACCACATGGTACTTGTAGCACTGCCAACCAAAAGGGCATCATCAATGTTACATCACTATGGGATATCAATCCCTAATTCACATCACTGGAGGATTACACCTCACACTAGGCATTAAGCCTCTACCAAGTCATAAGACCCCTTACATCATATGTCTCAACATGCCTCAACAGGGCTCATAGCCATCAACCTGTGTCATATGATCATTACCATAGCATACACAAGCTATGACATTCATTTCACCTACATGGTTAGTGGTTCATAAACAAGAGATAGAAACCATCATAATGTGGTAACCACTTCAAGAGAGGCAAGTAAACACATCATATTTCCCGACATTAGGTTTAGGGTTACATGTGTAGCAAATTAGGGTTTCTTATCATAAAGCAATCACCAAACCCTAATTATGTCATCTGATAGATTCTTGGAGTGTACTAGAGTGAGAATATCATTGAATAATCATGATTGGAGCTTTGTGTCAATAGCACCAGGTATCAACATCATATACATCTGTATTTGTACCATCTCATTATGTTATTCATGTGTTACTACCATGCACTCAAGTGAGTGTATCGACCACCCACCAAACATGTGTCACGACCACCATCAAAGCAAGAATCTCGACCTCAATTCAACAAGGAGTCTCAACCAAGACAAGAACATGTGTCTCACCCACCACAAAAGTAGGTGTCTTGACCATGTACAAAGCAAGCATCTTGACTAAGATCGAAACACCTATCTCAACCATCCATGAAACAAGGGTCTCGACCGCAACAAAACCAAGGGTCTCGACCACTTCTAATGATGGTGTCTCAACCACCAACTAGCATGGTGTCTCGAACACCATCAAGCCACATGTCTTGACCCAAACAAAGCCAAGGGTCACAAATGAAACAATAGCATGCATCTCAACCAAACTAAAACATAGGTATCGACCAAGACAAGATCAAGGCGTAGCGACCACCAAGGACAACCTATCCTAACAACACTTAGCCAACACCAAAATAGAGATAAACCTCATTCAAAATAGTAGGTGAACATCAAGGAAGATCACCATTCATGAGGTGGAAAAATCCATGCAATGGGCACATTAAAACCTTGAAAATTGAACTCCAATAAGAAGACCTTGAAGAAACCAAACCAAGGTAAAGAAGACCAAACTTCAAACTAAAGAAAACCAACTCAAAATCCTAAAAAAAGCACAAAAGTCAAACCAAAGCATGGTGATGAAACCAAGAAACATGATGCATGCATGATCATCATCTCAACCAACACATAACAAGTCAGATATAACAATTTAGGGTTTAGGATATGAATCAACTTCCAAGAAAACTATTTTCAAGACTTAAACCTTAGGTTATGATAACATCATATAACATCTTATCATCAAGTTTAGAGATCAAAATAGTAGCTTGCAATTATGATTAAGGTGAAAATAATAGAAGTAGAGAGTTATATAACCTGCCTTAAAGAGAGAAACAACCTCTAAGATCAAAGGCGCTGAAGAAGAAGATCAAGCTCCAACAACAGTTAAACTCTCAGCCACAAGAGCACCTCAAGAAGAAGAATAAGACACCAAGGTCAAAGATATCTCAAGAAAAGAGGATAAGAAACCCTAGGCTGAACCAAGAAGAAATAAGAGAGAAGAGAAGAAAACTTCCTCACACTTGGGTACCACCTTTTCAAAACATGGCCTCTGACCCTTTGTGATGAGGAGTTCTCTCTAAAAATAACCACCATGGATAGTACACAATCTATGGCCAAGAAAGCAGAAGAATAAATGTAGGGTTCCAAAGGAAAAATGTGATCAAGCAAAAAGAACCACTTACCAAGAAGAGAAACCACCCAGAATCACCACAACGAAGGTTATCAAGCTCCAAAGTACCACATGCAAGGTTTATTGACCTCCAAAGCACCCAAGATCAGTCCTTCTTTCTCCTTAAATCTCCAAGTATGAACACATGAGAAGGGAGAAAAATAGGTCTGAAAAAGATAATTGCATGAATAAGAGAGAGGTTATATACTCAAAGCAGGAGGGAAGCAAGGTAGGGGTGAGGTGTCAACATAAGAGACCACCAAAGGGACACTTGTCCATAAAAGAAACTAGCATTCAACCACTATATGCATGAATGCTTGAGACAGTGATACTACCAATGTTGGGTATAGACCTCTTTAGGTCACCAACACATTGGTTTTGGTCAAGAAACATCAAGGGGTCAAAACAAACATCAAAGAACATGTCTCGACCACAACAAAAGGTCACCAAACAAACTTGGTAGAGACACAACACAAGAAGACAACTGTCTCTACCAAAAACACCTCCAGACCATCAAGATCAATACAACAACACCCAAACAAGGTGTCTTTTTCAAGAGACACCTAAGTCATACCAACATGGTCGATACACAGGTCAAAACACTCAACCAAGCTCAACAGGGTCGACACCAAGCAAACCCTAGAAACCCTAGCATCACCACATAATGCCATCTCATCAACCAAGTTCCAACAAGGCACCCCATAGCATCATTTTCTCTCTCATGATGCTAAAGCACTAAGGGAACACTCAACATGTGACAGATGGCAAAATAACCCCTCATCATGGGTAAATTGTAACTTGGTCCAAAGCAAGCATACATAGCTCAAACATCACCAGAACATGACCAAAATGGAAACATAAGATTCTCACATGCTAACAAGGCATATCAAAGGATTAGATTAAGGTTCTAGGCATCTTATTAAGCAAAAAAATCATACTCAAGCACTAATATAGGTCATGGGCCTTACAATTTTATGCTCGGGAAATAAAATTTTCTAATTGCAAATAGAGTGGATCAAATGCCAAGCTAGCAATTCTCCATTCCACTCAGTCTTCTTGGAACTTTTCCTACCTTGTATAGATGTGACAATGAGAACCAGTATAAGCATGTGGACTATTTTTGTGAGACATTCTTCACCTTCAGAATGCCCACATCTATAGATGACTCCATTGATATGATTCAAGGATAGAAATCATGAGTTGGTGTGAGATGAAAAATGCCTTCTTAAAGAAATTCTATTCTATTGCAAGGTTAACACAAATGTAGCATGCTATAGTGAATTTTAGCCAAATGCACAACAAGAGGATCTGTGATGCTTGGAAAACATTCTAAAAGATGTTGAGAGTGGGAACCCACCACAAAATTTCGTTGTGACAACTTGTTCAATCCATTTACTTCCATCTCTCTCAAATCAATAAATGTTCAATATATTATTCTTGTGGATGAGCTTTCATGGATAAACCCCCTAAGTAGATATGGCTTATATATGAGAACATGGCAGAAAATTCAAGGCACCGAGCTTCTATTGTTGTTAATAATTGTGATTGTGCCCTTGGTATGACATGTTTAGCTCCTAATGGTTCAAACCCACAAATGATGAAGATTCTCATTGAAATGATGAATCTTATGAAGAATCAAGTGGGAAGTGATCCTAGTCATTTGGTGAATTCCATTGACTCCTTTGGTAAAGAAGTGAAGGCCCTTGACTATCATAGAAATTGAAAACAATAAGGCCAATGATATAGTTCAAAATTAGAAGATGAAGTCATTTATAGGTTAAAAGACTTTGATGGGGCTAAAAAAATGTGACAAGACTTGAGAAAAGAGTGTACAAGCTCTCCTCGATACTTTCCCTCCAAGTAGAAGGGAGGCCCCCTTCCCAACCCATGGTGAACTCTAATGTTACAAATGGACCAATGGGTGCTTCTCAAAACTCCTATAGTCCACCCCCATCGCAAGTGCCACCCATATATAAATTTCAAGGCCTTCCTCCTCATATACCTTACATGCTTCCATCACCACAACCACCTTACCAATACACTCACCACTATCAATACTCCTCTCAGCTCATTGCCAACATCAAGGGCCACCTCCACCTCATATATAGCAACAACAAGCTCCCCCTCTTCACCATGAGCAAGTTAATGTTGTGATAGTTCTAAGGAGTGAAAGAGTTATTGAACGACCCATGAGACAAATGGGAATTGATTATGTGAATCAAGGGCTAATGAAATGAGGACAATAAATCAATTGGTTATATTGTGATTTAGATAAATGAAGATGATCTTGTGATACCTCAAGTTGATTTTGTGATATTGTGCTTTCCATTCCATACTTTGTTTGTAGGTTATACAATCCCTAGTGTTACAATCATGATTCCAAGAATTGCTCATGTCATGCCCCCAAGATAATTATGTTAATCCAAGTACATAAAATGTAAGTGAACCCCCATTCCATGATGCATTGGAAGAGCCCCCATTGTCAAAAAGGAGGCAGAAACATAATGTTGACATCCTAGATATCTTCTGACATGTGAAGATAAGCATTCCTTTATCGGATGCTATCAAGTAGATTCCATCGTATGCCAAATTTCTTAAGGATATGTGCACTTTTTAGAGGAATTCAGAGGGGAGGATGACTTAGAAAATCAGTTTGACATTACATGTGACCTCTATTCTTCAACATGTACTTCTAGTGAAGAGGAAACACCCAAGAGGCCCACTCATACCAAGAAACATAGGGGACATCATATAGACCAATCCCTCCTTGACTTGAGATCTAATGTGAATTTTGTGTCAATGTAATGTTGGGGTAGGCAAGCTAGAAACATTCAATTATACTCTCTAGTTGGTAGATCGTCCAATCAAAGTGCCTAGAGGAAGGGTGGATGATTCTTAGTGATGATAGACAAAGAAAGGGATGTGGTGTTCCTGGTAGATCTTATTATGACATGGAATAGGAGCATAGGAAGATTTCCTTCATCTTGCAAAGCCTTTTCTATCTACGATTGACCTTGAAATACATATGTGTTGTGGCACGACAATAGTCTCTTTCATGCATGCGAAGATAAAGATCAATATGTTCAAGAATCCCACCAATCAAGAATGAGATGAGAATGTTGAGGATGGTCACCTGAAAACATAAATTGGTTGTTTGAAACATGGGTATTTGGGTGGAACACCTCTTACTAACTTTCATGATCAATGGTATAAGGAAGATGCATTAAATGTAATGAGAGAGCCATCTACTTCAAGAATGGACATGTAAGGTTTCCTAATGGTATGATTGATTGAGAGAACTACAAATCCCAACTGAATTCAATAAGTTTAGTGCTAATGAGAGACAACCCACCTAGGTTTGGGGAATATTTTTTCACCTAACCTTCAGTTTTGATACTTTTTGTTCTTTATGCACATTTACAAGAAAACACACACACATATTTTTAATAATATTCATTTAGATTTTAGATATGCAAGTGAATGGAGAGTGAGGAAATGAGTCACAACAGTTGAAATGTGGGAGAGATGTGATGAAAAATCATGTTGGTTCAAAAATTTGGTGATATTTGGAAAGTCAAGTCGAATTGGAATGTGAAACACCCACCAAGGTTGTCATACATTGAAACAACCATGGTGGGGTTGTCATTTCTACAGTGAAAAGAAAAGAAGGGCAAGGCCATAATCATAGGCATGGTGATAAGCATGGCCATTTAGCAAGCTAGTTGCCACAGCCATCTGACTTAGAACGGTTGTGGTGCCAGCAAGCGAGCACGGTCGTGGTCCCTAGAAAGGCATTTTGGCCCCAAACCCACCACTTTAGTGTAATAAAGGAGAGACACTAGCATGACCCTCAATCCATTACATGTGACCATCACGTGTGTGGTGTGCGTATAGGAGATCATCGACAACACTTTGGCACCTCCCAACCTCCAAATCCTTGTCCTTAACTCTAATTAAGATCCACTCGGGATACATTTATCCTACCTCTTTCTCCTATTTTCCATCCTTTTCCACCCAAAACTCCATCTCCAGATCCATTCTACCACACATCTCAAAAGATCTAAAAACCTAGCCCCACCTCCATTTCCCACCAAAAATGAGTGCAAAATGAAAGAAATTGGTAAGCAACTAGAGGGAGCCAAGAGTTTCATCTCCTACCTTTGTAGATTCAAAAAAGACTATCTACAGCCCAATCTACACCTCTCTCTCTCTCCCACCACCAAATCACATTTCTAGATCTCACAATAGAATACTACACTCAATGTCTAGGATTTGATTCCACCTTCATTCATCCTCCAGTGAAGGCACATTGGATCTGGATTATAGTGGGGAGGGATATGAATCGGCATCATATGGCATTGACGCATTAGTGGAGTCCATTTTAGAGGATGCGACCACTCAGCCATGATCTGGTGAAGCTACAATAATCTTGCCTTCTTCACGTGCACAACCACCACGCATGTAGTTTGTCACTCCACTTCGTTCGTTGTGTCACAACTGTAACCACAGCTGCAAGACCGACGGTGTATATCTATTGATAAGAATGATGAGGATATGGAAGATGAACATTGCGAGAAGGAGAGATTGCAGAATGTGGACAGCTAATTTATTATGCCACTTCATCCATAATGTGCGACACAGAGGGTGGTTGCTACTTTCTTTTCTTGCCAAACTACAATGGATGCAATGGAACTCTATTCCTGAATTTTGAAGACATCATTAAATCCATTGGTTTGTTTGACAACCACTATCCAGGAGACATATGTTGATCCCAAAAATCAATTTTTTGCCACTTTGGAGAAGGTTGTGTACAAAGGGGAAGAGTAACTTCATTTCATATTTGGGAATGGCACCCACATTCTTACTACTTCTATGCTTAATAGATTTTTTTCTCAGAACCCAAAGTTACAGATCTCCTTGATGGAGGGAGGATCTACAAGGATTCATACATTCATTATGTGTCTTTTGGAAAAGGTTAACTGGGCACAATAACTTTTTGGTAGGGAAATCAAAGACAAGCTTGATCCATAACCCCTACATAAGGTAAGTTCATAAGGTTTTAGTGAATACAATTTTTGCCATGTATGAAATCATGGAAGCTTTATAAATAATATTTATTTGTGTTGGGATGGATGATCAATAGTATACACATCAACCTAGGTGTGTTAATCATATATCACATGAAAAAAATCCCCTCTGAGAGTAAGAATTCATTTGTAATGGGAGGAATTGTAACATTTATGTACTTGCCCTAGATGTTGACCTGACAGGCTTCAGCAAGGCATAAGAGGGCAAGTATGTATACCTACAATACCTTATCCACTCCACCATGATCTTTTTTGTAAACAATAAAATTATATACCATGTCAGCCCCACTATGAAGGCATTACACTTGAGATACTCTACCATGCTTCACCACTCCTAAAGGATTTTGTCCCATCCCCATATTTTTGGATACTTTGAGGAGATGGAATCAAAAGTATCCTAGAGATGCTTGAGGATAGAACCATGTAGCTTTATTAGTGGGAATAAGGGATATAAATGCTTGCATATGACCATACGATGGTGGCCGAAGAGAGAGAGGCACGTAGAGTGAGGAGAAGAGAGGTAGAGGCACATTAGAAACCCATAGTGAACTCCTATGAAATGTTTATCACAGAGGAATAGATGGATGGCATTTAATGGAAACATGAGAACATTTGGTTGGATCAACAATAGATACGTCATCAGATTTACCACATGTACTACTATCAGCATGTGCATGTGCAGAAGAACCCCCAGAGGGGGGGGATTTTCGGGGAGCACAATTCGGATGATAGGTGACATACCTACCTTCACTGGAAAAATATTGTGGTAGTTATTACTAGTATCCTCCATATGGGGAACCACCACTAGAACCACCACGAATGTAGTGATCTCTACCCTATCCTGTCTAGAGTATCATGTCATGTTGAGGACAACATGATTCAGATGTTTGGGGCAGTAGGGTGGTACAACTTCATTTCACTCATCATTCCATAACCATGCCATTTACTTCTTATTTTGAAACACTTGTTGTCTAGATTAGATTTCCACTTTCTTAGCAAATATGCATATATATAGTTCATTTTCTTGCATTTTTGTGTAATTTTTCAAATAAAATGTTTGTTTTGCCATTACATGCCATGTGTTGCATTTCATGTAGGGTTTTTTAAGTTCTTATTTTTTAGTTAGAAATTGTAGATTTTCCTTTTATTTTTAGTATAGGTTCAGATGTGATTTAGGGCAATTCGGTACCATTTTGGCTAATTTTGCCCAAACTTGAAATTTCTTGCCTAAAAGCATGTTTTAACCCAATCTCTACATTTTGAATTTATAACTTTGACCTTTTAAATTGTTTTATCAACAATGTACATGTGCATTTGCACTGGTTGTGTGTCATGAATGTCCCCTATTTGGAAAATAGGATGAATTAGAAAGAGATGACAAAGATCTACTTTTGCTTTTGACTACTCTGATAACAAGGACAAGTTCACTAAATCATGAATCGAGTTGGCTAGTTCCTATTAACCTTTTTGTTCTAATATGTTACCTCTTATTTTATAAGAAAGTATGTTTCTACCTTCAGGGCACCCAAGGACAGATGTTTCAATCCCTCTTTCACTATCTAGGCAATAGGATTGGGAATAGGGTAAAAGAACAGTTCTGTGAGATCATGTCATGGTAGTTAAGAGTCATATGTCAATGTGACATTGGTGATAATGATCCTTAGACTCAAAGTCGCTATAATGATCACATGTTGTTATATGTACTTTAACACTACCTAGTGTGGCTCTGAATAAGGATGGCATACAATTGGTGTTTGGGTGCATTCTGGTACTTTTGGATTACTATGAGTGATTTAGATGGAATTTTTTTCCTAAATAGTGATATCGTGGACATTTGATAAGTGAGTCTATAAAAATGCATGACCACGCTCATATGTGTCAATATAGGAAACTGAGATCAGGCATCTCAATAAGTCTTCTCTAGTTTAACAAACATAGATTGAATGTGACGAGGATGACAACTCCATGCCTTAGTTTCAATCTACATATCTGTGAAGAAGGGATTATACGATCATTATAACATTGGTCACTTATAGGCTAATGTTTAGTAACCACATGTTGTTAAATACCACCACTCTTTTCTTGTGAGGTCTTTGACATCACTACTAATGTAAATATAGAAATTATAGGGTCACACACATAAGGATGCATGAGGGTATTGAAGTTGGCAATCAAACATATGATTAGAATGGTTATAAATCATGTAAATGTTGATTTTCTGACCAATCAGTTGACTAGGAAAGCCATTTGATGCACTAAATGGTTCATAGCAATCATTCAATTGATATTCAGTGGATCAATTGGTTACCAAATCGAGATATTTTCCAAATGATCAACTGGATAACCTAATAGGTTCATTGGATACAAATTAGGAAACAATGAGGCAAAAGGGTACATGCTTCATGTGGAATGAAATCGGCCTTGTGGATTGGACCAGTACTGGAATATTGATCCATTTGATATACCTACCAGTCGACCAGGTGACCCGGCCGATCCCAATCGGTCGACTAGATAAAGAATCAGTTGACTGGAAAGTTTGTCTGAGTTATCCTAGTTTGTATATTTTGAGTTGTGATTAGGAATGTATGATTGGACTATTAGGAAATTCAAGCCCATAACTTTCTGAAATAAGGGGATCAAGGTCCAAAGGGAGACACACATATTGAGAAGCAATTTGTCTAAGATTTATTCCTCTTAGAAAAAGAAAAATTCATTCAATCCATTGTAGGAGGAGAAAGAGAGAAAGAAACACTATCACATCAATGACTTTAAGTTCTTATTCTTGGAAACCAAGGTGGTGCACCAAGATTTCCTTCATCCACATGAATGATGTAGAGGCCAAGGCCACTAGGAGGAGGTTTGAGGACAAGCAACTACTTTAAGGATAAGATAAGGTGTTGTTGCAACAACAAGGCAGTGAAAACAACAATGACTTCTGATCCAAATCCAGATTTGAAAGTGTGAGTTCTACACAGGCATAATATGTGTCTAGTTGTTGGAAAACTAGTATGTGCCAAGGTATACTCAACAACCCTACTATGTCTTGAATTTATAAATGTTTTATGATTATAATAGATCCATTGAATGAAATTTTTGTTGGGAAATTTCATAATTCCTCTATGCCCTTCCCTGAAAACCATACGCAAGTTAAGGTTATCAATAATTCAAAATTGTAACAATATTAGGTGGAGTCCTAAGATCAAAACGCTAAACTTGGAAAAATAAGTTGGTTACTAACCACATACTTGCACATATTATCATTATTACTATTATCATTTTATTATTGATATATTATTTTATATATTTTTTTTCTCTAAGACTAAGTATGAACGTACTTGAATATTATGACAAGAATACTACTTTTTTATATCTTCAATATTAGGATTACCTCTTAAGTTCAATACATTTATATGTCTAGCCAAACCATATTAATATCTTTGACCTCGTGGAGACGACAATACAAGAAGTCTACCTATTATGCATACTAGGTTCAGGGAAATAGACTAGGGTTTAATCGGAAACATGTCTTGCTTTCCACCTATACTCATTATTGCTTATTGTATGCAACTTATTGAACTAATCATTCATGATCCAAATGTACACATTAGGTACACATATTATGATTAAGGTGTATGTAATTCTCTTCACTTAACTTTGTTTAATCACATGGGGTAGGGATGCAAATTCATAAAGCTTTATATCTTTAAGGTGTTTAACCTATTTTGTAGGGTAGAGTTATTCATACCATTGCTTTTGAATCAAATTGGGGTCAATGGGCAATAGAATCGGACCTTTAACACTTTTTCATTCATTTTACCAATGTACCCTTCATATGCACACAATTTTAGATAAACACAAATCAGTCTTAAAATAGTATTGTATTGACTCAACTAACTTTCATAGTAGAAATTTTTGCAAGGTTTACACATACACCCTAGTTAGGTGGTAGATACATTCATTTGAAATTGACTAAGGAAGTTACTCAAGAGTTAGGTAATGCATTAATTGTAAAGTTCAAGCATCCCCCTAGATAAATTATACTCCTAATGGCTAAAGGGTACAAGACTGTACCCCTAAAAAGGGTTGTATATAACCTCATTAACCATCGAAAGAGGTAATAAGGGGTAATTCAACTAAGTCCCATATATATCCTAAAACTTATTACTCACCATTGTTCAACGGCAGGTCTAGGTTTTAGAGCTAACTTAACTAGTCAAGGGGCACTTCTCTAGGAAGTTTTCCACTATTTAAAACTTCATACAGTGGTGATTAAAATTAATGAAAACATTGATTAAATCCATCTGACTTTTATTTTCTTACATGGAGTATAATAATGAATATAAGACCAAAGATTCAAATTTCACAATGTAATCTAAAAATATGCTAAAAATAAATACAAAGAATTAGGCCATCAACCTCCACTGTACCATACATATGTTGACTATTTTACTATTATCTCATTATACTAAGAGGGTCTAATTTTCTGAACTTCAAGAATGGCATTCCAGAAGCATATCTAGCATACATCATGGGAAAGGGGAACATGATTTCCTATTATTAATGTAAACTCCTACCAGAGATCTTGGTAGAAAGAATTAGGAAAAGCTAGATTGAAGCCACCCCATGTTGTATTCATGGACTACCTAAGCCTAATGGAGTTAGTTCAGGTTATCACTTAACAAAAGGAGGTATTTACTCTAAAAACTTAATCCAATGTGCAAATGTCAGGATCTAAGCATAGCTCATTCTTAGGGTAAAAATATTTAAGAGCATACTAAAGGAAATCTAAGAAGTGAATCAAGGTAGAAAGTAGATTAAATGAGACAAGACTTTTAAGGTATCCTAAAGTCTATACGATATGAATTGACTTCTGTTAGGTTATAAGAAGTAGCTAATCAATAAAGGTGTTTGTATTACATAGGTGAAGTAGCCACTAATGATACAGTGGGTATCTAGCGATAGCATAAGATGAGCCACAACTAGAGGAGGGACGTAGTCAAGCAGAAACACAAACCTAATTGGTATATCCTGACTCATATGTGGAAACCTTGACCATCTTTACAAGTTATATATACACCTTCACAAGGCATATGTATAGGAACAAGTCAGGAAAACATGAAATACCAAATTCACCAACTACTAAAGCTCTATTACCATCTTGTAAGCAGTGGGCCCCATGAGGGGATCGACCCCTTACTTAATTGAGTAATAAACCCATTGCATCCCAACAAACTAATAAGTATGATGGCTTAGGGGTATTATTTAGTCTCAAAAGAATGACATACAAGAAACATGAACTTATATAGAAGTAGAAAAATCACAACTATTACATTATCTCAAAGTATTCTATGCATTACTCTTCACCACTAGGGTGGTTTTTATAGAAATAATTACAATCTACACTTATATAAAGTACCAGTTGTAGATGGAAAACTAATCATCTCAAACTATCTTCAAACTTCTACTTCATGGTACATGTTCCACTTGAGTTGCCTTCTTCTAAAACACCTATACCCGGGTAGGTTGGGAACAACACCTAGAAGAAGGAAACAAAAGAGAAGTTTACATCAATATAAAGTGAGTATGTGCAATATGGAAATATTTGGGCATTAAATAGGAAAAGGAAAACAAATATGAAAGTTCATAAATAAGAGGGGATTCAAAATATTTAGGTATTAAGATAAAGTACATCTAAAAGAATAATTATGTAAAAAATGAGGCATTAATGCATAAATAAATATCATCATTTAAGATAAATTTGCCTAAGAACATTTGAATGATATCATAATAATAAACAAAGCATGTAAGAAAAACATATACTAAGCTTCTCTACAAAAGGGTTGAGACTCATAAAAGCTTCTCTACAAAAGGGTTGAGACTCATAAAATTTCAATCAAAAATTGTTGGGTGGCAAGGTGCACACTGGGCAAAAATATGTGCCCTTTTATATAAATGGGTGTAAATATGCATCTTCAGTGGAAAGATGCACCCGATCTAATTATGTGGCAGTTAGAGGTACCACTACTCTAAATAATATAATTCTAAGTTCCATGCACAATAGGGAAGGTAAAAACATATTTACTCTTTATAAGTTTATTTCAACTAAAAGGAGATGAGAATATCCATACAATATCAAATTGAGGATAAACAAATTAATCAATAATATGTCCACAAATATCCACCAAATAATTATTAGTTTTCATAATATAAGATCTTTCAAAAGATTGCAAGAGTTAATTAAATGATAATCATTTTCAAAAGGTACGCCTCGTATGGGACAATTAGTGTTTTTGTCAACCTAATGCCTAATAGATAATTGGGTATATGAACATACTCAAAGACCAGTCTCACGAAGTCCATGGTCAAACCCTTAGTCTGCATCAGTGTTAGAAAAAACTGAATGATAGGATTGTGAGGAACTAGGGTTTAATTTGTCATAATGTGTAAACATTGGAAATCAAAATTTTCATTAAATCCAATTAGGTATCAGAACCCAAACCAATAGATAAGTCTGATTTTTCTGATCCTGAATCATTTTTTAAATTTACTAAGTTTTCAGTATTCAATTATGAATTTTTTTATTGTATAATAATTGTTGATTTATTAAGTCAAGAATCGAGTAGAAGACACAACTTCCCCTACATCATGCATTTGGACATGGATGTGTGATAGAGTATTCTAGTAAAATTGCCATTCAAAAGGTTTTTGGATAAGGAAAACATTACAACAAGAGTAAAGACTGTCTTACCCTCATCCTGTGTGATGGTAGAAAAGTTGTGTAAGGACAGGCGTGACAAAATGTGCAGTTAATTGATCATTAGAACACTAGAAATACAACACCCATTCAGAGAAGAATTAGCAATCAATGCTTGAGCAATAGAGGAATTTAGAATCCAACAGCCAAAACTCATCCCTAAGGCTTCTATGGTTACGGTGACCTCAATGTCAAGTTGTACAGCACATAGGAAATTAGACTATATTTTTTTCCATTACTAGTTAGGGGGGCAAGGTTTGTAGACTAAAAAGGTTAAGAGAAATAAAAAATTGAGAACCGATAAACATTCTTAGTAAACAAAGACATTATTTGTCACTATACATAACTCTCAATGAATAAATCACCATGAATAATGACCCAGATCTTGAGAATTAATCCAGGCTTGTAGACGAGAAAAGAGGGGAACTCCATTATCTTACTTTGGCATTAAATCAAAAGGCTTAGAAACTTCTTAGCCATCCTTGGGGGAAAAGGGGGGCCTTAGTGATGGTCAGCATGTATTAATCCCCCACCATAAACCTCAGGTGGAAATAGAGTAGAGAAGGGTTCATAGGGCATTTTGCAAGATTAAAATAAGGGGATATTAGTGCATCTATGGGTACTTGTGTGCACGAGGATGGTTTTGGAAGATATTTCCATTAGTTTGTGGACATGTGATGTATTGTGTTCTTGATATTTAGTGGAGAACTTCATAGAGAGAGGTAGGGATTGGGTTTGGTTAGCATTCTCTATGTCACCAGAAACCATGGAATCTGAGATGGAATTGCTCAGAATGACATTGTGATTCTATTATGGTCAAAAATAGGGAGAGAGGTTGACCAAAGAGGAAGGTAGGAGGAGAAGAAATCTTAGACTAATATTCAACATGTTAGGGGAGAGATTCAGATGGGGGAGAATTAGAAATAAATTTGATTATGTTAGGGTTCAATGACTAAATCAAAGAGAGAATTTGGGTTGTATATTTGGTGGTCCAAAAATATAATTTAAAAATAAATTGCATGTGATAAAAATATACATGACTTTGGGAAATAACCTTATTTAAAATCAAGTATCTTAGTTATATTTTCCTTTTTTTAATTCCTTTCTTCTATATTCTATTTAAGTAACACTAAATAATATATATGAGACATGTGACCTAGTAGAATTTATGTAAGTAGAATATGAAAATCCTCTTCATTTGTAGTTTTAAGAATGTTTGATGGGTCATCTATTGAAAAAAAAAATTGTCGAAAAATTATCTAAATAATATTACATAGAGCATATTTCGTTTACATACTTGGCAATTAGACTCATCCTTATATTATTTTATTAGGAGAGAAGTTTCATAAATTGACATTGTACAAGTTACCTTGTATCACCCAAATTTATCCAAAAGTAAAACAACTTCATATTCCTAAATTTATTATATTAAAAACTATTAACTAACTATAGTTATGCACTTTCAATTGTATCATTGTCTAATTGTATTTGCTTCATGAATTTTAAAATAAAGATTTTAGGACTTATGTATATATCCAATATTCATTTTTTAATGAATTAAGGAGGAATAAGTAAGTTTATTAAAAGAAAGAACTTAAAAAATATGGTTTTTATTTCTTACTTTTTATCCATTATTAATTAGATATGTTTCGGGATATGAATTCTTTCCAACTGGTTGATACTCAATTTTATATATTCATTTCCTTTTTTAAAGGTTGGATATGTTTACCTACTCTATATAGTGTTTCAATATATAAAGAAGAAAAATTAGTTTCTTTTTTTAAAGGGGGTAAGGGGGCTTTTCCAGTCATGTCATCCTCCTCTTGGAAGAAAAAAAGACTAGGGAAACATTTGCTAATTAAATCAACACATACTAAATATAGTGCTACTTCTATAGTTAAATAAAGTAGAAACAAAGAGATCATAGATCTTTTTCGTAGGAACAATATACTCATTATACTTCCTAGGGCCTTTTAGGTGGGTTTTGGCCAACTTACCAGCCACGTTTTTGTCTATCTACTTACAAACATAATCAACCACATCTTCATCCTGAATCTCAGTATTTTCAAACATAATAAGAAAACTTAAGATTGTTTGTATAATCATCAATAATGATTCAGGTGCTAATTGGAAATCAATATATACAATAACATTAGTCAATTTTTTATTCTCACCAATATCCTAGGACATAACAATACCAGCTAGCTTGGCCTCAATGATATCACGAGTATTGATTTTCTTCCCAACATCTCCCATTCATTGTCCTTCTTGTCTATGGCCACAACAACAATCGGTGTGCCCTTATTATGTAAAGCTATGTCATTATTTAGTTTCACCTACCTAGTAACATGTGATTATCAAATAATATCCCCTAAATTTTCATAACTCATTTCATCTACTCTCTAAGAAAGTTAGATATATTGCACCTCTTTCTTGATAAAGAGGATTTTATGAGTACAAGGTTTGGTGTTATTTTCAAAGACGTGTGTATTTTAACAACTCCATACACAACAACAAGTTATCATGAAGGTAATCACCTTCAGCATCCCTCCTTTATGTAATTCTTGATCCACTCGCAAGAGTCAATGAATCCATAAAATCCATTAAGGTCCTTAGTCCACAAGACACCAATCCAAACATCTCTAACGTAGGTGGAGTCCCTCATGTCATGCATAGTGGTTTCCTCTTGAAAACTACACCTACTACAAAGACTATCATTAGATATATGTATGCCAGCTTTCCTAATATTATTGATAAGGGCATCATGACTATAACAACAAAAAGAAAGTCTTTATGTGATCCCCTACCTTGACTTCCAAATCATCCCCCATTCACCAACAACTAAGATGTCCTTTTCTTATGTCATCTTTGAATAGGAAGATTTGGTAGAAAATTTTCCATTAGAGTAAGGTTCCACACTCTAATATCATTGTGATTGTTGGAAATATGGTTCTTGATCTTCATTCTATCAGCCAAAAACATCCATAAGCACCCAATTTTATAAGAATTCAGTATCCCGCTTACCCTCAAGGTCCACTAAACTTCTAACTTATAGGGAATGCAACTCCAACGGAATTGGCTAAAGAGTTATGAGGCTATGAGGTCATTCAATGAATTATTTATTATCTTGGAATTACTTATTCATTCCAAATTTATGTCAACATAGTCCATATCTAATAAATATTTGGAAGTTGACTGATTTTAGATTTTCTAATTATGAGCATATATTCTTATATTTACCAATCATGAAAACATTTTTCCTTTTATCTCAAACCATGAATTCATTTATTTTAGTTCACTAAATGATGGAAAGATAAATTATGCAACTTATTTTAAATTCTTAAGTAATGTATATGTGTGTGTGTCATACATAATATGCATATTTATTAAAGTCTAATAATATGTACTCATATATGTATTAGTAGTGTAGTAATGAGATTTGATGCATATTTGAATACCCATCGGGTGAAGAATTAGTTATTTATCTTGTTCTCTCTCCAACCAATGTTCTATAGGAATAACTTTGCCTAGATTTTGGTATTTCATAGCATATTTGATGCCTAATCTTGTTTTCACCTTAGGTTGAATCTGGAGTGTTATTCATAATGGAAATAAGGTAGAAGGCTTTTGATGTAATAAAATGGAAGAAGGGTGTTTAGGTGTATGTATTGGATTTTTGGATTTTTCTAGTGTGGGAAATAGGATGATGATGGGTTTTTATATTTTTCTAGTTTGGAAAAAATTGGGTGGTGATGCATTTTAGGGGGGTATTCAATTTGTGAGGGCAATGATTTTATCTTTTAGAGATTGATTGGGGTGTTATGTTATATGTTAATACATGTATCTCAATACCATTGGTAGACTCTAGGGAGTTCTATATGTCCATATCTCTATGGATCAAACACAAATAAACATATATATTGGATAATTAAAATTTTCAATTCCAATTTATTAAACCAAAATATCTTACATAAGACCTGAAGGCAAGTTGCAAAAGAAGATGACATAAACTAGGACAGAATCTATGTTAGAGATAAGAAGTTATATCCCAACTTTATCTAATGACACTCATGGAGTTCCAATTTGTTGTAGCATGTTGTGTTCCTACATATATGAAAATATGTATCTTCCAGCGTGATCTAAATCATGAAAAACAAGACACATCAATGCAATCACATTGGTATGCTATGAAGTCATTTAAATTATATGCTTTAGTAGAATATTTTATTGTTGTGAAAAAATATTTATAATAAGAAGATGAAAATAATTTTAGAAAAAAAAATCTCTAGACTCAAAAAAACATATTTTAAGGTATATTTTCAATTATACTTCATTTTACTTGATGATGCATGTCCTAACCATACAAGGTGAAATGATTGGATGAACAATATAGTTCAATGGTGTATGAACCAATGACACCAAGATAAGGGGTTCATAGTGTATGAATCATGAGTCTCTTTCTATGGATTTTTTGGTATAATGATCCAAACTCGAGTTTTCCCCAAAACCTAGGTTATTGCTTATATTAGTCAAATATTTTCCCTTTCAAGTTAAATTGGACCATTAATTAATGGCATAGATCATTGGTATTGATTAATCCTAACTAAATGATTATAAATTGCATTAAGTTATATATGACATAGCTTATAATGGTAATCCAACAAAAATGAATGAGACTAAGTAATTACTCTTCACATGATAAAGTATAAGATTAAATAATGGGATAAGCTTGAAATATTATAAATTGAATGTATATTTTTATTCTTTATGCATTCTTAATCTAATACAACTATTATACTTAAAAGAAAGCAATAAGAATGCATTAAACTTAAACTTTAAATATTAAAAATGTCATTAATTGAAAACCTTATATGCAAATTTTATTTTCAAATTTGAGTTTTAAATGTCCATAAATTCACAAGACGAATGTTTATACTTATTTCAAGTTTGTAGCTTGATTTTGGTCCTTAGGGAATTTGAACAAGGGTCAAGTTGGTCTAAACCCATCTGAGTTCAAGCCACCATGGCCCGGTTGAATCTTGGTGGAATTTTGGGCCTTAAGAAAATTTTGGGTTGAACCTAGACTTGAATCTAACTGAGTTTTAGTGAAGGGTTCAGCAAGGCTAGGTTGGGTTATCTTCCTCTTTATAGTTATTAAGTTTTTAGCTAAATACACATGTCTATATTAGTGAATCTGTCTGGGACCATTTTTTACCATGATTGCAACCTATTTTCAGTAAGCTTAATTGTGTTTTAAGACCTACTGACAAACTTTAGTAGGTTGAATAAATCCATTCAGGTTTGTGAGAAAATATTTTGTAAAATGCTCCTAATCTTTTTTCATAATGGTGAGGGTCAATGGACTGCACCAAGGTATGAACCAGGCAACTTTCTAAACCCAAATAAGTTGGTTTTATAATGTTTGTCTATATAATTAAGTCAAAATAGATTTTTAGTCATTTCTTTTCTTCTACTCTCAATTTTAAGACTCGTGGAGACTCAGAGTAGCAAATCTAGATGGTGTTGGTGTCTGGAATCAAAACAAAAGCCTTTTCTCATTGATTCAAATATAGGAAAATGATGTCTTATCCCATCCTAGTTGTTTGAAGGTTGGTTTCTAATAAATTATCTCATTTCCATTTTGCTTCTCGTTCTTCTTCTTCTACTCCTTAAGAAAGAGGAAATTCTTGTCTAAACTTCATCTCTTCTTTCTCACCACCATGCTCAATTTCCAACTAAGAAGGCAAGATCGACGAGGTTTTAGGGAAGACTATCATGCAATCATCGTATGAATTGAGTTTTTGTACTAAGATCCATCAGGCTCTAACTTTTTATTGCTTTCTTCTCCTTTATTGAGTTGAGTAGATGCATATTTCATGTTTGGTGTGTTTCTTTCTTCTTTTAATACACCCAAATGCTCAAAAAATGTGTTGTTCAAACCTAGAATAGATAGAACTATATGGTTAAACTTAAGATCATACTTTTATGATCCATACTAGATTGTTGTAATACTAATTCTAAAATTACAACCATATGAATGATGTTTAAAAGCACATACATGGCAAAAAAGGATGCACATACATGACCTAAACTTGTATAAAGAAAGAACCCTTCTTATTTTCTTTTTGAGATCAGACCCAAAGGATAATTCCTAATGATTTTATGATGATAATAACGTGTTAAAGTGACTAATCTGTCACTATTGTGACCTTACTTGCTTGATTGATATATTGTCCTTCTGATTTCAAGGAAAAGGGTTGAATAAAATTCTTACTAGCCTAAATCCTTATTTGTAAATAACTTTGATTATCATATTTTTACTGGTATATATTTTATTCTTGTGACATTTTTACAGTCACGTGGCATTAAGTTTCAAGTTGAAAGAGTGATTATTGGCCTTGTGAAAGGTTTTGTTTATGAGTTTTGATGATACTAGTCCTGTTAAAGCATTGAAATTACAGAATGTGTATGATGATGACAATTTTTTGTTAGTATATCTAAAAAAAACCTTCATGTATTGTAGCTTCTAGTTACCATATCTCTACGTTTATAACTTGAAAACCATGCATCATGCAAACTAATGTTAAGAGGTGTCAATCATGTTATAAGAAAGAGAAAATCAAATAAATTTAATGTATGATCCCTAGACACTGTGAGTGTTACAACCTCAATTTTACATCTATTTTTGTAATTGAAATGTAATAATTGTATGAATATGGACTTCAATTGAGAAGGTTGTATGCTTTGCTTCAAAGAATGGGTTTCTTTGCAACTATCCCCTTTGATATGCATTTCATAATTTCTATTGTTTTGTTAATCCAAAAATGGATATAAAAGAGAAAAAAAGAAGGAAAGTCCAAATAATTGAGAAAGATACAAGATAATGGATAATAAGCAATATATTTATGAGAAATGTATAGAAATCTCTAGAAAGTGGCATTGATGGCCACAATTGATTAGATTTCATTTACATGTGATTACTAATGGAAAGAGTAGTCAAAATAAGTAAATAGGAAAAAAATATCATAATAAGCATATATTATAAGGTGCCTTTTGGGTGCCAACTAAGTAATTTGTAATAAATCATGGATAAATGGTTTACCATATTGGGAAAATAATGAAGAAAACCATGCATGCGTCCCCTATGCCTTTTTGTAATAAGAGAGAAGAGATAAATCAATTAAAGGAAGAAAAGGATGTTTTGACTCCTTTCCAAATAAGAGTCCTAACTACATACAACTTGGGAATCATGCTATAGATCTCTAGACCTAGAGCTATATAAGAAGTCATGTAGTAAGGGGATCGGAGATAAAAGAGTTGTCTTTGCCTCCCCATGAATCTGTCACGTACGTTGTAGGGCGGCAACCAAGAATGTTGTGGGTTGGCTCCTTCTCCATGGATAGACCTGGTAAGGGATCCTATTGATGCCATCTGCTACAAGTAGACACCAAGTAGTGATGGAGGGCATGGGGGTGCCGATCTCCTGGTGTTGCCGGTGTGTGAAGGCTGGGGGGAAGGTCCCCGCTCGTCTGCACCGCAGACACCATGGTTAGAACTATGGCAAGGACCACCACCAAGTTTCAGCACAGGGAAGTAAGCCTCCGATCAGGACTTTCTCCAGGGCAGATCGTTGAGAAAGTTAGGATCAATGAGAGGGATTCTAGACCAGAACAAAGATCCTAAGGTACCACCCTTCTTATTTTTGTTTATCATGCACTTGTAGTAGGTAGAGGCTGGGCGCCACTGTCATGCACCATGGCACCGCTGGTAGGTTGGGGCAAGGCCAGCTAGGGTTGTGGAGTCGTCAGGCCAATCTTGGTCACCGGAGCCATGAGAAAACAAGGGGTGGTGTTTGCCTGGCAGACGCACTCGCAGCGGGAGTCGAACTTCCTCGCGATCACGAAGAAGGGGACGGCCTGGGGCAGAAAGACATGTATGCTCCGAGACTCCTACCTAGAATGTAGGGGTGATATAGTAATTCTCTTGATCCCTTAACTTATCCGATTTCTAATAAAATTGGTATGGTTGCTGAGTTGTCAGCATCTGATTGGTTAGAAAAGGATTAACATTGTTTTAATTGTAGAAATTAATTGGTAACTTGGATGACAACATATTTTATATGAATTTTGATCAGCAGAACTCCAGGAATCCATTAAAAATGTAATTGAAGCCTAATTCTTGTTTCAATTCAAAAAGTACTTAAAGTTGTTACCTTTAATATTGTTTTTAATGAAAAATCCTAGATTTTGATGACTAATGATTTGGGAAGGGTTATATGGATTTTTAAAGTTGATATTGACATGTTGATTATAAAAAGGACACACTAGATCCAAAAGAATAATATTTATGCATAGTTTGATTAATTTAGGGTTCCATGTATATAAATAAGCTGCAATGGGCCTTGAAACCCTAATGTTAGTAATTATGATTCTTAATGGCTTTAATTGTTCGAATCATTGGATAGAACTGAGATTTGATGATTCTAAGCTATTTTAAGTATAAAAGCTTCTAATTGTGAATAAATACGCTAAATTTGGTAATTAGGATTTTCTAGTGGATTAATGTGAAATTAGCGATAAATAGGGTTCATATGTGAATTTGACCATAATGAAATGTGAGTTGTCAATTCGAAAGGAACCAAAGATGATAATTGTGCCTATGATGTTGAAATTAGGGTTTGTGAACTAAACAGACATTAAAAGTGATAAATGCTTTATGGAGGCTAAAACCCTAATAAAACCCTAAAGTTGGCCTAGAAATCATAAGGTGGAATCCATGTCGATCTTGAGAATGTTTTGGGTAAAACAATGACACTTGGATGTTATGCATTAATTTCAGGATATTGATGAATGCTTGATTGATTATTATTGAATATTAATGCTTGGACATCAAGTTGCTCTGGATTAGGTATGTGGTTACGCTTATGGTTAATCTCTTTAGTTTCACGGTGATTCCCAGATGTTTTATCGGTTGCCTGAAAATAACTTCTTGGATGACTTTTATTTCATGCAACTATAAAGTGACTATGATTATCACCATAAATATATATACATGACTGGATCTGATCCTGGTCCTCCTCTGTGGCATTGCTGATGAAAAGGGTAACCTAGTACAGGGCCTACTTTTTATGTAGGACATCAGGTTATCGTGAGTTAGAAATTGGGCTACCCACGTGCAGTGCCATGAGACTCTTTAGCGCACCATGAGTTAGGGAGTGGGATACCTATGGGTAGTGCCATGCGACTCAACCCTAGAAATTGATTCACCTTTTAGGTAGGATCATGAGGGGTTTAATGGGGATCTACCATAAGGAAGGTAGCATCCAGGTCCACTGTAGGGATAGCACAGAGGCTAGGGTATGGATGCATTGAGCAGTTATGCTTAAAATGTAAATTTGTTTGTTAAATCATAATTGACTGTGATATGTTGTTATAGTTAATTTCACGATTATTGTGCCCCCCACATACCAGCATATTCATTTATGCTGACCGATGTTTTCTTTGTCGTCATTTTAGGTACAAATTGAAAAGGACAAATAGTAAAGTGGCATATTGTGAATTAAGAAATAAAGTGCAAGGAGGATTAGTTAGAATAGTGTCCAGATGTGGATATAAGTTAGATATCCAAGTTTTTGAAAAAGGCATGCAAAGTTTTATTTTATTCCAGCTTTCTGTATAGTCTCGGTAGAATTTAATAATTATTACTGATTATTTGTCGAACCTTTGATCTGGGAAATTGGGATAATGGCTCTGACCTCTTGGTCTCCTTTAATTGGGGGTTACCGGGAGGTGGGGTCATTACATTTGGTATCAGAGCATTGGTTACTCATTTAATCCTTAGTAATTATTAACTTTTACAAACTTTGTAGAACCTGAGGGAGTTATTAGAGGATTTTCTAAAAGACAGAGATGTCTAGAAAAGGATCACGTTCGGGGGCTGGCAATATTTTCCTCTGCACCGCTAGTCTGAATATGAGGACTCCCAGATCTCTTTGACTGCCTGGCCAATGTCTTAGGATCTGACTCGAAATAAGTTACCTTTAGGACTCTCTCATCTATTTTTATCCCTTCTCAACCCTAATTCAACTAAGATTCTAAGTTTTAGGTTTTTTTCTCTCTTTCTCACCCTCTTGAGGTCAGGGTATGTATAATAAGGTTAAGGAATCCTCCACCAAATTCATTAAAAGCATGTAAATAAGATGCCATGGACATAAGCTTAATAGTTTAAGCGTAAACTAAAGAATAGTTGCGTGCTTAGGTTGTCTGACATGTGTTGTCATGCCCTCAAGAGAGACATGAGGTTAGACCTTCTTGTTATGAAGATGAAGTAGAGAGTTGGTCTCGGAGGAAGAAACCTCCATTAAAGGTAGAGACCAGGCGCATCCTCTGAGGATGATGCTAACCCTAACCCTAAGTGGTGGTTAGAGAGAGAGATGGCATGATGAGATGGAAGTTTTAAATCCCTATGATTGAAATGTAATAATTGTATGAATATGGACTTCAATTGAGAAGGTTGTATGCTTTGCTTCAAAGAATGGGTTTCTTTGCAACTATCCCCTTTGATATGGATTTCGTAATTTCTATTGTTTTGTTAATCCAAAAATGGATATAAAAGAGAAAAAAATAAGAAAAGTCCAAATAATAGAGAAAGATACAAGATAATGGATAATAAGCAATATATTTATGAGAAATGTATAGAAATATCTAGAAAGTGACATTGATGGCCACAATTGATTAGATTTCATTTACATGTGATTACTAATGGAAAGAGTAGTCAAAATAAAGGAAATAGGGAAAATCATAATAAGGATATTATAAGGTGCCTTTTGGGGCGCCAACTAAGTAATTTGTAATCAATCGTGGATACATGTTTTACCATATTGGGGAAATAATGAATAAAACCATGCATGTGTCCCCTATGCCTTTTTGTAATAAGAGAGAAGAGATAAATCAATTAAAGGAAGAAAAGGATGTTTTGACTACTTTCCAAATAAGAGTCCTAACTACATACAACTTGGGAATCATGCTACAAATCTCTAGACCTAAATCTATATAAGAAGTCGTGTAGTAAGGGGATCAGAAATAAAAGAGTTGTCTTTGCCTCCCCATGAATCTGTCTTGTACGTTGCAGCAGCCGAGGATGTTGTGGGTGGGCTCCTTCTCCATGGACAGACCTGGTGAGGGATCCTATTGACGCCATCTTCTACAAGTAGACACAAAGTAGCGACGGAGGGGATGGGGGTGCCGATCTCTCGGTGCTTCCGGTGTGTGAAGGCTGGGGGAAGGTCCCCGTTCATCTTCACAATAGACACCATGGTTAGAATGGTGGCAAGGACCGTCACCAAGTTTCAGCACTGGGAAGTAAGCCTCCGATCAGGACTTGCTCCAGGGTAGATCGTGAAGAAAGCTAGGATCAACGAGAGGGATTCTAGACCAGAACAACGATCCTAAGGTACCACCCTTCTTCTTTTTGTTTATCATGCACCTATAGTAGGTAGAGTTCGGGCGCCACTGTCGTGCACCATGGTGCCACTGGTAGGTTGGGGCAAGGCCGGCCAGGGTCGTGGAGTCCTCAGGCCGATCTTGGTCACCGGAGCCATGGGAAAACAAGGGGCGGTGTTTGCCTGGCGGACGT
The DNA here is from genome assembly GCA_963693085.1 of Alisma plantago-aquatica. Lineage (NCBI taxonomy): Eukaryota > Viridiplantae > Streptophyta > Magnoliopsida > Alismatales > Alismataceae > Alisma > Alisma plantago-aquatica. The sequence goes on from OY856411.1 coordinate 886,660,909, forward strand.
GCTCGCAGCGGGAGTCAAGGGGACGACCTGGGGTAGAAAGACATGTATGCCCCGAGACTCCTACCTAGAATGTGGGGGCGAGATAGTAATTTGCATGATCCCTTAACTTAGCCGATTTCTAATAAAATTGGTATGGTTGCTGAGTTGTCAGCATCTGATTGATTACAAAAGGATTAACCTTATTTTAATTATAGAAATTAATTGGTAACCTAGATGACAACATATTATATATGAATTTTGATCAGCAGAACTCCAGGAATCCATTAAAAATGTCATTAAAGCCTAATTATTGTTTCAATTCAAAAAGTGCTTAAAGTTGTCTCCTTTAATATTGTTTTTAATGAAAAACCCTAGATTTTGATGACTAATTATTTGGGAAGGGTTATATGGATGTTTAAAGTTGATATTAACATGTTGATTATAAAAAGCACACATTAGATCCAAAAGGATAATCTTTACGCATAGTTTGATTAATTTAGGGTTCCATGTATATAAATAAGCTTTAATGGTCCTTGAAACCCTAATGTTAGTAATTATGATTCTTAATGGCTTTAATTGTTCGAATCCATGGATAGAACTGAGATCTGATGATTCTATGCTATTTTAAGTATAAAATCTTCTAATTGTTAATAAATACCCTAAATTTGGTAATTAGGATTTTCTAGTGGATTAATGTGAAATTAGTGATAAATAGGGTTCATATGTGAATTTGACCATAATGAAATGTGAGTTGTCAATTCGAAAGAAACCAAAGATGATAATTGTGCCTAAGATGTTGAAATTAGGGTTTATGAAATAAAAGGGAATTAAAAGTGATAAAGGATTTATGGAGGCTAAAACCCTAAAGTTGGCCTAGAAATCATAATGTGGAATCCAAGTCGATCTTGAGAATGTTTTGGATAAAACAATGACACTTGGATGTTATGCATTAATTTCAGGATATTGATGATTGCTTGATTGATTGTTCTTGAATATTAATGCTTGGACATCAAGTTTCTCTAGATCATGTATGTGGTTACGCTTATGGTTAGTCACTTTAGTTTCACGGTGATTCCCGGATTTTTTATCTGTTGCCTGAAAATAACTTCTTGGATGAGTTTTATTTCATGCAACTATAAAGTGACTATGATTATCGCCATAAATATATATACATGACTGGCTCAGATCCTGGTCCTCCTCTGTGGCTTTGCTGATGAAAAGGGTAACCTAGTATAGGGCCTACTTTTTAAGTAGGACATCAGGTTATCGTGAGTTAGAAATTGGGCTACCCACGTGTAGTACCATGAGACTCTTTAGCACACCATGAGTTAGGGAGTGGGCTACCTATGGGTAGTGCCATGCGACTCAACCTTAGAAATTGATTCACCTTTTAGGTAGGATCATGAGGGTTTTAACGGGGATGTACCATAAGGAAGGTAGCATCCAGGTCCACTGCAGGGACAACGCAGAGGCTAGGGTATGGATGGATTGAGCAGTTATGCTTAAAACGTAAAGTTCTTTGTTAAATCATAATTTACTGTGATATGTTGTTACATTAATTGCATGATTATTGTGTCCCCCAAATACCGGCATATTCATTTATGCTAATTGACATTTTATTTTTCGGTGTTTTAGGTACAAATTGAAAAGGACAAACAGTAAAGTGGCATATTGTGAATTAAGAAATAAAGTGCAAGGAGGATTAGTTAGAATAGAGTCCAAATGTGGATAGAAGTTAGATATCCAAGTTTTTGAAAAAGGTATGCAAAGTTTTATTTTATTCCAGCTTTCTATATAGTCTTTGTAGAATTTAATAATTATTACTGATTATTTGTTGAACCTTTGATCTGGGAAATTGGGATAATGGCTCTGACCTCTTGGTCTCCCTTAATTGGGGGTTACCGGGAGGCGTGGTCATTACAGTGATCCATCCCTGATATTTGTACTGGGGTGGTGAAATGGATCCATCTCTCTCAGGGAGAATCTAAGTGATAAAGATCTGGAGTATATTTGGACTTGAAGGCTAATCCACAAGATGTTAGGGGAAGTTCCATTGAGGTTAAATTAGGACCTCATGTTTCTTATTTTCTTGAGATATAGGATTAGGAGTGAAGTCCCAATCCAATATATGATATGAAAATGGGAAAATGCATGTGTCTTATTAAATATATTTATGTGGACACCCCCATCCTTGTAGCAAGGTGGGAAAGAGATAATAGGTTTTTTCCATACCTACAGGATGACCTAAGCTTTTTATTTTCCTTAGAGTTGTTAGTTGAAGTGAAAGGCATATATGGTGAGTCATGCACATGAGAATAATGTGATAATGGCTACTTATCATGGTACAAGTCAAGTAAACTTTGAGAAAAGTAGTAAGAGGATACATATTTATAACGTACGATTGATGGATTATTCTTTTGTTTTCTTATTATTGTACTCCTATCATGCTCTAAATAACTTGCTTAATTCATTTATTGCATTTGTTAATTAGATAATGTTTATACAATTATTAAAAAGAATAAATAAATAGCTTGTTTATATATTGTTGTCTCTTTACTTAGACATTAGAAAAATAAACGATGAACAAATTTTAGGTCCTCAAGGTAAGACATTAACCATGCAATCCTCCTCTCTTATCAAGGGACCTCACCACTTCTAAATGAAGCTTGACCAGATTACTTGATGTCTATATGTTCATGTTCTAGAGTTCTAGGATACAGTTGTGGATATTTTGTGTTTTTTTAAGATCTTGGTGTTTTAATGCATAGTTTTGTGGATAAGCTAGAAGTGATGATCCTTGTTTTAAATGTTGTAGATGTTTTTGTGAAAATTTTAATAGTGCACACAATGAGAACTTTGACACATAAAAGCCTAATGATGGTATGTGTGAAATGTTGAGATCTTAATCATCTTCCTTAAGATAAGATTTTTTCTTGATTGTTTGTCATATGTGTTTATCCTTTGGGTTGAGAGTTGACCTAAATCCCAATTTTAGTTCAAATAATCAAAGTATAATATTTTTGTTGGAATCATGTCTTAAAGTTTTAATATCATAGTCTCAGTTTTGAGTCAATATAGGGATATAGGGTATATATTGTCTTCCATTCATTGACATAGGTTGTTATATATGTGTCTTTTATAGCCATGGAGTCTAGAAGAGGAGACCAGGCTTTAGACTTGAAGCTTAGTCTAGGTGGATTGGAGGCAGCACCAAAAGTCCATGCAAAGTATGTACCTAATCAATAACCTCCTTCCTCATTTAGGGAAGAGTTGGTTTAGGGGGGAAGAACATATAATGACGTAGAGGAAGGAGTAAGGCCTCCACCACAAACCCAACTCCTAGTTCCAAAAGTTATACTAGATATTATGGAGATGGAACAAGGTTTCATGTATGTCTTGCTTTGGTGATAGGGGCATGAGGGCACCTACATGCATATAGATCCAATCAGTTTACTAAGTCAGTCACATGAGAAGCTAAGGAAGATATCAGCATACGAATTCATAGGTAATGTAGATCATAAGGAAGTTGTCAACTGGTTATTCAAGATTGAAATGATCTTTATGTCGGTTCATGTACCATAAGAGCAGAAAGTAGAGTGTGTTTTATATGTGTTAAAAGAAATGCTACCCATTGGTGGGGTCTAGATAAGATGTAAGGATCTGGTGAAGCCCTTATCACATGGGTGAAGTTTAAAAGGCACTTTAAGTCATGCTTTATCCTAAGACATATGTATGTGATAAGATCAAGCAGTTTGAGATGTTATGCCAAGAAATGTTCTAGTGGTAGGATATGAACTCTTATTTCTACATTTGATGAGGTTTTGCCTACAGTGATGTGTGATTGACAAGAACAAGGTCATTCAATTTGAAATTGGATTGAATCTTAGGATGACAGATAGAGTACATATCAAAGAAACTCATAAATATTTACATGCCTTAGTGGATGTTATCAAAAGTGTAGATAGGGCTAGACAAACTAAGAATGAAACTGAGCAACAAAAAAGGGCAGGCACATAGATGTACAAACTACTTCCTAGCAATCATCAAAGGAAATTAGGCCACTTTGTATACAAGAGCACAATCCTTATTTAGTGTGTCTCTGGGAAAACAATAGGAAGATGAAAATATAACAAAGGCTGAGGTAGAGTATACCAGCGCAGTGATAAAGAAGTGTGCAATCATCAATAGTCACAAGTCCACAAGATTCTAGACCACATGCTTATGATTTAGCACCAAATATGCGTACAACTTGTGGGTGTGTTCATAGGATCCAATGTTGGGGTCCCAATCCACCTGTCTGCATGCATGTGGGTGACCAAGGCATTATGATAGAGAATGGTATAGGGAGAAAAACAAAGTAAGTTAGGACATATGCCAAGGGGTTTGTATCAATAGACTCAACAAACACACACTACAACAAAAATGTCCATTAGTGGCATTTATTTTAGTGGCTTTTATAAAAAGGCCGCTATATATCCAATTTACAGACATTTTTATTTCAAATTTCTCTAAATACCCTATTATAGAGATTCCAAAAAAGAGTAAATTTTTAAGGCACTTATACATGTGATTAGTGGAAATCTAAATTGCCAATTTTATAGTAGGCAATCAAGGACTAACTAATTAATTATCAAAATGGATTCCCGCTTGGTGTTTGCGCTACTCTGCCTAATTTTTCAATTACTTAGCGATCTCTTTTCTAGTTTTGCACTTGCATGGGACAATTAGAGAGGCAGCCTATCGATGAATGGATAATCTTCCTAAACATCCCAATGTCGTGTAGAGGAGTGCAGAGGAGGACCCAACGGCTATGTAGACTGTTGACGACGACTGCGTAGAGGAAGGCGGCTCGGAAAGGAGTGTGAATGCAATGACATTGCTAGCTGTGATTGAGGTATTTTGTTCCTTCCTTCACTAGTACACTAATGTTGAAGAATGCACATTTGTGAGCCCAAATGGAATCACAAGATACTCATAATGCTCTTTGTGGTATTTTGAATGTTATCTTATGTATATCCTTATCTTCAACTCTCACCTGAGGATACCTAGCTCGCAAGTCCAACTTAAAAAATAGAATGGCTCCATGTAGTTCATAAAGAAGCTCATTAATTCCAGGTATAGGGAACTTGTCAGGGATCGTTATTTGGTTTAGGCCCCTGTAGCCTACACACATCCGCCATGTACCATTAGAATTCTAAACCAATAGAATAGAATAAGAGTATGGGTTGTTACTATTCCTAACTAATCCTATGTTCAACTACTCTTCCACTTGCTACTAATTTTAATTTTTTTGGAAATGAGGGTAGGCATACGACCTTTTTGACACTGGTTTGCTTCCTTGTATTAATGGGATACCGTGATCCTGGCTTCTTTTTGGTGGAAATCTTGTTGGTTCCCTAAATACCTCCTAAAACTCATCCAACAACTGTGACAAACCCTATAACTTATCACCTGACCCTTATGGCTCAACTTGAATATTCAGATCAACACCCAGTTCCATCAGTTGTACCACCTACATTCTCTTATTTCTCTTCAACTCCTTCACAAAACAAGAAGCATTGACTATTTCTTAACTCCATTGTAGCCATTGAATAGTAATAGGAACTCCATAGATATTGAAGTTCATAACAGTTTAGTTAAAGTCCCACCAAACAAGACTAACTTGACACAGCCATTTCACCCCTAGGATCACATCACGGCTCTCAAGACGTAGCACCAAAAAATCTTCCTCCGTGATAATATTGGATATTCTAAACTCCAATCCTTGGCACTTCCCTGTTGATTTGATTTTCTTCCCGTTAGCTACTGTGACAGTGTATTCCTGATTATGATCAACATCAAAATTTCCACTATGGGGAGGAAGTAATTGTCCTCATCTAGCTTTATGGACTTGGTACAGAGTTGAGGGATGGTATCCACTAGTCTAGTCATTGGTGAGATCCATTGGGGAGGAAGTAAACTATAGGAGAAGATAGGTCATCTTTCATGAAGTAGTGAATGATGGACCTATAGATCCAATTTTAGGCTATTTATTGGTAATGTTCTTGAAAAAATAGAATTAGAGATGAGGAGTGTGGTGGTGGAGGCCACCACAAAGGGGTAGAGTTTATGCAATTACTTTGATAGAGGATATTGCCAAAGTGGAAATACTTGCATCAACTGTTGATGTTCATGCATTGGGATTGTCTATGTAACATACTGAATCTCAGGGTCTTCCCTGCAATTTACCCATTCTTGAGCTTTTCTTTGACTTTTAGTCCATTTGGACCTTTTCCATAAATTTCCCATCCTTTATAATCATTTTTGGACTCCTTGTGCATTTTGAGCACAATTTGATGTTGAAATCACTATTTACCCTCTTTTATGATAATTGAGGGGTGTTTGCACAAATAACCCACATTAAGTGATAAGTTAGGGTTAATGTTGTAATTTGGTCATTAATGAGATTATATAGTAGATTATATTTATTTGGAGCTTTTTGGATAAATATATTATTAATAATGTGTATTTGAATTCATATATGAGTGTATTAACCTTTATTGTTTCTCTCTCCTCAAAATATGATTTTAGTTCACATTAATATGTTATTTTGTGGAGTAATGAGTATTTATACCCTAATATGTTTTATATGTCGAATTTACTCACATGTTTCTTATTAATAGCCTTTTCATATAATTCCTTGATTTTAATATATTATTATACTCCTTTATGGGCTATATATTTATTAATGGCCTTATTATGCTTTAAACGAGATTTTAATTATATAGCATCGTTCTATATGTTATTATGAGCCTATGGTTCAATTTTGGTGTTGTTTGGAATTGATTTGACCCCCCAAACGGATTTTATAAGTCTTTAATATAGTATAACTAAAGTGCTTTAATCGATTTCATTAATATCTCTGTAACGCCTATAGTTGGGTCATTTATTAAACCTGTCACGCGCCCCTTTTGGCCTGCGCGTGATCCAACGGCCGTGAGTTGCTTCCCAGCTGATCCAACGGTTCGCACTTCATCTTCTTCCTCCAGTAACTCGTGCGTCCGAGTAACAGTAACGCCTCCTTGACTCCTCAACTCCGTTCTCACTCCTTCCTTCTCCGTTTCACGCGATTTCTTCGCCGTTAGCTTCGTCTCTCTCTGCCGGATTGAACGAGCCCCACCTTATCGCCTCTCTCCCCGTGTGGACGAAACGCCCAACTGGGCTCTCCGCCTCCTCTTCGCGGAGGAGTTACAGAGTGGGGTTGCTATACCCCCTTGCCTACCCGAGACCTATAAACCACCCTCAGACCTCAACCTTTCCTCCCCCCTTCGCAATTTGTTCCCAGCTACCCTGAAGCTCTCGGACCTTCTCCGTTCTTCTTCTCCGACGATCTCGGCCTGCTGCTCGCCCCTCCGGCCACCTCACTACAATTACCTTTAGGGTAAGCACCACCGACCTACCCTCTACCTCTTCCAACCTTTCGTTTGCCTCGTGATGCCCCCTATCGCCGTACCCTGTAACTCGCCGAAGTAGGTCCGCCGCCGCCACCTGTTTTTGAGCTTCAGAGCTCCTCCGACCTCTCTGCTACCCGCTTTGACCTCGCCTCGTGTCTGTGGGTGTGGTGGTGGCCTAGGACGACAGTTTTCCCGTCGGTTTTTGATACTTTGGATCGCCGATCATATCTCTCTGTTTTTGACCATCGGTGGAGCTCTCTCGGAGCTTCTGAGCACTGCGAGACCCATTGTTGGGCTCGGCATGCTCGTCGAGCGATGGGGATCTCACTGAGGGGTCTAGTTTTCCCCGGGCAGCTGCTAGCTCTCAATGCGAGCACGTTTTTCCCCCCCTGTTTCACTGCTCGTGCCTTGACCATGGCTGGAAGAAGCCAGGTCGTGGAATGACCAAGAGGGTCATCCACAGGCGTCGTATCGTTTTGCCGAACACAGGGGTAATATCGTCTATTCCCCATCTTGCTCTTGTTCTTTGACGCAAACAATCGACACTTGCGTTTGACTAAACTACCCTCGCTGCTCAATTGCTTTGGTTTGACGATTAGGGGTAGTTTAGCCTTTTCACTTTCTATTTACATCGATTTCCATTTTTATTTAAATATCTGTCACACTATAGTTTTCTTAATTTCTGATTGGTCAGATTTACTTAATTCATAGTAAATCGATCCTTTATCAGAAAAATATGAATAAATAGTCGATGGAAAGGATTTTTGATGTAGAATTTGATTTTGTGGTTTTTGAGACCTGATTCTCAATGGTTTTCCGAAGACTGCTTTGAATGGCATTTTTAGTATGTAAATGTTTTAAAATACATAATTAATTCATTTTAACTCTGTTTTCTATAATAAGATATGTTTTCTTAATCAGGAGATTTTGAGTAATCCTTTGGACTTGGTTTTGAACTCTAAATCGTAGTTTTGTAAATTAGGGTTTTTCTATGCTTTATGTGTTTATATATATTAATACATGTGTTATGTTTATAACTAGGATATTATGGGATGGTGATACTATCTGTTTGGTGGATATGATGGTAATGTATTTAATCTAAGGTATGTGGCACCTATTTTGTATGTGAAACTTATTTAGTATGTGATTCCTATGTATGTGAGCCCTATTTTGTATGTGCATCCTATTCTAGTATGTGAATCTTATTTTATGTATGTGACATCTATGATGGATGTGTGGAATATATAATGTGCAAACAATCCTAATCTTTCAGTTGGGCTTTCATCCAACCCTACCAATTATATTTGTGCTAGCCTTGCTATCCCTCTAATTACATTTATTGGCTCTTTACTTAGTTTATGCCATTGTGGCTTAATCATTTGAATCATGTGAATCATTCTTCTACATATGTTGCCTCCTTTAATTGGAATTGTTTTAATCTTGTGACTGATCTTGTGGCTCATTTGAGTGTAATTCCTTAATCTTGTTATTTGACTATGTGGATTAACCTTTTGAGATATTTGGAACATTACATATTGTTGATGCTCATTGACTATTCTTGGAACTCTTGAATATGGATGTGACCTATGATTTGTTTAATTGGGTTTTATTCCCAATGCTTGTTGTATCTTGATTACTTTTCACTATACTGCCAAGTGACTATTTAAGCATGATGTATTTTAGGCCAAATGACAATGTAGTGTACATGAGTACAAACCACCCACAGGGCACTGGGGTTTTAGTCCCCCTGCCAGGCACTGGGGTTTTAGTCCCCCTGCCAATTTATATATATTTTTGAGGTTTGGGATGTTGTTTCCCCTCTCCTCCTGGTTGAGGTCCGGTAGGTGCCTCACCCTACATTGAGAGGAGTTTGTGTCTTAATATATGCATGCTATGTGATTTATTATTGTGGTGATTGTATATGGCAGTTCTCTTATTCTTATCTGAATATCTTTCTCATTCTCTAATACTCTTGTAATATGGAAAATCCTTTATTATGCAATGTTGTTTATTATTCCTTGTCCAATGCTTTCTTTTTAACACATACCTTTTATCTTTCTCTTGCTGGATGACCCCAACCATCCAGGTTAGGGATCAGAGTGCGCATGGAAGCTTGGTGAACCCAAAGCTAAGGATAGGATAAGAAGAAAGGAATATATAGCTTGAGTGATCATGCTTGCTTTTGTGTTGTATAGTTGTTTAGTTTGGAGACAATGTTGCATTAGTCTAAGTCTTCCTCTACCTAGATCCTTGTAATTGCTTGTATAAAGTTGTACTCCCATTTGGGGAAATTTTATAATGTACTCTTTATACATTTTGAATAATGTCAAGATTTTATTCTTCCGCTGCTATCCAATTGATGATTTGTTTATCATGTTTTTAGTAGAGACTTGGGTCTTTACAGCATGGTATCAGAGCCTCAAGGTAGTCGGATTCTTGACTAGTTCAAAATTGTCTCCTAGATAGAACCTCTCACCTCATATAGTTTCCTTTAGTTAGTTTTTCACCTTAGAGTTGACCCATAAAGAATGTTTGATTTAGGATCAAAATAATTATTTATTAGAAATAAAATTTGTCAACTTTTTGGTGAATTGTTTATTGAGTAGCTATTAGAGCAAGAAGTTGAAGTGATGGTGTCTAGAAAGGGTCAGAGCTTAGGGGCTGGCAATATTTTCCTCCGCCCCACTAGTTTGGTCACGAGGACTCCTGAGCTCATATGACCTGGCCTGGCCTGATCTGAAACGGACAGCTCAAAATAGTCTACCTTTAGACATATTGCCTTATTGTTGAATAACCTTAGAATCCTTTATATGATGATTTGATTTCTTTTCTCAAACAAAAATCATCTTGTAATCCCTAAGTATCTTATATGAGTCTTAGATTCCTATGTTTAGGGTTTAGTGTACCCTATGCTATACCTTGAGTTTAGAAGATATAGTTTAGTAAGGCTTTTTTTATGTTGGGCTTTATACCCTTACAATAGTTTGACTTAGTCAACCCTTTGAGTGAAAAGGTAGTGTTAGTACCTTGTTAGGTTTTGGAGTTGTTGATTTCGAGGACGAAATCCTCTTTAGGGGGTTGGAGTCCCTCAATGCCTTGAAATCAAGTAACCTTAACTCCTTAGACATGGGAATAGAGAGCTTATGTGTTTAGAGTTTAATAAACCTAATATGTTTGTAATTCATCTTGTTTGTTTATAACTAATGGATAAGTCATGTAATCCTTATGCTTGAACCCTAATATACTCTTGTTGCACCTAATCATTAATTGTTCATATGTGGATACACATAGCTTGGGTTTAGTCACCCTAATGATAAAATGTGTATGATAAAATGCACCCATAGGATGCTTTAATATGTAATGGTCATGTTGACCTAAACCCTAGGATGTAATCATCTATCCTTGACAACATATGTACATATATACCCTTCATGCCTTTCTTGACACATTAGTGACATTAGGTGTAATCACATGATATACCTTAATGCATGTAAATGGATTATAATCCCTTAATCATAGTTGTGACCTAATTATCCTCATATGTTAGGCATAGCACCTTGTTGACTAAAATGCATCTCGTTGATCATCTTATTGGTTTATGGATAAAATCAGTAATGAGATGATGAGTAATTAGATTCATATAATGTGAGGTTAATTCATAGTAATTAGTGTTGTGAGATAATATGATTAGTGATGGCATGGATATGAGTATGTTAGATGTTGTGACCATATGTTCCTTGGAGATAAGCCATATACCCTTAGACCTGTTATTAGGGTAATAATGGGTTGGATGATATTAGATGGCATAATTCCACATGATGTAGTTGTTGGGTAATAATGTTGAGTTATTTAAGTTTTTAACCTAATACATTAGTTGTTGTTGGGATTGGTTTAATATAGGTTGTAATGGCTTAGTAAACCCTAATTGTGCTTAAAACCCTTAATGAGGGAGATACCCATAATACACATATTCAGATGTTAAGATGTAATAAAATATGGCACAAGTGTTAGTATAATAGATATGCTGCCTTTTTATGATAGAGTTTACGCATCAAGATGTTAGTTTGAGTTTGATAAATGGATATAGGTTTTGTAGTAACACCTCACCTATGTAGATTTATGTGGTACCCTAGATTAAGGGTTATAACCTAGTTGTTTATGGTTGGGATGTTACACACTCACCCTCTCTTTCCTCTTGTTGTGATTTCGGGGACGAAATCCTCTTTAAGGGGTGGTGTGCTGTAACATACTGAATCTCAGGGTCTTCCCTGCAATTTACCCATTCTTGAGCTTTTCTTTGACTTTTAGTCCATTTGGACCTTTTCCATAAATTTCCCATCCTTTATAATCATTTTTGGACTCCTTGTGCATTTTGAGCACAATTTGATGTTGAAATCACTATTTACCCTCTTTTATGATAATTGAGGGGTGTTTGCACAAATAACCCACATTAAGTGATAAGTTAGGGTTAATGTTGTAATTTGGTCATTAATGAGATTATATAGTAGATTATATTTATTTGGAGCTTTTTGGATAAATATATTATTAATAATGTGTATTTGAATTCATATATGAGTGTATTAACCTTTATTGTTTCTCTCTCCTCAAAATATGATTTTAGTTCACATTAATATGTTATTTTGTGGAGTAATGAGTATTTATACCCTAATATGTTTTATATGTCGAATTTACTCACATGTTTCTTATTAATAGCCTTTTCATATAATTCCTTGATTTTAATATATTATTATACTCCTTTATGGGCTATATATTTATTAATGGCCTTATTATGCTTTAAACGAGATTTTAATTATATAGCATCGTTCTATATGTTATTATGAGCCTATGGTTCAATTTTGGTGTTGTTTGGAATTGATTTGACCCCCCAAACGGATTTTATAAGTCTTTAATATAGTATAACTAAAGTGCTTTAATCGATTTCATTAATATCTCTGTAACGCCTATAGTTGGGTCGTTTATTAAACCTGTCACGCGCCCCTTTTGGCCTGCGCGTGATCCAACGGCCGTGAGTTGCTTCCCAGCTGATCCAACGGTTCGCACTTCATCTTCTTCCTCCAGTAACTCGTGCGTCCGAGTAACAGTAACGCCTCCTTGACTCCTCAACTCCGTTCTCACTCCTTCCTTCTCCGTTTCACGCGATTTCTTCGCCGTTAGCTTCGTCTCTCTCTGCTGGATTGAACGAGCCCCACCTTATCGCCTCTCTCCCTGTGTGGACGAAACGCCCAACTGGGCTCTCCGCCTCCTCTTCGCGGAGGAGTTACAGAGTGGGGTTGCTATACCCCCTTGCCTACCCGAGACCTATAAACCACCCTCAGACCTCAACCTTTCCTCCCCCCTTCGCAATTTGTTCCCAGCTACCCTGAAGCTCTCGGACCTTCTCCGTTCTTCTTCTCCGACGATCTCGGCCTGCTGCTCGCCCCTCCGGCCACCTCACTACAATTACCTTTAGGGTAAGCACCACCGACCTACCCTCTACCTCTTCCAACCTTTCGTTTGCCTCGTGATGCCCCCTATCGCCGTACCCTGTAACTCGCCGAAGTAGGTCCGCCGCCGCCACCTGTTTTTGAGCTTCAGAGCTCCTCCGACCTCTCTGCTACCCGCTTTGACCTCGCCTCGTGTCTGTGGGTGTGGTGGTGGCCTAGGACGACAGTTTTCCCGTCGGTTTTTGATACTTTGGATCGCCGATCATATCTCTCTGTTTTTGACCATCGGTGGAGCTCTCTCGGAGCTTCTGAGCACTGCGAGACCCATTGTTGGGCTCGGCATGCTCGTCGAGCGATGGGGATCTCACTGAGGGGTCTAGTTTTCCCCGGGCAGCTGCTAGCTCTCAATGCGAGCACATTTTTCCCCCCCTGTTTCACTGCTCGTGCCTTGACCATGGCTGGAAGAAGCCAGGTCGTGGAATGACCAAGAGGGTCATCCACAGGCGTCGTATCATTTTGCCGAACACAGGGGTAATATCGTCTATTCCCCATCTTGCTCTTGTTCTTTGACGCAAACAATCGACACTTGCGTTTGACTAAACTACCCTCGCTGCTCAATTGCTTTGGTTTGACGATTAGGGGTAGTTTAGCCTTTTCACTTTCTATTTACATCGATTTCCATTTTTATTTAAATATCTGTCACACTATAGTTTTCTTAATTTCTGATTGGTCAGATTTACTTAATTCATAGTAAATCGATCCTTTATCAGAAAAATATGAATAAATAGTCGATGGAAAGGATTTTTGATGTAGAATTTGATTTTGTGGTTTTTGAGACCTGATTCTCAATGGTTTTCCGAAGACTGCTTTGAATGGCATTTTTAGTATGTAAATGTTTTAAAATACATAATTAATTCATTTTAACTCTGTTTTCTATAATAAGATATGTTTTCTTAATCAGGAGATTTTGAGTAATCCTTTGGACTTGGTTTTGAACTCTAAATCGTAGTTTTGTAAATTAGGGTTTTTCTATGCTTTATGTGTTTATATATATTAATACATGTGTTATGTTTATAACTAGGATATTATGGGATGGTGATACTATCTGTTTGGTGGATATGATGGTAATGTATTTAATCTAAGGTATGTGGCACCTATTTTGTATGTGAAACTTATTTAGTATGTGATTCCTATGTATGTGAGCCCTATTTTGTATGTGCATCCTATTCTAGTATGTGAATCTTATTTTATGTATGTGACATCTATGATGGATGTGTGGAATATATAATGTGCAAACAATCCTAATCTTTCAGTTGGGCTTTCATCCAACCCTACCAATTATATTTGTGCTAGCCTTGCTATCCCTCTAATTACATTTATTGGCTCTTTACTTAGTTTATGCCATTGTGGCTTAATCATTTGAATCATGTGAATCATTCTTCTACATATGTTGCCTCCTTTAATTGGAATTGTTTTAATCTTGTGACTGATCTTGTGGCTCATTTGAGTGTAATTCCTTAATCTTGTTATTTGACTATGTGGATTAACCTTTTGAGATATTTGGAACATTACATATTGTTGATGCTCATTGACTATTCTTGGAACTCTTGAATATGGATGTGACCTATGATTTGTTTAATTGGGTTTTATTCCCAATGCTTGTTGTATCTTGATTACTTTTCACTATACTGCCAAGTGACTATTTAAGCATGATGTATTTTAGGCCAAATGACAATGTAGTGTACATGAGTACAAACCACCCACAGGGCACTGGGGTTTTAGTCCCCCTGCCAGGCACTGGGGTTTTAGTCCCCCTGCCAATTTATATATATTTTTGAGGTTTGGGATGTTGTTTCCCCTCTCCTCCTGGTTGAGGTCCGGTAGGTGCCTCACCCTACATTGAGAGGAGTTTGTGTCTTAATATATGCATGCTATGTGATTTATTATTGTGGTGATTGTATATGGCAGTTCTCTTATTCTTATCTGAATATCTTTCTCATTCTCTAATACTCTTGTAATATGGAAAATCCTTTATTATGCAATGTTGTTTATTATTCCTTGTCCAATGCTTTCTTTTTAACACATACCTTTTATCTTTCTCTTGCTGGATGACCCCAACCATCCAGGTTAGGGATCAGAGTGCGCATGGAAGCTTGGTGAACCCAAAGCTAAGGATAGGATAAGAAGAAAGGAATATATAGCTTGAGTGATCATGCTTGCTTTTGTGTTGTATAGTTGTTTAGTTTGGAGACAATGTTGCATTAGTCTAAGTCTTCCTCTACCTAGATCCTTGTAATTGCTTGTATAAAGTTGTACTCCCATTTGGGGAAATTTTATAATGTACTCTTTATACATTTTGAATAATGTCAAGATTTTATTCTTCCGCTGCTATCCAATTGATGATTTGTTTATCATGTTTTTAGTAGAGACTTGGGTCTTTACAGTCTATGTGGTTATGGCCAATGTAGAGCTTGTGGAAGAATATGCATTTTAGCCTTCATTTTTTCCCATAGTGGATATGGCCTTGAAGGCCATCATATCTGATTTTATGATCATATTGATGTTTGATTTGGTGGTTGTATTGAGGGTGAAGAAATTATGTTCTAATCCCTTCTATTGATTGTCTGGTCTATGTTTCTACCAACTTGAATTAGGTCAGAAAGATACTTGTAAAATTGGAATTTCAACATGGTTGATAGTGTTGGAAAGGCTGACTTAATAAAGATGAAAACACATTGATTCTCATTTGTTTTTTTAACAATTTTTACTTCCATATCCCTCCATATTCATATAAACAGAGTGAAGGTTTAATGTATTTTCTGCATGAATGTTTTAGTAAAACCTATGGTTGGAAAGTGGTTGATATTCTATGTGTACAACTCAATGAATTGGGTAGTTTGGCCAAAACTTTCTATATGTATGCTTCTACTAACTGAAACATATTAGATTTGGTTGTTTGAACTACATTTGGTAAAGTACAATCAAGAACTTCACTTTGTCCTAAACCTCCACCATCTCTACATCTTTGACATGTGCACTCTCTTACAATCCCCTATTTATAATCATTTAGAAGTAATATGTGCACTTGACCAACTTTGTTTGCTTATTTACAATTCTTCAAGCTTGCATTTCGTCCCTGTTTTTTTTCCTTCTATAGTTATTTTAGTATATTCTTTGCATATACTTATTAAAATGTTCCAAAGGATATATGTCAACTTTTTAGTAGAATATTGGATCATGTATCCTTCTACCATCTGGATTAATGGTTGTCTACCTGGTAATAATGGTGTGGACAGTTTGATGACGTGATCGCATAGGGAGCTCAAGTCTATTTCATAAGTATTGATGATAAATAATCAAGACAAGGATGTGTGCTTGTACTACCCCTCCAAGCACTTATATACGGTAGCAAAAGTAAACTTCATGTTGTCCATAGCATGGCTCACTTGGCTTGGAGGATCATTACAAACTATGATATGCATAGAATGAGATAAATGAAACACCATATATTACATGGAAATATAGATTCATACATTGTTCTTTTGAAAGAGAAAGATAATAACATAAACTATCTCATCCTTGCACTAAAATATAATGCATGAAAATTAGAAAAAAAATCTATGGCATAAATCTTCTTCAAAAACATGATAAGGATCTTCTATGGTGTAGATGGCAGCCCACCAATCCAAGCCCTGGAAACTTCCCGATGGTGGGACCATAACCCATAGGTCTGATAATCAAAACCTTGCTCTTATACCATATTGTAACAGCCCAATTTTCTAAAACATATAAATTATTGAGCGGAAACTTAATTTGCATTTGGATGTCATGAAAATGATAACTCATTGTATAAAAACATAATTTCATTCAATCAACTCAGGAAAATATTTATAAATCTCTTGTCTCAATTTATACAACATAAAACTTAAACTTTAAACTAAGCTAAACTAGTATATGATCTTCATGCTAATTTAAACACCAAACTAAATGTCGTAGGATAGTTGGCACCCCATCAGGGCTAAACTCTTAAATTATCCTTGAGATGTATGCTCCTTTCTTAAGCTCACTTATTCTTTCCTCCTACGGACATCGCATGTAAGAAGTGGGACCCGAGAGGGGATTTACTCCCTACTAAAAATTTGAAGAATAAAACTTCCATTCCAAACACCCTCAAAGGTATGGTGGAATAGGTGTAAATTTTCAAATTTCAATAAAGATAGTATTCAAAACAACCAAAGTGTAGCAGCAGAATAAAATATATGGTTATATTCAATTTTCACACAAGATTACAAAAGTACATCATAATCTCCCATAAGGGTTTACATGTATGATACAACATAAGGATCTAAGTAGAGGGAAGGCTAAACTACTTCATATCTATCTCCAAGCAACATCTCCCATTGCTAGGTCTATGTTGAAAGCTATGTTCTCCTTGGTCATGTTTAACACCTCGATCTAAACATGGGTGGTTGGGAAAACACCCAGCAAGAGAGAGAAAAACAAGTTATGTGTCAAATAATGAATAAGAACAAAAGATACAGAAATAACATGAAAGTAAATTCTACAAGTTCATCAATAGATGAATATATCAAGAGTATGAGGCATAATCAAAATAGATGCTTGCCAAAACATTAAAATAGTAAAGGAATTGCTTGCAAGATTAATATTTACTACATTAACTAAGTATGGTTGAGGTACCTACCAGACCTCAACCTATAGGTGACGGGAGAATTAATGCATTCCCAATCACATACACATATTTTTATGGGGGAGAATAAGACATTCTCCAACGTGAATTAATACATGCCCTATCTATGGGTGGTTGTACATAAGTACCACTACTACATCTAAATAGTCCATAAAATCAACATGCTACAAAAGATATCACAGCAAGTAAAAGCATCATATATTTGAAACATGGTAGTGGCCTACAGACCCAACAAAAAGAAAATGATTACTAATTTTGAGGCAATTTAATAACATAATCAGAGAAATAGGAAATAGGGTTCATTAAAGCCTCATTAGGGAAATATAGGGTTGGGTTGCAATTATCCCAACATAGGGTGTAAGGAATGCACATACCTCTCTTACTGATATCAACTACTAACTTTCACCACCTTAATTGAGTCCAAGTTCCACTTTGCATATTTTCAATGTATTAACGTGTATTAGAGTACATAATGCACATTAATGTATAGAAACCTTAATTTTAGACCATTTTAGCAAACTTGGATTTAGATTCTAAAAACCTGACCGATGAACTTATTGGGTTCTCCTAATCAAGAAAATACAACTTAATGTTAATTTTTGAGTTATGATGATTAAGATGTACTTTTTATGCAGTAAATTCAATTTCCAAAAATCACCCTTCATCAAACCTTGAAATCAGACCTTGAAAATATTTTTATTATATGGAGATAAATTTTTGAATTCCAATACATATTTATTTATCAAATTTCGATAAACGGATTAAAAGATATATTTTTTTCAAATTGAACCAATCAGGAAATGACAACTCAGAAATCTTCGAGTGAGAGAGAGGGAGAAACCACCATTTGACCCAAGATCAGGGTTGGATATTTATAGGTAACCAAAATATATCTTCTAGAGAAGGTAAAACAACAAGAAACCAAAACCCTAGAAGAACTAGGTAAATAGAGATGGATATCATCGATTTTAAACATAGCAACATGAGTTTTAAGCAAGTAGTAAGCTATATATGGGAAGGGGGTTATAAAACTCACCTCTAGGAAGGTGGAAAGGTTCAAGAAGCAAGGTTCTTGAGCTAGAGAGGCTGGTATCTCTAACAAAGCCCCTATCTCGAGCAAGAAGCACCTTCTCCACTTTAGAGGTGAAAACCCCTAGCAAAAGAACAAGGAGATGAGGTGTTTAAGGGATCTAGGTGGGTTTTCACCATGGAAGGCCAAGGTTCTAACCAGGAAGAAGGTGGGAGTAAGACTAACAACATGAAAATAGGGAAGGAAAGGAGGAAACTTACTAGTTTTTATCGAAATCACCAAGAAGGAGCTTTTGAAACCCTAAAAAGAGAAAATTCGGACCCTAGGAGTTTTCTTCACCAAGGTAGGCACCCTCTTTTACTTTGGGACAACCTCTTTGTGCCCAAACAGAGTAGGAACAATGCTCTAAGCTTGAGTAAAGAGAAGGAGAGAAATATTTTTCAAATTGGGAGGTGGGAAGGGGTAGATATGGCTTTATAAAGAAGGGGGCAAGTATGAGGTGTCTATGGGACTTTCCATGTATCCTTAGCATAGGGATTCATGGCCATGCAAGAGGATAGCTCATAGAAGCTTCTTGAATATCAAATGTCAGTTCTAGTAGCCCATGGAGACTTTTAGGTCAACCCCACCATCCTCCAATCAAATAAATAACCTCATTGGTTGATAGCTTTTAAAGATAAGCTCATTTATAAAGAGGGTAATCCCTAAAATGCCCTTGGAGAGAAACACCTTCAAACCAAGGTGTAACTAGGCCATCCATGGTTGAAAATCTCGAGAATGGTAAGGGAATATGTAAGGATTATAATGCATGTGACAATTTGCAAAGAAAACCTCCCAATTAGGTAAATTGCATAAAAGTCTAGAATATAACTAAAATTGCATAATTTGCACAAACAACATACAAATTGAACCAAATTTGAAACTTAGGCTGATTTTATGATTTCAAAACATATAAAAAAGTTACATTAAGGTTTAGAACGCCTAACTAAGGTCCTTAAATAGACTTCACTGAGGTATTTGTGCATAAACCCTTTTATTGGTACAAATAGTGAATAAATGTTCACCAACCCACTATAAATTCCACTAATTAAACATCATGGACATAAAGGACAGAAATAAAAGTAAAACTTGGTAAAAGGGTTATATGGAGATTACATCTAAGATTCAGTATGTCGCAACACTCCACCCCTTAAAGAAGATTTCATCCTCAAAATCACAAGCAAAGAGAGGAGGGTGAGTATGAAACATCTTATCTTTAACTCCCAGGTTATTTCCTCCAAACCATAAAACTTACACCAAAACTTCACTAACTCAAAATCCTTATTTTTTTAACTTGGGAGTTCAAATTATTCACAAGAAACTCCTCATAGGTCTATTTGTCATGGATGACTAAGGGTTCCACTTTTACCATTTCTTTTTAACATTTTTGGATTATTAGCATTATATTCATTATGACATTACATCATCCTCATTTTTCTTTGAAGTATGTCTCATTATATTCAAAAGAGTTATATTTCATTATTATTCATGAAACCATATATATTTCTTATTTACCTCATTATGAGTTTTTGTGCTATTAGAGTTCACTCAATTATCTTATATGCATTATTATATATGGTCATTATCTTTAATAATTTGGTTTTTGACTCCATTATCACCTTATTGAATTATATCAAATTATTATGTATGAAATATGACACGTTATCCTATTTGTTACAATTAATCCAAATAATGTCACATTAATTACTTATATTTATATTAAACTGTCACATTGTCACATTAACTTTTTGTACTCACATTAATGTCATCATTAATTATTTTCTCATATTTATTCAATTCTTATGATTGATTATGCACTTTTATGTGAATCTAATTACTTCTTATCCATATTGAAGTCATTATTTGTATTCTAGTGATCAAGGTGGAATATACTATCTATTAGTGATTTGATTCACCTACCAAATCATGATTTGGTGATTAATTAGGTGTGTATTAGGGAACAAGGTGATATACATTTCATATTGATGACTTGATATATATATTAATCTAGGGTTAGGTGATTATATATAATTTATGTGTATTGTGGTATGTTAACTTCTTATGACACATAATGTCACTAATGTATTATGAATGTCATTTAGGATGTATAGATTAAGGTTAGATGATTACAACTTAGGGTTTAGGTCAATTTGATCATTATTATTCACCTATACATTCTTAGTATGCATTAAGTCCAATATTATGTTACAATTATCTTGCTCATCATATCATTAGTGTTTATCGGTTTATGACATGGTCAACATCATGCATATCCACTATTAGGTGAGTTACTCATATTATGTATATTAAATATTCATTAGGGTTCAAACATATGAATTATTCATTACATGACCATTAAATGTTCATTAGTATATATTCAAGCATGTCAGGTTATAACTATGATGTGTTTGGTAAAAACTAAGGATCCAATCAAACTATCCTCCTAATCATGGAGTTAGGGTTTCTAGAGCCAGTGTACTAGATTTTGGTATGTTACATGACTCCATCCCCTTAAAAAGGATTTTGTCCTCAAAATCTAACTACCCAAACATCATCAAACCAACTACTCTCTGACCCTTAAAAGGTTTGACCTACCAAGACAAAGTAATCTAGAGGTAAAAGGGTGAGTCTAACTAAGCCATGTACAAGATCCACCATGCTCCCACTATGCACTCTGATTGCTTACTAAACACCAAACTTCAAAGTCTAGGTTCTTAGGGATAGACTATCCAAACATGTGGTCTTATGGGACATAAGGGAACTATATTGGGTATCCATCCTCAAACAAGTCATTACACCTGAAAGCCTTAGGCATGCTATTTTCGACAGTCAGTATCAGCTCAGGCCAGGAAGGTATCATATGGATCCAGGAGTCCTCATAAACCAAGCTAGTGGTATGGAGGAAAATGTTGCCAGCCCCTGTACCCTGATCCTTTCTAGATACCTTTGCTTTCAACTTCATATCCTAGTAGTTGCCTAAAGGGTCATCACGTTACAGTTAACTAAACATGTTTCTAACGTGAAACTCTTATGATAATAAATCAATCCTCTCATCATCTCAAGATTAGGATAGATCAATTATAGGACAAACGTGTCACTTAAAGAGGAACTATATGAGGCAAGGGTTCTAATTAGGAAGACAGAATTTAAATTGTCAGATTTTGACTACCATGGGCTGAAATACCATTCTGTAAGGAATGGGACTTGAGAGGGGATCCACTCCCTGCAAAAAGTTTGAAGAATAAAACATCCATTCCAAACACACTCAAAGGTATGGTGGAATAGGTGTAAATTTTCACATTTCAATAAAGATGGTATTCAAAACTTCCAAAGTGTAGCAGCGGAATTAAATAAATGACTATATTTAATTTTCACAAAAGATTACAAAAGTACATCATAATGTCCCATAAGGGTTTACATGTATGATACAACATAAGGATCTAAGTTGAGGGAAGTCTAAACTACTTCATATATGTCTCAAAGCAACATCTCCAATTTCTAGGTCCATGTTGAAAGCTATGTTCTCCTTGGTCATGTTCAACACCTCTATCTAAACATGGGTGGTTGGGAAAACGCCAAGCAAAAGGGAAATGAAAACGAAGTATGTATCAAATAATGAACAAGAACAAAAGATAAGGAAATAACATGAAAGTAAAGGTTACAAGTTCATCAACAGATGAAGAGATCAAGAGTATGAGGCATAATCAAAATATATGCTTACAATAACATTAAAATAGTAAAGGAATTACATGCATAATTAATATTGACTACATTAACTAAGTAGGGTTGAGGCACCTACCATACCTCAACCTATAGGTGAGGGGAGAATTAATACATTTCCAGTCACCTACACATATATTTATGGGGGAGAATAAGACATTCCCCAACGTGGATTAATACATGTCCTATCTATGGGTGGTTTGTACATAAGTACCACTACTATAGCTAAATAGTTCATAAAATCAAAATGCTATAAAAGAAATCATGGAAAGTAAAAGCTTCATATATTTAAAGTATGGTAGTGGGGTACAAGACCCAACAAAAAGAATATGATTACTAATTTTGAGGCAATTTAACTAGAGAATCATAAAAATAGGAAATAGGGTTCATTAAAGCCTCATTAGGGAAATAGGTTTTGGTTGCAATTATCCCAACATAAGATGTAAGGAATGCACATACCTCTCATACTGATATCAATTACTAACTTTCACCACTTTAATTGAGTCCAAGTTCCACTTTGTCAATTTTCAATGTATTAACATGTATTAGAGTACATAATGCACATTAATGTATGGAAACCTTAATTTTAGAAATTTTCAGAAAAAATCGGATTTAGATTCTGAAAACATCACCAATGAACTTATCGGGTTCTCCTGATCGAGAAAACATATTTTTATGTTAATTTTGGAGTTATGATTATTAAGATGTACTTTTATGGATTTTATACATTAAATTCATTTTTCAAAAATCACCCTTCATCAAACCTTGAAATAAGACCTTGAAAATATTTTTATTAGACAGAGATAAATTTTCAAATTCCAAAACATATTAATTTGTCAAATTTGGATAAGTGGATTAAAAGATATAATTTTTTCAATTTGAACCAATCAAGAAATGACAAGTCAGAAATCTTCGAGAGAGAGAAAGAGTGAGAGAGAGGGAGAAAACACCATTTGACCCAATTTCAGGGTTGGATATGCATAGGTAACCAAACTATATCTTCTAGAGGAAGTTAAAACATCAAGAAACCAAAACTCTAGAAGAACATGGTAAATAGAGATGGAGATCATCGATTTTAAACATAGAAGCATGAGTTTTAAGAAAGTAGTAAGCAATATATGGGAAGAGGGTTATAAAACTCACCTCTAGGAAGGTGGAAAGGTTCAAGAAGAAAGTTTCTTGAGCTAGAGAAGCTGGTATCTCCAACAAAGCCCCTATCTCGAACAAGAAGCACCTTCTCCACTTTAGAGGTGAAAACCCCTAGCAAAAGAACACGGAGATGAGGTGTTTAAGGGATCTAGGCGGGTTTTCACCATGGAAAGCCATGGTTATGACTAGGAAGAAAGTGGGAGGAAGACTAACAGCATGAAAACAGGGAACGAAATGAGGAAAATTACAAGTTTTGGTCAAAATCACCAAGAAGGAGCTTTAGAAACCCTACATAGAGCAAATTCGGAACCCTAGGAGTTTTCTTCACCAAGGTAGGCACCCTCTTTTACCTTGGGACAAAACCTTCATGTCCAAATAGATTAGGAATGATGCTCTAAGATGGAGTAAAGATAAGGAGAGAAAGAGTTTTTGAATTGGGAGGTGGGAAAGGGTAGATATGGTTTTATAAAGAAGGGGGCAAGCATGAGGTGTCTATGGGACTTTCCATGTATCCTTAGACTAGGGCTTCATGGCCATGCAAGAGGACAGCTCATTGAGGCTTCTTGAATATCAAATGTCAATTCTAAAATCTCATGGAGACTTCTAGCCCATCCCCACCAACCTCCAATCAAAGAAATAACCCCATTGCATGATAGCTTTTAAAGATAAGCTCATTTATAAAGAGGGTAATCCCTAAAATGCCCTTGGAGAGAAACACCTTCAAACCAAGGTGTAAATAGGTGACCCATGGTTCACAATCTCGAGAATGGTAAGGGAATATTTAAGGATTATAATGCATGTGACAATTTGTAAAGAAAAGCTCCCAAATGGGTAAATTGCATAAAAGTCCAGAATGTACCTAAAATATCATAACTTGCACAAACAACATCCAAATTGAACCAAATTTGAAACTTAGGCTGATTTTATGTTTTCAAAACATATAAACGTTATATTAAGGTTTAAAACACCTAACTAAGGTGTAACATCCCAGGATTTGAGGCCTCATATAACATGATCTTAAAAGGAATTATTGGCCTACCCATATCACCAAGGTGCACCTCCTTTTCCGGGAGCCCATCACTAAAGAACTCCATAGTTAAGCGTGATCAACATGGAGTAGTACTAGGATGGGTGACCAAGTCGGGAAGTTGATCTTGGATTGCGCGTGAGTGGACAAAACGTGCAGTTAAGGCTAGTGGTGGTCTGTGGGGCCAGTCATCATTCCTGAAACTCTACTAGAGCCTTTGGTAGTGGGCCCGGGTGTGACAAATGGTATCAGAGCCATAACCCCTCCTGTAGGTGGGGCCCACATGGGCATGGCATGCCAGTCTTGAGTCGTGCGGTCCAGGCATGTAGGAATGGGATGTCCATGGTTGACGTAGCCACCCTTGCGCTGGTATTCCGTGATCAGGAGCTGGGTGTCCATGGTCCATTGTGGGTCTGCACTGAAATGGGGTTAGATTATGAGGCCTTATAGTTGAGCCTTGACAAGGACATCAAGAGTCTAAGTGGGGGAGATTGTAACATCCCAGGATTTGAGGCCTCAGATAACATGATCTTGAAAGGAATTATTGGCCTACCCATATCACCAAGGTGCAGCTCCTTTTCCGGGAGCCCATCACTAAAGAACTCCATAGTTAAGCGTGCTCAGCTTGGAGTAGTACTAGGATGGGTGACCAAGTCGGGAAGTTGATCCTGGCTTGTGCGTGAGTGGACAAAACGTGCAGTTAAGGCTAGTGGTGGTCTTTGGGGCCAGTCATCATTCCTGAAACTCTACTAGAGCCTTTGGCAGTAGGCCTGGGTGTGACATAAGGTCCTTAAATATACCTCACTGAGGTAATTTTGCATAAACCCTTTTATTGATACAAATAGTGAATAAAATGTTCACCAAACCACTATAAATTCCACTAATTAAACATCGAAGACATAAAGGATAGAAATGAAAGGGAAACTTGTGACCTATAAATGAGGCTATTAATGATACATTCATTCTTGTCAATTTAAATATTTCAGTTCTATTCCTTTTACACCTACTCCTCAAACTTATTTCATGTTCCTCATCTTTCTAGTTTTTATAACAAAACAAATCAAGATATTGTTCCATCATACCAAAATAAGCCTAAGATATATGTTGATTTTGTATACTTTTATAACAAAAAAGTTATTGGAGTGTAATATTGCATGATAAAACCTAATGTCCTCAATATTTTTTTGAAGTGTGAATTTTAACATTAAATTGGTGAAAATATACTACAAATTTTGGATGTTATGGTTCTTATGTGTATGAATCGCATATGCACATCTATGAAAAATATTTCAAAAAGTTGTCAAAGGTATCCATGATGAATGTCTATGAAATTCATATTAGTTAGGTTGTTGCTAGCCTTAGCAATGGGTAATTCAACTGCCAAGTAAGTGGGTAACCACAAGTTGAGTGTTCAAGGTTTATGGTTTAGATTTTAATTATGCCTTAGCTAGCTCTATGGCCTTGATGCAGAGTGGAGGGATGGTATCTACTATTCTACACCTTTGTTAGTCATTGGTGATACCCATTGGGGAGGAAGTAAGAGGAGAAGATGGGTCATATTTCATGAAATAGTAAATTATGGACCTATAGATCCAATTTTAGGCTATGTATGGGTAATGTTTTAGAAATAATAGAATTAAAGAAGGAGGGTTGTGGTGGTGGAGGCCGCCACAGAGGGGTAGAGTTTATTATAGTACTTTGATATAGGATATTATCGAATGAGAAATACTTTCATCAACTATTGTTGCTGGTACACTGGGATTGTCTATGTGGTTATGACTAGTGTAGAGCTTGTGGAAGGATATGACTTTTAGCCTTCATTGTTTCTCCCATAGTGGATATGGCCTTGAAGGCCATCATATCCGATTATATGCTGAAATTGATGTTGGACTTGGTGGTTGTATTGAGGGTGAAGAAATGCTATTCTAGTCCCCTTCATAGATTGACTTGTCAATGTGTCTATCAACTTGAATTAGGTCATAAAGATACTTGCAAAATTGGAATTTCGACATGGTTGATATTGTTGGAAAGGATGATTTGGTAACGATGAAAACACATTGATTCTCAGTTGTCTTGTTAACAGTTTGTACTTACATATCCATACATATTCATATAAACAAAGTGAAGGGTTAATGTATTTTCTACATGAGTGCTTCACTATCACCTCTGGTTGGAAAGTGGTTGATATTTTATGTGTACAACTCGATGAATTAACTAGTTTGGCCAACAATTTTAGCTTGTATGCTTCTACTGATAGAAATATATTTGATTTGTTTGTTTGAATGACATTTGGTAAAGTAAAATCAAGAACGTGTCTTTGTGATAAACCTCCACCGTCTCGCCATATTTTCCCTACACACTCTCTTACAATCCCTTGTTTATAACCATTTAGAAGTATTTTGTGCACTTAACCTGCTTTGTTTGCTTATTTATAGTTCTTCAAGCTTGCATACCCTCCCTAATTTTTCCATGATCTAGTTCTTTTAGTATATTCTTTGCATATACTTATTAAAAAGTTCCAGCAGATAGTTGTCAACTTTTGAGTGGAATATTGGATCATGGATCCTGCTACCATCTGGATAAATAGTTTCCTACCTGGTAATAACTTACCCTGGTACATCAATTCAGATTTTGAGAATTATGTATAGGGATTCAAAATCAAAGCATAAGATCACCAGATTAATTACTAAACTGTTTTTAAATTGTCAAATATGAAATGTGTAAACATTTCATAATAACTTTTTCAAAAAAAATTGCCATATGTCTAGAAATTTAAAGGACAGAAAAGCAGTTTAATATACTTCAAGTCTATACCTTTAAGAAATTGAAAATGAGATTTTATTGTCTGAAGAATATGTTGGATTTATTAGATTTTTATTTTAAAATCATAGATGCAAACATTAGAACTACAATTTTGGAGGTATTAAACAACTCCATGAATATCATTGAAATAAAGAGAAGTTGAAGCATTTAGGAAAATTTTAAAAAATAGGTCAAATCATATCAAATTTAAGAAGAAATGCCTGGGTGTCCGCCTAGGCTAGCTAGGCACATATGCAGGCTAAGTGCCTAGGTGGGATAGGGTCACTTGAACTTCATTTGCATGATTACACTATTATTGTCTCATATTTTATAGTCATTTTTTGATATGACATACTAACTCATATATGTTTTATGTTTTACTATTTTTTATATAATGGATAAGTCTTGGATAGTAGAGGATGACTAAACGAGTAGTAAATACTTACATGGAGTATCAAAAAAATTTAATTTTAGTTTTGAACATTCAATGATTGGAGACAAGATTGTATGCCCTTGTAGAAAGTGTGCTAATGTATACCAAGTCACCTCAAAGATTGCATTGAGCCATCTATTGTGGCATGGCTTTATACCAAGCTATATTTCTTGGGATTTTCATGTGAAGATGTCGATGTTCCATTGGATGTTCCTACTGATCAGGGTGATTTGCTAAATGCTAAAAATTTACAAGATATGTTGCATGATGCTTTTTTGAGTTTTAGTGAAGACAGAAATATGAAAGGGGTAGAGTCGGCAAGTGATAAACATTTCAATGCTGACAAATTTTATATCTTATTAAAGGATCCTAAGATAGAATTATATCCAGGGTGTAAGAAATTTAGCAAACTTGCTTGGATCCTAGAATTTTATCTCCTGATTTTCCTTAATGGCTTGAGTAAGAAAGCATCATCTATGTTTCCTATGTTCTTTAAGAAGATATTATCAAAAGGAGAATAGTTACCTAATTCTTTTTATGAGCTAAAAAAGACGATAAAGAAGTTGGTCTTAGATTATGTGAAGATTATTGTTTGTCTAAATGCCTGCATGTTCTGGTGATAAAGACGTCCATGGTACATATGAAGCATCAAGACAAAAAACAATTATAAGTTCGGATGATCAGGAGGAGCATGCAAGAAAAAACCAAGAGAATACATGTCAAGGTGATCAGACACTTTCCACTTATACAACGCCTAATGTGGTTGTTCATATCATCAAAAATCTCTTCCCTAATGAGGTGGCATGCAAAAGAATATGAAAAAGATGACAAGTTAAGACACCCGATAGATTCACCTTCATGGAAGACATTTGATGTGATGCATCCAGAATTTGCTTCAGATACTAGAAATATTTTATTAGGACTTGCAACTGACGAATTTAATCCTTTTGGGACAATGAGCACTTCTTACAGTGCATGGCCTATTGTGGTTATATGATATAACTTACCTCCTTGTTTGTGCATGAAGTAGCCATATTTTATGTTGTCCATACTCATTCCTGGATCAACTTTATCAGAAAATATAAATATGTACTCGCATATATTGATTGATGAGTTGAAAGAACTATGGGATACTAGTATACATACATATGACGTGGGAAC
Source organism: Alisma plantago-aquatica (assembly GCA_963693085.1). Lineage (NCBI taxonomy): Eukaryota > Viridiplantae > Streptophyta > Magnoliopsida > Alismatales > Alismataceae > Alisma > Alisma plantago-aquatica. The sequence goes on from OY856411.1 coordinate 886,689,834, forward strand.
CAAGGAATTCTTTCTGATGCGTGCTTCTTTATTATGGACTATTATGATTTTCCAGGTTAGGTACTTCTATCTGGTTGGAGTACTAAAGGCTACAAAGAATCTCCTTATCGTGACAAAGATAATGTCTCACATTGGCTACCCCATAGTTGTAAAGTTTGTTACAAAGGACATTGTAGGTTTTTGCCAACTAGCCACGGATTCTGAAAAGAGTAAAGGCATCTGACAGTGAGAAAGAATTTAGGATTCCATGTAAACCACCTTATGTAGTTCAAATCTTACCACAATTGGAGGAAAAAAGAACTATAATTGGCAAGAAAAGGCCAAGAGGTAAATATTCAACACACAACTGGGATAGGAAAAACATATATGTTGAGCTACCATAAGGGAAATCTAACATTGTAAGGCACAATCTCGATACCATGCACATTGAGAAGAATATATGTGAGAGTATTGTTGGAACATTTCTAGGCTTCAAGGACAAAAGTAAGGACAACTTGAATGCAAGGAAGGATTTAGAGGATATGGGAATTAGATTTCTACTTCATCCAAAGGAAGTTGGTACATATATCGTCCTACCTCCAGTTTTCTATACAATGATAAATGATGAAAAAATAGTATTTTGTAACCTCCTAAAATATGTCAATGTTCCATAAGGGTATGCATCTAATATATCTAGATGTTCACGGCCGAAGGATCAAAAGATGCTACCAAAAAAATCATGATTATAACGTCCTGATGCAACAACTTCTTTCATTAGCTGTCATTGTTGCTTTGCTAAGAATGCTAAGTCATGTGTTATTAATATTTAGCTCTATTTTCAAAGTTTGTGCACTAAGTTTATAGATCCAAATGATTTTGTTGCATTGGAATATGAAATAGCTGTGTCACTTTGTGAGATGGAGAATATATTCCCTCCATTTTTTTTGACATCATGGTGCATCTATCAATCCATCTTGCTTATGAATCTAAGATAGTGGCCATATTCAGTATCGTTGGATGTATCCAATTGAAAAGTAATTTTTCATACATCATTATGATTACACCCATTGAAATGTAATTTGTGATAATATTTTCCACAACTTTGTAATCAGGTGTCTAATGACTCTAAAAACATATGTTTGTAGCAAAAGATATCCAGAAGGATCACTAGCAGAAGGATATTGATAACACCCATTTTATGGCTGCAAGAGCTTATATTTTACTATCAAAACTGCCTCCAAACCTGACTTCCTCTCTATTTTATCTTATTTGTTGTATAGAAATAATGTCCAATAGGCCCCTGATAACATTGCCTATCTTTTGCAGAGTTCCTCTTATTTTTCCACCAAAAGAGTGTTAATGGGCCCGTCCTAACCCATAGCAATGAGTTACCCATCCCAGCCCAGTAGGCACGCGACGCGACACACCCTTTACCCATCACGGTCATCGTCTGATATGCAGCAACTCGACGTGGGTGTGCCACATGGAAGCTCTGACAGACTTCATTTCTTTACCCGACATGGTGCCTTACCCATCACGGTTCGCCAAGCCGATAAAGTCAGTTGTGTGATACGGCTACCCCTCGGTGTAGCAGCCCACCAAAGCTCTTACCTGACATGACAGTGTGATTTACTCGCAACCTGGCATGCTACGCCCCGCTAGCTGTGTCGGGCGATAGGCATGTTGGCCCCCTTTCGAAGCCACACGAATGGAGCAGATGGAGGACATGTGGCCCAACCAGAGCCGCAACTCCCACCAACCCGTGCCTATAAATAGTAGTTACAGGCCTACGATGGGATGGGTCAGAACCCTACGAGAGCTAACTCTTAGAGCAAAGGAGCTAGTGTGTTGAGTTCCAGAGCCTGTCGATACTAGGTGAGCACACCCCTAACCCGAGAGGGACAAGAGGAGTTTACTTTGAACTTGGCCCGGTAGCAACAAGCAGCGTGACACGACCTTCAAGGCTACTTCAACATGGTGGGTCTCTAGCTGGGCTTCAATTTGAGATGGCTCGCCTATCTATACCCAAAACAAGGAACCCGAGAACCTAAGATAAAGCTATCCCGATACATGTCCTAACACGACATGATACCCAACCCAACATGGCCTACCCGTCACGGCTGCATCCTGACAGGGCCAGCAGCCCGACACAGCCATATCACGTAGGGAGTCCTTTCCTGATACACCCCTTACCTGTCATGGTTCACGACCCGACACGGTTAAGAACCCGACATGGTTGTATCTCGATAGGGCTCCTACCCGGTACTGGGCTAGCGTTGTCTTAGGAATCTGCTTCTATGTATATCGATCTCCTATATCAAGGGGGTTGATACTTATCTTCCCTTTTTCACCACTTAACTTTCATTTACTACTGCATTGTAACTAAACCTTTTTATATCCTTATGGTTATTGGAATCTGTGGAGTTTATCTCATCTTGTTCTGTGCATGACTCCTTTTTGTTGTATGATTTCTTTATAGCATCTGAGCTCTAGTCTCTTCTATTTGGATCACGCTTTTGACTAGCTGTCAAATCGTGTTTCTCGTTTTGACTCCTTTGAGAGAGGGATGTCATAAACTCTAGAGCTTGGTCTAATTTGGGTGTACGAGAGTACCCAGAATCAGGGTTGCCCCAACCTACCTTTCCTCTCTAGTTTATGCCTGGTACCCTTGAGAGAGGGAATTCAGTGCATGACTAGAGGCACCTTCTTTGAGAGAAGAGGGTGTAGGATGTACGCCGCTTCCGCTTGTTATGTTTAAGTTTTCCTCCTTCGTGTCGTACGCCGAGAACAGTTTTATCTCCTCACTTTTCCTTTATCTAAAAACCTACATAAAAACTTCTAAACCCCTAAAATCTTAATCCTTCTGGTAACTCCCCTTGAGGATAGGCTTTTTGTTTGATTCTTTTTAATTCTTTCTCTTTACATGAAAACCCTATCCTTTGACTTTTCGACGTTCTTAGACAAGTAAAACTTGAGTTACGAAGCACCATTCTTCCTTTCCATGTGTTCGACCCCGAACTAATTCGACCATGTGCTAGTTACAGGAGTCTTAAACATTCGGGTATTATAAATTTCTAAAGTTTGATGACCTAGACATGTCTCCATTCTTGGACCCACGTTTAAGGCATGTCAACTTTTTGGCACCATTGTCGGGGAAATGCAATGAATACCATTCTATGAACTCGAGATTTACTTGCACTTTGCCAAAAACCTTGTACATATGCATATAATACTGCAAATATTTATTGCACATAGTTTATACAGCACACTAATACTTTTACACTTTACTTTTCTTTCCATGTACTTCTTCACCTTTCTGAGCCATCCTTGTGTCTGACAAGTAATGGATGAGCAGGCCCCTGAAGCTCGATCCACGTTCTCTTTTGTCCAAGTCTGGGAAAATGAAGAAAGGAACCTGGTAGTGGAGCAACCACTCAATGTTGACAACTTTGAGTTGAATCCTTCTTTCCTCCAGCTATTGCAACACAACTGGTTCGGTGGGAACACTATTGAAGAGAACATGTAAAACCACCTTATAATGTTCAAGAGGACTTGTAATACTTTTAAGATCAATAGAGTTCTGATATCCCACATCTACATCCAATGCTTCCCTTTCTCTCTAAGAGACAAAGTGTTGGAGTGGTATACAAGTCTACAAGATGGGAGCCTTCCCAATTGGGAACATATAGCCAATGCATTTATTTCCAAGTTCTTCCCCATAGAAAGGATGATCAAATGCCAAAACAAGATAACAAGGTACTCGTAGAAACCCTCAGAGAACCTGCATGATACCTAGGAGAGGTTTCAAAACTATCAGAGGGACTGCCCACACCATGGTCTTTCTGAGCCTAAGTTGATCACTACTTACTATAATGGGGTGTGTGCCATAGAAAGGAAATCCTTGAACGTTGCAGTTGGCAATGATTTCTTGGGACTTAGTGCTTAAAGGGCCAGAGAGATCATAGACAATATGGCCACAAACCAGCAAGATAGTGAGTACAACAGAGAGTCAATGAGCCACACCACTCCTGGAGAATCGAAGGTGATGGAAGCCCTAGCGGCTAAGTTGGTCAAGATAGTAATTTATGTCCAAACCTTGAAGGAGCAGGGATATAAAGGAAAAGTCTAGTAAGAGGTGGTGAGAAGTTGTGTTACCTGTGGGGAGCCAGACCACCTATCTGACTTCTGCCCACACACAGTCGTTCAAGGCGAACCTGATGAAGAAAGCATAAAAAATGTGAGCTACGTCCAGTATCGGTGCCCTGATCACCTTGGTTTTTCTTACGGGAACACCAGTGCAGCTGAGAATTCTCATCAGGTGGTGAGCAGAACTTCTTCGGGAGGACCGCTGAATCAGTAATGCCAAGTAGCGTTCCAGCAACAGAGAACTTTCCAGCATAACCAACCACAGCGACCATCTATGATGACAGAGTTGATGTCTTTTACTAAGAAGCAGAACAATCTGAATGAAAAGATGCATAAGAGCTTTGTGGATAGTACAGCCTTGCTCAAGTTGATGCAATAATAGTTGGGAGGTTTCTCTGCTCAGATAGTAGAGCTCCAATAGCACAACAAGCAGATTGACCATGTAACATCCCTGACCTGGGTTATTCCTTAACCTAGGAGTTTTGCTTAAGCAAGTTAATCAAATCCTTAATTTTATTTGGTGAAAAGTAATTAAGGCTCAAGAGGAACTTATGTTTCAATTTTGGTCATGTTTGAATAATGTTGAAGCAATGTTTGCTTATTTTGGACTAATGTGCAAATTACCCAAGTTAAGGGGTTAACTTGCAAATGTTACATAATAATATGTTCCTAATATGTTGAAACATCATAGGAATGAAAATGATGTAGAGGTATGGCTTATGGAAGCCTGAATACTAAGAAAGAGCTGATAAAGCAATGTTTGTGCATTAAAACCTAGTTTTGGTGTAATGTGCAATTTACCCAAAACCTAGGGTTCAATATGTAAATTACCATTGACATCATATAGAGAAAATAAAATGAGAGGGGCGCCTCATTTGAATTTAGTTGGAGGAGAGAGAATCTTGATATTAAAATAATCAAGATTTAATCCTAATTGAAACCCTAATTCAATTTAATGCAAAAATAAATATATTAATTAAAGAGCCCTTCAGCCAAAAGTTGAGGGATGACTTTTTAAATGGACGAGCTTGTTCCTTATAAAGGAAACGAAAATATCCTAAGGAGGTGAAAACTCCACTCACCTTATTATAAGAAAAAGAAATTTCCACTCAAAAATGGATATTACTATTATAAGGGTTAAGGTGCTTAATTTCTTTTCCCTTAATTCTTGGATAATGGAAGGGAGCTCGGTGGGGATATAGATGCCTTTGCATGAAATAAACCAAGGGGGAAGTGGTGGCAACAATTTTGGAGTTAAAAGATTTTTATAAAACATTTTCTCTCTCATTAAATTTCTTATAAAAAGACCCTTTCCAAGCCAAAACAAAGGCTTTTTTGGAACCCACCTCTTCTCTTTGCTTGGAAAACGACCAAGGAGCTTGGGAGGATCAGGAGGACGACCCCTGTGACATCCCCGGATTTTCACCTTCTCCAAACCCTATTGGGCATGAGAGGTTAGAATCTGAGAACATCATCCAATCATATCAGAAAGCGATGCGGAAGCATAATACACATACATGAACATACAACCATAACATTTCTCAACATTCAACATGTATATTTATACAACATGAATTATTACACAATGATTTACAATTACATATTGAATGAAGATTCTACAATCTAAGAACATGTATGCTAAACTAGGATCTACACAATAGGTACAACCTGTACAACTTGCTCACATCATGTACTTTTCCTCCCATGCTATCTCTGAACCTAAAACATACGTGAAACAACAAATCAACACACAAGGTGTTGTGTACATGGGCAGAAAGATACATATATTTATGGCTTTCATAATTTTGAAAAAGATTTTCAGAAGGAAAGAAAATCATAGAAAACACTTCCTTATTAAGCGAAATACACCAATTTAAGTCATTTTCCTAGATGAATTGCATTATTAAGGTGGACTAGTACCAAAACATAAATATTGGGCCCATCCCCATGTACCAAGTACTCTAGGGAAACTCCTCGTACACCGTGTGCTCTAGGGAGGTGTACTAGCCAACATTAATCCATTCCCTCGTAAGGGGGATAATGAACACCTTAAATAACTACAAAACATCTACTCATAATTTATGTTTTCAAGTGACAAAACAACGAGTACTACATAGCAATACTACATCCAATATTTGCAAATAGAAGAGAGCATACATACATATCATGATTGCAAGCAAGAAAACCATAGTCATATAATTAAATAAACCCACGTACCTGAGTTCAAAGATTTCTAATCATTCTTGCTCATCTAGATATCTGGTCATCACCTGGTTAAGACAAGACCACATACTATCATCAGATTCTCATCATCTTAACCCTAGTCGTGTTCATTAGGGTTTATATTATCTCATTAGGATATTCCAATGTTTACTTGCATTATTGTCTTATATTTATCTTACTGATGTCATTTTCTAGATTATGATTCATTATCTGAATATTAGGTTCTATATCCTTTTTGTGCACATAATAACCCTAGTTTATATACATTATTCAAGTTAGGGTTACAACCCATGTATCAAGGTTCATCTTCTTACAACATGAATTTTGTGTACAAAACTGGTCTCATATTTACATATTATCTTTCAGTTACAGATATGAGAATGTTCTGTGAATTTCATCATTTATTGAGCATGTATGCATTAATTGCATTATTTTTAGTGTCATTAGCCCTAATTAGCCATATTAATCAAATTACAGGATTTCATGCATCAACATGACCATTTCTGACATCATATGCATTCTATACATAATTGTGGACTTACTGATATTTTTCTATGATTTTATGTCATCATTTGTATTTATTATCCATCAAACAAGAATTAAACATCTTACATGATATCACTATTATTAGTGCATCAAAAGTCTGATATTCTACTTCCATATTGTTCTACGCATTTTTCTGAGCATTTCGGAACCTTATTTGTATTTTTATGATAAACATGCTATTTATTATGAATTATGAAAGATCAGGAGAATTTCTGGGAATTTACCTTATTGTGGCCAATCACGCGCTGCCACGTGGCCACCATGGTGGGCGCAACTCTTGCCTTCTTGGCTTGGATGAGCCGGCCGGCTGGGAGTTGGACTGATCGGTCCGCTCTTTCTCTCTCGCTCTTGCTCTCGCCTCTGTGAGGGTCAGGTTCTGTGTGACGCACCAAGACGTCGTCGCACATAGGGGATTGTCTTCGGTAAGAGGTGTGGATGAGTACAAGTCCTCCTCATCCTCTTGGTCTCCCTCTTCCTTCTCTTGGCATCATCGATCACGTGGACGGCCCCGACTGGATGCACAGAGATTGTCTCTGCACTCCTACGACCGCCACCGCAATGCAGGGCCAGCCTCCGATGAGCAAAGGGGTGCACCAATATCAGTTCCCATCAGACTAGAAGTACCTAATAGCTTCGTGGTGGCCTCCACATCATCCTCGGTAAGGTTCCATGGCGCAAAAGTGCTAATCGGTCAATTCCCCACCCTGGGTTGGGGGTCACGGCAGAGCAATGAATCAGGAAGGGGGCATTGATGGCTGGAGGTGTTCCCTTTACCGATGATCGCGCCTGAGACTATGGGGTGATCTGTAAGACTTCCTCAAACAAATCCAATGTTGGCAGGTGGTGGCGAGTCTAGTAGTCATGGCTTCCAGCTCTGACTCCCCCCTCCACACAGAAATAGGGCTCACCAGCAAGCTTCACCCATCGTCAACTCATTCTCAGTCCTCCTTCGCCCTTACAAGGTTGCAAGGGTGCCCTTCCTTTCTCTGCACTCTCAGTCTGCCTCTCAAAACCTAGACCTCATCTGACTTCCCGCTATGGATAGACGCAATGGAGAAATCCAGGAAGTAGTTGGCTCGTTCTCCCTCTCCAGGGAACCAATATCCCAAATATGACAGGTCAGTATGCTTTGGTTTTTGCCGAGATTGCGATTTTGCCTACAAATATCCTGTGATTGTCCCATGTACATCGGATCTAACAGACACCTCACCCAAGTTCTGTTCCTCCATTTTTGGAGGTAGGTGAAGACTCCTCAGTCATCATATCGGAAATAATAGACGACCAAGATAGAGATACGTTTTGATCCTGGGTGCCCACTTACAGCTGGGTAGTGTGACATGCATTGTCACAGACCTAAGCAAAATGAACTAAAGATTAACAACAAGATTTCTATGCATCATTTGACCACATAACACCTCGAAATAATCATTTGACATTTTGTCACAGGTACGCCCTCGAATATTGTAATATATATGGAACTCCAAAAATCAGGGTCATCACATTCACCCTACCTTAAAAAGGAATTTTGTCCTCGAAATTCAACTTATCTCATCCTTAAGAGGCTATATAAGAGGTCAACTTCATATAAATCATCATTGCTTAGGTTCTAAGACCACCATAGTTGCATGCACTCTAAGTTGTCACCTTAGGGTCTAGAGATTCTTGGGTGTGTCCACCCCACCTTATATATATGTGGATGCATCACTTAAAGTCTTATCCGTAACATGACATTATGATATCTTAGGGTTACATCATCTCTAAGGGTACATGTTTTGTTCATACTTTTAAAGGTCAAGAGGAATTCGTTTATATGCCAAGATATCCATATTGTTCAAATCTAACATCATTAACATCTTACAATGATTTCAGCATTAGAGGGGATTTATCTTCATTCTTGACATTAGGATTTTTCTACATAAGAATGGATTACGTAAGATGTTTGACCATTAGGGTTTCACCCTATGGTGTGATATTCATACTCAACTTAGAAGCATACATTGAGACGGATCAAAGTTACGAACTATATTTCTGGTCATATATCCTATGATCCAAAAATATCTTTATATCAAGTTGATGAGTTCAACTTTTTATGTCTTGCATGTATTATGTGAAGGGAAAAAGAGAATATACTAAGTTTCTCCCAAGATCTCAACATCATATCTTTCATGTTTCATATGAAGGGGAAGAGAATATTTTAAAGTCAAACTTATCATAATTTCAATCTTGGGTGCTACATGTATGATATAGGGGGATATATAGAATAGGTCAAGCTTATGCGAGTGACTCCTCATATATAAATCATCTATATAGCTCAAGTGAGGTTTCTATCATCATATATTAAGAAAGAGAAGAAGAAGGGAGAACATGTATTTTGAGTATCTTTTGCACAAAGCATCATACTCTCATAACTAGAGTTCATATATTACCTCACTTGCAACTAATGATGAGATTCACAAAATATATCACTCCAGCTAGGACCTAACTCAGCCAAAGGACTGACTTAATCATATGGGTCATCTACCCATACTTTTATTTTACTCATTTCGCACATATAGATTTGAATCATGCATAAGGACTCAACTCAACACTCGAGAGTAATCTAGTGTAGGACATTTTTTAACACATATCTCATATATTGGAGGCTAGGTCCTATGACCTTCTCCCTGTGGGTCCTACTCTCTCTAGAGTTCACCACATATCTCATCCTACCACTAGATATCCTCCTTGTATAAGAGCTTGAGGCTCATGCACACTCATCTCTATCTTAACTTAGCTTATCTTAAGTAGGAACAAGGAATGTACTTTCATCATCACAACTTAGCATAGATCCTCCCAAGAGTGGATTAGGTTCATATATAACTCAAATCTTAATAAGGAAACTTATACCATCATAGATCAACTTAGATAAGATTCTATATGCTTATTTCCTTCATCTTTCTTTTGTCTATCACTGTATCACATAACCTTATGAGGCTCTAGACGTCTAATCAAGATCTATTCTCTCTTCTAGACTGATGTCACTCCCTTTCACTTAGATTGCATGAACACCCACTACTCTCTTGTGTGATGGACACATTTTTATATTTACATATATTTAATAAAATATTATATAATTTCTCTCCGAGAAAGAAGACATCAGAGAAAACTGTCGAGGCTCGAGCCGATTGGAAAACAAAACCAAATCAGAAAAACCGAGTGTCTAACACAGTAGATAGTCTGGTGACATGTAACCTAGTGAAATGGTGAGAACATGGTGTAGACTAGTGTAGCTACCCAATACATATGAGCTCTATATGCAAAGGGTTTCAAACACTTGTCTAAACCTAGTTCTCGAACATCTAGGTTCTAACCTAGAGGATAAGTCAAACCTTATTCCTATAGAACAACTTACTAAGTTTCTAAGATTTAAGGTGAAAGATAAAATTTAGTTTTGTGTTTCATGGTGAGAAATTATCAGGTGTAGCTATTTTTCATGCTCTGATACCAACTGTGACATCCCCGGATTTTCACCTTCTCCAAACCCTATTGGGAATGAGAGGTTAGAATCCGAGAACATCATCCAATCATATCAAAAAGTGATGCGGAAGCATAATACGCATACATGAACATACAACCATAACATTTCTCAACATTCAACATGTATATTTATACAACATGAATTATTACATAATGATTTACAATTACATATTGAATGAAGATTCTACAATCTAAGAACATGTATGCTAAACTAGGATCTACACAATAGGTACAACCTGTACAACTTGCTCACATCATGTACTTTTCCTCCCATGCTATCTCTGAACCTAAAACATACGTGAAACAACAAATCAACACACAAGGTGTTGTGTACATGGGCAGAAAGATACATATATTTATGGCTTTCATAATTTTGAAAAAGATTTGCAGAAGGAAAGAAAATCATATAAAACACTTCCTTATTAAGAGAAATATGCCAATTTAAGTCATTTTCCTAGATGAATTGCATTATTAAGGTGGACTAGTACCAAAACATAAATATTGGGCCCATCCCCGTGTACCAAGTACTCTAGGGAAACTCCCCGTACAATGTGTGCTCTAGGGAGGTGTACTAGCCAACATTAATCCATTCCCTCGTAAGGGGGATAATGAACACCTTAAATAACTACAAAACATATACTCATAATTTATGTTTTCAAGTGACAAAACAACGAGTACTACATAGCAATACTACATCCAATATTTGCAAATAGAAGAGAGCATACATACATATCATGATTGCAAGCAAGAAAACCATAGTCATATAATTAATAAACCCACGTACCTGAGTTCAAAGATATCTAATCATTCTTGCTCATCTAGATATATGGTCATCACCTGGTTAAGACAAGACCACATACTATCATCAGATTCTCATCATCTTAACCCTAGTCGTGTTCATTAGGGTTTATATTATCTCATTAGGATATTCCAACATTTACTTGTATTATTGTCTTATATTTATCTTACTGATGTCATTTTCCAGATTATGATTCATTATCTGAATATTAGGTTCTATATCCTTTGTGTGAACATAATAACCCTAGTTTATATACATTATTCAAGTTAGGGTTACAACCCATGTATCAAGGTTCATCTTCTTACAACATGAATTTTGTGTACAAAATGGGTCTCATATTTACATATTATCTTTCAGTTACAGATATGAGAATGTTCTGTGAATTTCATCATTTATTGAGCATGTATGCATTAATTGCATTATTTCTAGTGTTATTAGCCATAATTAGCCACATTAATCAAATTACAGGATTTCGTGCATCAACATGACCATTTCTGACATCATATGCATTCTATACATAATAGTGGACTTACTGATATTTTTCTATGATTTTATGTCATCATTTGCTATTTATTATCCATCAAACAAGAATTAAATATCTTACATGATATCACTATTATTAGTGCATCAAAAGTCTGATATTCTGCTTCCATATTGTTCTACGCATTTTTTTGAGCATTTCGGTACCTTATTTGTATTTTTATGATAAACATGCTATTTATTATGAATTATGCAAGATTAGGAGAATTTCTGGGAATTTACCTTATTGTGGCCAATCACGCGCTACCACGTGGCCACCATGGTGGGCGCAACTCTTGCCTTCCTGGCTTGCATGAGCCGGCCGGCTGGGAGGTTGACCGATCGGTCCGCTCTTTCTCTCTCGCTCTTTCTCTCGCCTCCGTGAGGGTCAGGTTCTGTGTGACGCACCAAGACGTCGTCGCACGTAGGGGATTGTCTTCGGTAAGAGGTCTAGATGAGTACAAGTCCTCCTCATCCTCTTGGTCTCCCTCTTCCTTCTCTTGGCATCATCGATCACATGGACGGCCCCGACTGGATGCACAGAGCTTGTCTCTGCACTCCTACGACCGCCACCGCAATGCAGGGCCAGGCCTCCGATGAGCAAAGGGATGCACCAATATCAGTTCCCATCAGACTAGAAGTACCTAATAGCTTCGTGGTGGCCTCCACATCATCCTCAGTAAGGTTCCATGGCGCAAAAGTGCTAATCGGTCAATTCCCCACCCTGGGTTGGGGGTCACGGTGGAGTAATGAATCAGGAAGGGGGCATTGATAGCTAGAGGTGTTCCCTTTACCAATGATCGCGCCTGAGACTATGGGGTGGTCTGTAAGACTTCGTCAAACAAATCCTATGTTGGCAGGTGGTGGCAAGTCTAGTAGTCGTGGCTTTCAGCGCTGACTCCCCCCTCCACACAGAAATAGGGCTCACCAGCAAGCTTCACCCATCGTCAACTCCTTCTCAGTCCTCCTTCGCCCTTACAAGGTTGCAAGGGTGCCCTTCCTTTCTCTGCACTCTTAGTCTTCCTCTCAAAACCTAGACCTCATCTGACTTCCCACTATGGATAGACGCAATGGAGAAAGCCAGGAAGTAGTTGGCTCGTTCTCCCTCTCCAGGGAACCAATATCCCAAATATGACAGTTCGGTATGCTCCGGTTTTTGCCGAGATTGCGATTTTGCCAACAAATATCCTGTGATTGTCCCATGTACATCGGATCTAACAGACACCTCACCCAAGTTCTGTTCCTCCATTTTCGGAGGTAGGTGAAGACTCCTCAGTCATCAGATCAGAAACAATAGATGACCAAGATAGATATACATTTTGATCCTTGGTGCCCACTTACAGCTGGGTAGCGTGACATGCATTGTCACAGACCTAAGCAAAATGAACTAAAGATTAACAACAAGATTTCTATGCATCATTTGACCACATAACACCTCGAAATAATCATTCGACATTTTGTCACATGTACGCCCTCAAATATTGTAATATATATGGAACTCCAAAAATTAGGGTCATCACAACCCCCAACCTATTGGTAAGCTTCTTGATCCCTTTTCACCTTGATTCCATGGTGGAAATCGAAAATAAATCATTGATTTCTTCTTTTCTTCACTCCATCTTCGACCCTAGCCAATCTTTTCACCCAAACGCTTGAGGACGAGCCTAGGGGGAGTTTCAAAAGCTTCATCCACCATTTTTTACGTGATCTTAGAGATTTTGATCTCAATTGGAGGTGGGTTTTATAACTTTAACCCTTAAACATTGATATTGCATCAAATTCTCTATGATTTGTTGATTATTTTCTTCTATTTGGTACTCTTTTGATTCATTGCTGAAAGTCCCATGAAAAATGGCTGATGTTCTTGGATGCACGAAGGAATATGATAATGACATCATATTGACACATTTTCCCAATAAATTATTAGGCCAAACGGTTTCCACAAAGTTGCTCAAACGGTTTCCCAAACCGTTTGAGGAGAAACGGTTTCAAACTGTGTAAGGGCAAACGGTTTCACCAAACCGAATGAGAGCAAACGGTTTCAAACCATTTGGAGGTGTTTACCAAGGTTGACCATTTGGAGAATTGTTGATAATATTGATGGTTAATGATCCACTGATTATAATTTATTAGTTTCAACTGATTCATTACTTGAAGGACCATCAATCACCAAACCCTAATCGGGTTAAGTGTTGATTTCTAATTTGATTAAGTTAGAACTTTGGGTTGATTGACCCAAACGGTTTCAAAACCATTTGGGGTTTACCCAAATCGTCTCAAGATCGTTTGAGGGTCACCCAAGACCATTTGGAGGTCTAGGGTTGAGTATGGTTGGGTAGTTGAAGATCCAAAGATACTAAGTTGATTTGCAATCAAATGTTGATTTGATGATCAATCCTATGATCCAAACCCTAATTGGATGTCATGGTTTTGGATGATGAAATGGGAAAACGGTCTCAAGACCATTTGGAGGTCATCCAAACGACCTCAATACCGTTTGAGGTCAGGTCATGTCCAATTAGTATGGTGGTCCAATGGTTTCAAAGTAACTAGTTTCACAATTGTCAACATTGAGGGATCATCAATTCCAAACCCTAATCCAATTGATTCTAAACCCTAATTGATGATAAAATGAGGGTTAAATCAGTTGAAGGATGACCTATTAAGCTCACTTTAAGCATGGTGTTAGGTTCAATTGATGAGTGGATATATGAATTCAAACAATCAGGGGATCAACATTGGAAACCCTAAATCAACATGATTGGTGGAGACCATATTTGGTCCATTCGGTCTTGAGGAGGTTTGGACCAAAAGGTCTCAAGACCGTTTGAGTCCAAACGGTCTCAAGACCGTTTGGGACCAAATGATCCCAAACTGGTTAAGTCTCAAACGGTTTCAAACTTCAACTTTGGAAAACGGTTTCAAGCACCTACTTTGTCAAACGGTTTCAAGTGCTGCTTTACCAAACGGTTTCAATGGTTTGTTCAAGACCGTTTGGAGGTATAAATGGTCTTAGACCATTTGAAGGTATTTCAAGCAAGACCATTTGAGGTCTGCTTGGTCAAGACTGTTTGGGGCCTAAGTGACCAAGATTGTTTGTAAGGTAATTAACCAAACCGTATGAACACTCAAAGTAACCAAACCGCATGATGTAAGCCAAGGATGATTATAATAATTGTACCATTAATAAGATAGGGTGATTAGTAATATTTGAACAATTAATGATCATGAAAGTAATGACACAATGGATTAAGTATCAATTCTTTATTCAAGTCAAGTTGACTTAGTCTAATCAAGTCTGAAGTAGTATTATCTTATAGAGGATGAGAGAGAGAGGACTTCCTACATGAATTATAATCATGTAATGGATAAGCCTCAACACCTTCAATATGAATGATTAAGCAATCAAGGTATGATCCTTAATGAATAGATCATGAAACCCTAATCAAGGAGATTGTTGAACCCTAACCTGAATCTAGGGCAATATCAGATGTAACCCAAATCAAAGGTAATGTTGTGACTCTAAACTAGGATGATAATTTGGGAAATCCTAATTGAGGGTGATGCCATGAGAAACCCCAGTTGGGATGAATAGTAAACCCTAATTATGGGTAATGTGATGTGAAAGTCTAATAAAACGAGATGCCATATGCAATCCTAACCCTAATGAAGTATGATTTAATGTGAGACCCTAATCTAGAGTAATGTCATGTGAAACCCTGAATAAAAATGATATTATGGAAACTTTAAAGAATGATGTGAAGTAAGACTCAAATTTAGGGCGATACCATATAATGATATGTGAAACCATAGTGATGGTATAATGGCCAATACACTAATATAGGGTGTGGCTAACATAATCAAGTAAGATGAGAATATTACACCATGAAGAGTGAAATTGGCAAACCATATGAATGGTAATGTTGATACTCTAATGAGTAAGGGTATAAAGGACTAGAGGATGCTTAGATCATTATATATCTAATTTCATGCATGTGTAACAACCCTATACATATTACAATGATGAGGACATGAAACCCTTAGGAATGATGTATTCTATACTAAATAATGATGAGGATAACATCCTAAGAGTTGAAATATCTAAAGTGGTGGATAATGGTATATCCTATATTCAACAAAGCCTAACCATTGGATAAGTCCATATCCTTAAAGATAGTTGGACAATTATAATGTGTGATCTATGCACTACATGATAAAGGTGAAGGGTTAGTGGTTAGAGTATTAAGATGGAAATACCTTAATACAAGGTTAGTTGATTAACTTAAGTAAGATGGAAATGATAAGAAAGTGATACATCAAGATATGATAGATATCACATTCAGCATTTCAGGGTAGACATACCTTGATGAACCTCTAATCCAATATTCTTGGATAAGAAACACATGAAGTGTATGATATGCAATTGTTACAATAAAGATGTAATGAACTCAATGTACTTGATAAATGTTGATTAATATACCTTAAGAATGGGGTTAAGCCAAATCAATGAGTATGATGTAATCATACCATGATAAGGATGAGAAAGGAACTCATACCTTGAATTGATGATCATTAATGATATATGATGAGAGTAAAGATCATGAGAAAATATTTATGATATTATATAATGTTCCTAGATGTGTGAAGCAATATATTAGGATTGAACTAATAATGTAAACATGAAACCCTAACTAATGAGAAATGGGAGATCCTAACTCTAAATTGGGTAATGGAATGGAAAATCCTATTTGATAGTGAACCCTAATCCTTAGTCGGTCAGCCTGTCGCACACCTGGGGTGATGACAAGATCGACATCAAGTTCCTCACCAGGTCGAACATAATCAAGAAGGACAGCCACCGCCTTTTCTATAAGTTTGTGAGGACAAATATCCTCCTGTCCATCCCACTCTGTGTCAACTACGACACAGAGAAGTTGGTCTTCACAACAGCAGAGATCGATGGTGTGACCATTGAAGCCACTTATGCCACCACAAAGGCCATCTAGGAAAGTTTGGCCGCAATAGGGAGGCCCACACCCCTTGACGCTCGGCGGGACAAATCATCGGCAGTCGTCATCGAAGACTTGCATGTTGTCACCACCGCCGAGCCAACCACCACCGCCACTAAACTAGTTGTGGCAACCACAACAATGCATGTCGCAACTACAGAAGAAGTGTCGACCACCAGGGAGGTCATCGACACCACCGAGGACGCTACAACGGTCATCACCTCGGAAGGCGCTATCGTAGAAATAGTAGGCGCAGTGCCCCAAGCTTCAATTCTGCCAGCAATGGCAGAAGCAACAACACCGCCCTCGATGCGGCTGCATGCCTCTCACAATAGCGAGGAGGTGTTCGTTGAGCTCTTGGAGGCGGAGCTCAGGTCTATACAGCCAACCCTGACACCACCACCCTCAACACCGATAGTCACTATGGAGGAGGAAGTCGAGAGCCAGATGGTCGATCAGCATCTGCCCACTCCGCCAACTTCTCCATGACCCCACACCATGGAGACGAAGGTGATGACCACAAAGGTGCCAACGCCCCACCCAGAGGCCACGCCCTCATGTACTCCCTAGATGGACTCGGCCCCGATAGACGATGTGTATTCATCAGACCGCGCCACCAATGCGAGGAGCGTGATGCGAAGCTGAAGCCAATCAATGACAGTCCCTCCTCATTGGGGCAGGTCTTTGGCTTCAAATTTGACAACTTGCGGGAGGTAACAAGCAACCACACAACTACATTTCCTTCCCTAACCCGCAAGTTTTAGGTCTGCCAACAAAGGATAAGCGAGTAGGAGTGTCATCTGCTAACTCTAGTTGGTCTCCCCGATCAACTAAAGGTGTTGAACAACATGATGTAGGCGGTGCTCCAATGCCTTGATGCTATCGAGCAGAGGCTTGACGAGAGGGACATCCACCACTGCTCGAGGTGTCCCCAGAGATCACCTTCACCATCAGCTTCCCCCTCTCTGCCATCATCATCATCCTCCTCCTAGGGCTCATCATCCTTGTCCAGCACCAGCGAGCCATCAACAACACCGGAGGAGGAGACGACTAACAGGATTGCTGACGAGGCCCCCACAGAATAGGGTAGCACTCGCGATGTCGACGTATCTACAAGCCCTCAGCTGCTAGAGCCAACTGAAGACACGGAAGAGATACATGAAAGCCTAGTAGAGGACTAATCTGAGGGAGAAGAGGGGGATCTGTATAGCTCATTTGCTGAGCAACCCCCGAGTGTGAAGACTTCGACGGCCGATGCATTTTCTACGTCGTCCGAGATCCAAGTCTTCGAGATGGCTGACTTTGACAGACGTGCCATCATCTATCTTACAATCCGGGACTAGCAATTGCTAAATATGGTGATGAGGCCACAAGGGGAAGAAAAAGATGTCGTCTGGAGCAACGATTACTTCTCTATAAGATGCAGATCACTCAAAGGAATGTTTTGCTCGGAACTCGTCATGGAGAAGATCTTGTTTAGGGTCCTAGAGGGAACGATGATAGAGAATATTGCCATCGGGACAAACCGACATCCGATCTACAATGCCACTCCAGCCTTAGGTAGACGGCTACTAGATGAGGCGTACAAAACAAGGTCGGTGATTGATATGTTGAAGCACATTGAAGAGCACAACCCCAACCTAGTGCTAGCCCCCTACAAGCATAGAAAGAACTGGTTCCTCTACGTGGCCGACCTCCACTCCCATGACATCACTCTTCTTAGATGTTGCACTGTGGAGGTCCCCCAATGGGGGCACATCTTCATACACCCCGAAGATAAGCACCTCAGGTTTCTTCCTCTGCGCCTTCATCGGGTCATCAAACAAGGAGTCCAACATCACAGTGGCATCTGGAACTTCTACGCAATCAGAGACTTCCCAATTCAAGAAGACCCGGGAAGAGGAAATAGCGCATTCATCGTCTTACACATCATAGAGTTACTGAACATCTTTAGATACATAAGGCAGCTCCAAGACCAAGATTTCTATCAACTAAGGATCATATATGCACTATTGATTATCAAAGAAAAGCACTATTTCCAAGACACAGAGCTTCTAGAGGACATGTTGAAGACATATGCTAGTTCTGATTCTGACTCCTATTCCTCTCAACCCGGTAGTCTTCCAAGGAATGAAGTTGAGGGCTCTTTTGATGTCTTCAGGACAGGCAAGCAGATAGAAAATCTATGAATCGTACTCACCACTGAAGGTGATTTTGCTTCACCTGTCATCACCGAATCCCTCATCAGAAATTTCGACCATTCCACGTGCAATTCTTTATCTCAGGAACAGGTCAATGATATACTTCTGCAACTTGATGATTCTGACACTATACACATCATATATGAGAAAGATAATGCAGTAGTCCACCTCGACGATCTACGGGACTTACTCAAGGTAGGAGGATGTTTAGCTATGATAATGGAATCAACTTACATCCCCATCCTACAGAAGAAGATTGGACAGCCCTACATCGCCCATCTAATGTTGTTCAACAACTTATGGCTCACTGACGAGATAGGAGTACGCTAGTTGTTCAGCTGGAAATGAAGAAGTGTCTTCCGCACATTATATTTCTACCTATGCTGCATGACAATCACTGGACGCTCCTGATGATGTACACATGTCCATGCGCGAGTTTCTTCTACAACAGCTCTGACGCCAATAGCGATTACCCAACGGAGTGTGCATCTACACCGGCAAGAAAATATTATACTGAGGTGGTGTCCTTGATCCATCCCTATCTTGAACATCTAGTGGAAAAATGGCACGATCACCAATACTGCCACCGCAGTCCATAACAAGCTCCCTTATCAAATGACTGTGGTATCTATGTTTTGCACTAGATATACAACATCGTAGCCTTGACAAAAGCACCACAAAAGCTCCACAACCTCGACTACCACAGCCAATGAGGGGAAATTTTGATGGATCTCTTATCTGCTACTGACGAGTGCATCCACTAAACCCTCATTGATCTATGCCTATCCTTCTCAATTTATCTCACAACTCTGGGAAAGAGTGTGGGGTAAGTTTGGGGGGGGGGGGGGGTGCTCCATAGTATTAGTGAGGGAGGTACTCTAAAATTTTCTCATTCTTTCTCTTTTCTCTCCCTACCATACTTTTTGTATACATGTATATAAATGTTTGATAGAAAGCAATACACATATAAAATATACACAACTGTATGTTACTCAAACCTGTAAAAATTACTTTATAGTAAATATTTGGTACAACTTCTTCCAGCTTGTTCTCTCTGTATCTAAGGCGGTGGATATTTCTGCTATGCTCTCTTGAAAATGTAATCTCAGATGGAAAAGGCTACAACTTTTCTATGCCAGCTTTGAAAAATAATCTCGCAACAGCTAAGAGATGTGCATGTGAAGAAAAAAGCTACCCAAACAACAAACTCCCTTTTCCCTACCCATTAAAACCCCAAAAGAAGAGGAAATCCTTATGAGAGAGAATACAAGCATGAGAATTGTGCCCCAAAAAACACACACACACACTTGTCTTCCCAAAAGTACCCATCTTTAGGCATGGTAGATTCGGTGTAGTGGTATGTAGGATGTGAAATCACTGCTCTAAAGCCAACTGTCTTGGACTGTAGGGACCACTTGCCCGTCAACGGACCCATACCTTGATGGACCAATGGGAAGTAAGAAAAACCCAAAAAGCCTTAAGCCTTCCCAAAACCCCCACCGTCTATCCCCAAGCAGTTTGGTGTGAAAGCTAACTTCAAAATCATGCACCAAAGTCTCGCAAAAGCTGAATAGAAATTTTTTGCTTAAATAAGGAAGGAAAAATAAAGCCCATTGTTCGTAGTCAGATGTAATTTTCTTCAGGACATTGCAAAATTCACTTAACCCCTTGTTCTAGGACTACGCTTGGTTTTGAAAGATACCGCAAACAAAGTTTTAAAATAGGTACAGATTGATTGAGGACAATCAAAATGCTAAGTTCGGGGGAGTTGATAACACCCATTTTATGGCTGCTAGAACTTATATTTTGCTATTAAAACTGCCTCCAAACCTGACTTCCTTTCTATTTTATCTTATTTGTTGTATAGAAATAATGCCCACTAGGCCCCTGATAACATTGCCTATCTTTTGTAGAGTTTCTCTTATTTTTCCCCTAAAAGAGTGTTAATGGGCTCGGCCCGGCCCATCAGCAATGAGTTGCCCGTCCTGGCCCAGTAGGCACATGACACGACATGCCCTTTACTTGTCACGGATGTCGCCCGATCTGGAAGAAACCCGATGTGGGTGTGCCACGCGGAAGCTCTGACAGACTGTAGCTCTTTACCCGACATGGTGCCTTACCCATCACGGTTCGCCAAGCCGACAAAGTTGGTTGTGCGATACGGCTACCCCTTAGTGCAGCAGCCCGCCAAAGCACTTACCCGACATGAAAGCATGATTTACTCGCAAAGAGGAACGCTATGCCCCGCCGACTGTGTCGGGCGACAGGCCTGTCGGCCCCCTTTTGAAGCCACACGAACGGAGCAAATGGAGGACACGTGGCTCCACCAGAGCCGCAAC
Source organism: Alisma plantago-aquatica (assembly GCA_963693085.1). NCBI lineage: Eukaryota > Viridiplantae > Streptophyta > Magnoliopsida > Alismatales > Alismataceae > Alisma > Alisma plantago-aquatica. The sequence goes on from OY856411.1 coordinate 886,711,111, forward strand.
TCCTACCAGCCCACTGCCTATAAATAGTAGCTATAGACCAACGATGGGATGGGTTGGAACCCTACGAAAGCTAACTCTTAGAGTACAGGAGCTAGTGTGTCGAGTTCTAGAGCCTGTCCGGCGATACTAGGTGAGCACACCCCCAACCCAAGAGCGATGGGAGGAGTTCACTTAGAACCCGACCCGATAGCAATAAGCAGCACGACACGACCTTCAAGGCTACTTCAACATGTCAGGTCTCTAGCTGGGCTTCAACTCGAGATGACTCACCCATCTATACCTGACATGAGACTCTCGAGAACCTAAGATAAATCTAGCCCAATACATGTCCTAACACGACACAATACCCAACCCGACATGGCCTACCTGTCATGGCTGCAGCCCAACAGGGTCAGCAGCCCAACACGACCATATCAAGTAGGGAGTATGTTCCTGATACGCCCCTTACTCGTCACGGTTCATGACCCGACACGGTCAAGAACATGACACGGTCGTATCTCGATAGGGCTCCTACCCGGTACCGGGTTAGCATTGTCTTAGGGATCTACTGCTATGTATATCGATCTCCTATATCAAGGGGGTTGACACTTATCTTTCCTTTTTCAACACTTTAGTTTCATTTATTATTGTATTGTAGCTAAACCTTTTTATCTCCTTATGGTTATTGGAATCTGTGGAGTTTATCTCATTTTGTTCTGTGCATGGCTCCTTTTTGTTGGATGATTTCTTTATAGTATCTGAGCTCTATTCTCTTTTGTTTGGATCACGCTTTTGATTAGCTATCGAATCGTGATTCTCATTTTGACTCCTTTGAGAGAGGGATGTCGTAAACTCTAGAGCTTGTCCGGATTCGGTTGTACAAGAGTACCCAAAATTAGGGTTGCTCCGGCCTACCTTTCTATTCCAGTTTATGCTTGGTACCCTTGAGAGAGGGAATTTAGTACATGACTAGAAGCACCTTCTTTGATAGAACAGGGTGCAGGATGAACACCACTGCCGCTTGTTATGTTATAGTTTTCCTCCTTCATGTCGTACGCCGAGAATAGTTTTATCTCCTCACTTTTCCTTTATCTAAAAACCTCCATCAAAACTTCTAAACCCCTAAAATCTTAATCCTACTGGTAACTACTCTTGGAGATAGGCTTTTTGTTTGATTCTTTTTAATTCTTTCTCTTTACATCAAAACCCTATTCTTCAACTTTTTTACGTGCTTAGAAAAGTAAAACTTGAGTTCTGAAGCACCATTCTTCCTTTCCCTGTGTTCGATTTGACCCCGAACTACTTCGACCATGTGCTAGTTACAGGAGTCTTAAACATTCGGGTATTATAAATTTCTAAAGTCTGATGACCTAGACATGTCTCCATTCTTGGACCCACGTTTAAGGCTTGTCAAATATATAGAGAAAGAGTGCCTAACTTTTTGTTCAAGATACTTGGATGGTGTTGAAAAAAATTAAATTGGCCAAATAGAAATCATATTGATGAAGCAGATTTGGAAAATGAGCTAACACATGACAATGATGATTGGTCTATTTTCTTGATAGTAGGTCGTGGTGTTGGTAAAATGCTAACATGTGTCTTGGATGAACATATATTGCAATAAGCCCATAAGCATGTATTGTTTAATTATGAAGCAATTGAACCCTACATTAAGTAAGTTAGTAACAATTATCTTCTATTCTTAAAATATAATAACATATTCTGATGACATATTGCAAATGTTTTGTATTCAAGAAGCACTATGATATCATTATGCAAACACATCCTCAAAAATGCTTAAAGGGGGTTTAGATAATACATAGTAACTCATTTTAAGGATGGTTGAAAGAACATCTAAGTTTAGTTGGGCTAATTAAATTTTAATGCTTCATGAATAAATCTAACAATATTTTGTTTTGTTAGATTGAGACGATCCTAAGAACGGAGATGGTGGATAATAAAATTAAGTTTCTTTCTCAAGGTCCACATTAGTTTCTCATTAAGTACAAAGTCTATGTTGTCAATGGTCATATACTTCATACTAAGGGAAAACATGTGAATTGAACAACACTAAATAGTGGAGTCTTTCTGATAGCTAAGATTGATTGTTTTTATAAAATGACTGACCTCAACCCAATTACTAGAGATGTTACCTACTATGGTGTTTTGAAGGATGTTATTGTGCTCAATTATGAACACTTTAAGGTGACATTATTTAAGTGTGGTTGTGTGGACATCTACTCAAAGAGGGAATCAAGCATGATGAACATGGGTTGACCTTTGTTAATTTGAGATGACTTCAAACTACAGGAGAACCATTTGTAGTGGCATCTCAAGTTGGGCAAGTATTTTATGTAGAATATATCACTATAAAAGGTTGGCATTTTTCTATGAAGATTGCCCCACGGGATATGTTCAACATGGAAGAACAATCATGTATTGAGAATGTGGAAGCTTATTTGCAATGTGAAATTTGAAATGGGCCAACAATGACATCAGAGTTTGATGATACTAAGTGTGACATAGTTCAATTGGATATGTAAGGAATTATTATTGATAGTTCAACAATGGAAAATGAGCAATTCCAAATTCAGCATGATCATGAAATTGTATCTCAAAGTAGCGATGATGATAGTTTTTACTGAGGAGATTAGAAAATAACAGTTGATGTTTTTTTTACTTTGGCGTCATTATTTCACTTGTATAAGACATTTTGGCTCGATGCATCTCTTTAATTTTCTTTTTAGGATTTGTGCTCTAGGTGTATGCATTTTGCATGTCTGACATTCTTCTTTATTAAATTTATCCTTGTCTACGATGTTGTTTACAATGATATAGTGTTTATTTCTTTTGTATCCATGATTTTTTTAATACATATATGAAAATTTCAATGAAGATGGAATTCGTTTACTTTTTAAATATTCATTTTATAAATGTTAATATGTTGGTCATTGTTTTTTAATCTCTACTAATATATGTGATTTGATATATTCAGGATGAGAGAATAGTATAATGGCAACTGTCATGACAAGGAAGCCACAAGGATTGATAAAAAAACAACAATGATTCTTGTACAATGACTCATTTACCCAGTCTTGCTCGACATGGTTGTTGGGAACCTTTGAACCTTTCATCTAAAAACCACTCAAAAAATGTTTTAGCTTCCCTTCCCGCTGAAATGCAAAATGATAGATCAAACCAAGAAAAATGTTGTTAGCATAGCAAAATATACCCAATCAGCTAAGTCTCCACAAGACTCTAATATGGTTGGTGGTTCCAAATCCTCTCAATCATGCACAAGTAAAAAGGATATGGGAACAAGGCTCCAAAATCATCCCAACAAAGAAAGTGGAGATAAAGTTATAAGATCAAGATATTCACAAGAAACATGTGTGCCTAATGTCAATGCTTCTGTGTCTGTTCATTCATGAAGTGTAGAAAATAGAGATACAAATAACTAACAAAGCAATGTATTTCCTAGTAACATAGAGAAAAATGACATCTTTGATCACCATGTTGAGTCATTCGATGTTACAATACCACCTTATGATGGACTTAGTAATAATGTATTCATATCATTGAATTTCTAGTGTTGCATCAATGAAATATCATTTCCAAATATATATTAATTTTTTTCAATGAATGACTAGGTCAAAAACATTGAGCATGTGGACGAACATAATGTTTGAAGGTCTAGAAAAGAAAGCCCGATGATCCAATTCACATTGAGAAAAATCAATTTGGGCAACCAATAGGTGAAAATCGATGTCAATTATCAAGTATTCTGATGACTATTGCAAGGGATTCCAATCTTTGTCAAGTGAAGTATGAGGGTTGGAGACAATTTCTAGCAAATAAAAAAGATTCTATATGGAACCTCATGAAGGTACAATATTAAATTTTATTTTGTATTGTAAAATGAAGCTTCTAATTGATATCCTTTATGTGGATAGAGTAAATTCACAATAGATTCTGATCTAAAGGAGTGGACAAAGAAGAGACTAGGGAAGAAATGGAGGGACCACAAGTGGGATATAGAAAGTTTACTTCCAAGAAGATAGTTATGTTGTTCCCCGTCTGGACAAGTCTCATTGGAAATTTCTTATGTATTAATTGAGAAGTAATGAAGGAAAGGTAATATTTCTTTTTCTATTCATTGCTACTTAATTTACTTATAGATAATTCATATGCACCATACTGAAATATTTTTTATAAAGGAAGTCTATAACTAACAAGACTAGTAGAAAGTTTCAAAAGCTCAGCCACACAACAGGAACCAAGTTATTTGCATGTCTGAAATATGATGCAAGATTAGTAATTTTTGTGATCCATATGGACAATTTGATGACATCCTTTTATATGATTTTATAATAACCTTGTTTGTTTGAAGAATATGGAGAAGTGGATCCCATATTGTTTTTTGAGAGAACACATCGTAAAAAAGATGGGAGCATAGATGATATTGAATCTGCCAAAATTTTGGTAAAACACATCCTATCTTGTAGTATTATGTTACATATACTAATTGGAAAATATAGAAGTATATGTTCGGTATGAAATTCATCTTCTATGATTTGTTGTATCTAGGAAAAAAATTCTAAGGCATGAGAAGAGATGCAAAGAAAACAACATGATGTACTTCAGATGAAATTTATAGGCATGTTATGAGAGAAGAGAGACTAGGATATGTTCGTGGTTATGGGCTTGGACCATCACCCTCTGATATTTGGGGAAAGAATCATAAATCCCAAGAAGATGAAGAAGCACAAAGGAAGCATTTTTAGGATAATCGTGAACAATAGTGGTTGGAATTTGATGCAAAACTTCAAGAAAAAAAGGATGAGCTCAACCATAAGTTATAGGAGTTACTTACCTTAACTAGAGAAGGGAACACTCAAACACAACATGCTAGCAATGGCCAAGTATGAATACATTTTATACAAGATGTGTTATATCAATTATTTTTTGTGTTGATTTTTTTTGGTAGATGTCAAAATAAAATAATTGTGCAGACAAACTTATTAAGGAAAACTCCACTCCATATAAGGCATTCATCATTTAAGAAGGGACAAGTATGTTTATATTTGTGTAAATTTCATTTCATTTTACATTTATATAAATTTGTTATGTTAACTATAATTTCTTTCTAGGATGTGTATCTACTGAGTTTCATAGATCCAAATGCTAGAATTGCATTTGGTCAAGTTTCTGAGGTTGACCCCATCAAAACTGTGGGAGGTACAATATTAGGCTCATCATTTGTTGGTGTTTTAGTAGAGATTGATTGGTGGACAATGATCCTCTAGTGATACCTTATGAGAAATATCAATCTATTGATGATGTTGTTGGCAATGTCATAGCATGGCCAAAAACACATATATTGCCACAGTGAGCATAAAGACTTCCTTATAGTTATACATAATTGAAACCAAAAGTAGTATATGAAGTCGTTTCCATTTCTTGCAGGACATGAAGTATAAAGATAGTTTCATTCTTGGATACTGTCTAAAGAGATGACATAGTTATTTTTCTTCAGTTCAAATTTTTATTTGTACATGATGATCCAAATAATGGTGTTTAATGTCCATTGTCAAAGACTGTGTTGACAAATGACAATCCTATTTGGTTTTGACCTACTTTTAATTCTGGTATGAATAATGCTAGTATTATGGAGAATACATGTAGTATGAATGGTTTGTGGTCTTGAGCAATGTTTGAGCTTCTTATTTGTGAGATTTAGATTTGTGGTGGTTGAAATATGTATTTGTTTCTTTTGAGAATTCCTATGTTTCTTTTTTTGAATTCTGGTACACATTTATTGTTGCCAAGAAATTGAAATTAAAAATCCCAGGACTAAAGATAGGTAACCGCGCCCGCACTATAGTAAGTATACTATCTATACTCTATACATTAGAACAGCTATAGGTCAGAAATATTGTTGTATGTGCAAGTAGGTGTCATGTAGTTAGGTTTAACATTTCCTTTAACATTATAAGATGATGGAGTGACATGAGTATATTCTTTTAAGGCATTTAATGTCATCATGATTATCTTTGGAGAAAATTGTGCAAATGAGAATCGAACACCTTGGTGTGTGTAGGGTCAGTATGTCCATTTTCTAACTCATTCCTGGATTTCATTCTATATTTAGTATGGAACTGATTCCTAGATTTCAGTATATTTGGTGTTCTAAATGCCTTATGTTGAAGAAGTGATATGTATTTTTTAACAAGACTTCATCAAGGTTGGCTTTGATGACCCCCCTGGACTGTTCAACTAACTATACTATGTTTACTTCATTCTGAACAGTTGGCTATTATTGTACAATTGGATATTATTGTAAACCTTTATACAGTTTCTTTATTATGTTTAGTATCTATTAATATATATATATATTCTAATTTGTTGTGCCAAGTAGCTTCCTTTAGTTAATCTTTTCATAGTTTTGTACCACTATTCCTGGATTTCGGTCTATATTTAGTATGGAATTAGGGTTTTATCATGAGTCTCCCACTCACTTATTAGTATCTCTGTTTTGCTAACTGCAATATATATATACTATTATCTATATTTCTCTAATTGCTATATCTACAAAATGTTATCTAAAAGTTGAAGTTGTCATGCAGCCAGAGAAGATGTGTGGGTCATCAATCTTCAACATTATTGAGTGTTTATGCCATACTTTTGTAAAGTATAGATATATTGGGTATCGAGCTTCTAGTTGTTATTGTTAACTTAAGGCTGCAAAATCATGTAAGGATATATTGATAGGATCTTTTAACTCACTTAAGGAATATTATGAAGAGTTCCAGAGGACAATTATTACAAGATGCTAATGATAAATATGATACAGTATGAAATTCTTATTATTAATATTACAATTCATTTCTTAGTCATTCTATAAGGTATAAGACATTATTCTGTATAACTTCTTATTTATCAAGATTGACTAGAAAAGGTGATAAGATCTCAAAAACTAGTCATCTAGAAAAGTCCATGAGGTTGAGTAGTCTATCCTAAATGGGTTACGTATGTTCCTCCTAGATTATTGTCTGTCCAAGTTCAAGTTCAGTTGTTTCTCTATATGAAAAACGAATTTATAGAAATTTCATAATATTGGATTCTTTATTGTATTTATGTTTAGTTTCTTTGTGTGATTAGTACCCAAACTAGTCTCAGTAGTCTTAAGAGAGCTCAAAATCCATGAAAGATAAGTGAAATTGGTTGGAGAGGGATGGAAAATAAGATAGAGGATTGTAAATGGAGGGAGGCCCTGGAGTAGAAATTATTGTAGCTATTACACATGTGGTTTAGACCCCTGCCAATCTCTTGGTTGGACATATTTTTCTTGGAGTTGAAGTGTTGTAGAAGCTCCATAATGGTATTTGGTATCTTGTCTTTTGACTACATGCTCAATCTTACTGTGACTATCTAATAGTAGCTAATATAGTCCAATAATTTGTTAAAGATGAACTACTCAACAGTTGGTCTAAATAGTTTGGAGGTACTAGCGGCCTTATTAACAAAATTGGTCCTAATGAGTTTGCATGCCCTCATGCAAAAATTGAAAGGAAGTAAAAAAGCTAACAGAAATAATAATGCCTTGTGAAACAAGACCTACATAATCACATCTTTCTTATAGATTCTTTAGGGCTTTTATTAGTAAAAAGTATTGTATTTTCTTGTTGATAAAATTGGTAAAAATCATAATGCATATACTCATTACCTTCTACAAAGAGTGGTAAGTGAGCATGTGAATAAATGTATTTTATAAATTCCATAGAATATATTGTTATCCTTGTGCAAAACTTCCTAACGTGGTGTGGAATTTCTACAGTTAGTCTTCCACTTGTAAAGCAACTAATCACTTAAGATACCAATATGACGGATAGTGAAATGCTATTAAACATTAGTGTCTTTTGACTATGAATCATGTTTTCAAAATCATTTTGATTCCAAGTAGTAGAAAGGGTCAATTGATAGCCCAAGAGATAAAATCTACTACATGTCATTTTTTTTATTTCATTATAGGGTCCCTATTTGCTTATCTTTCATTTTGAGGGAAGATGAAAATACTATAACAATTGACTTCATGGGAAATAACATCATCAGTAACAAGAAAATTTTAATATATGTATCTTTTGATCCACATGCAAGATGTTTTATGGTTCACATGGCATGCCTCAACTGAACGGCTTCTAATTTTCTTTTGGGTGACAAGCATGATTGATATCACATTTAAATCAAAAAATCCTTATACAAAATCTCATTTCTTGTAACGCTCTCTCTATGAAATTATCTACATATTAAGGTATCCACACCAAGGGGGAAATGATGGTTCTTAGGTGAACAAAGAGTCATTGAACCTTGGATCAACATGGTAGCAAGATTTAGAAGTTAAATCCAATCCTAAAGTTATCAATTAGGTGAAAATTCAAATACAAGTGGAGTCAATACATTCATATAAAATTCACTGAAAACCTCTTTTTCATCTGCATGATTGGCCTTCATTACTTTAGGTCCCAGTGAACATCATCTCACAGGATCCAACAATGTTTGAGGTGACACTTAGAGGAAACATCAACCCCTAGGAAAGTTTTTAGACATGAGTCTAATAACACTCCATATTTACACATTCAAAATATTATATTTCTCTGTCAAAAATGAATGCTCAGATTTTAGTGTGAAAGGAACAGAGGGTACTCAAAATCAGGGAACATGTGCAATCCAAAGTTACTCCAGCAATATGTTAGTGCATTCATATATTTCAAGCTCAACTTATGGCATTAATATCATTAATTTCATATTGATCATAGTCTCAGGCTACAGGTCAATTGACTCCCTATTTTAGTGCTAAAACTCCACAGAAGCTGAGCTATGTCATGGTCAAGAAGCACATAGTAGTTTTTTTAAATTTTGAGCTTTAAATATATAGTGTTTTGTATGAAGCATTCTAATGTATAATGTTCACTTTGCTACTCAATTTTGTAATGTAGAAGCAGCGCACTTATAGTGTGTTGCAACATGTCGTGGAAGTAGTTCACTCATGAAAAGGTCATGCAATTGTCTATGATTTTTGACATTAGAGGTGAAGATGAAGTTTCTAAAGAGTTCCTTCTTCATATCAATTATGTATTAGATTGCTAATTTAATATCCATACCAGTATACACAAGGTCTTGAAAGGGAGCAAGGAGATAACAGATCGAGCTTGCAATGGGCATTGCAGGAACAGAAGTGGCTGAAGAAAGTTTAGACATAATTATCGAAGATGATAATTTTTCTTCAATTGTTAAGGTATGTGGTCTGGCATTCTTCACACCCTTAATGTTACTTATATGGATTTCATTACTCTATCTCATGAACAACTATATGGGTCTTCAACCTGGTTATGCTTAAGAGCATGCCATGGTTTTGTGCCAATACATATTGCTATGCAGAGTGGCCAACAAGATAGAAGTGTGCTATGTAGCTAAGCCAACAAGATATTAATTTCTCAGGCTCTGCTAAATTTGAGGCAACCCATTGAGCATGTGCCAATTCATATACAAGACTTGTTCTAGTAGCAACACATTCATCCACTAACTATAATAAATTTCCTACATATTCTTTAGTATAGTTATGAGTGGAAATGTATACGCGAGTAATTCAACCATTACTGTCGCATCCAACTCGCAAAAACATGATTAACTAATGCGGAAGCGATCACTAAGCAGCGGATTACCAAAAATCACTAAAAATTAAAACCATTTTACAGAAAGGTCTACACATAGGAAAACTCTTTCACAAAGGACTGAAGTAATTTAATTATATACTAGTTTACAAATACATATCCTGCATCATCTTTCTTGAGAATTACAAGCATCAACTACCATGTTAAACTAAATACAGGCAGTATAAAATTTTGAGGCACTAAGCCAAAATCTCGAAAGTTCTAACTACTACTCTAAGGACCTGAGAGTACAGAGACGACACATAGGACTCTATGTACAACTATACAAGGCATATCAGCCAGTGTGTCCACCTGAGACTTCATTGTTGTCCTTGTTGTTGATGTTGTTGTCCTTCACCTACTGAAGGATTCCTGCCTCCTCATCCGTGTCCACCTAAAAATGTGATTCCCACAGGGGTGAGAATTGTAAATTGTCCCAGCGAGAGATATAACTCTCCACCAGAAACATTATTATTGCAGTTTAATAGGATAAACCTGGACAAAGGAATCATAATTGTTTAACAATAGTCATTTCATTGTCTAACAAATTAGAACATTATTCTTATCTAAAGCATTGCAGCTATAACTTGATAGAGCAGCATGTCACTTATCCATTAAGGAATATGAAGAACATGTATAACATTTATTCACTGTAGAGTTATAACTATAGCATATACTCTCTTTAGGCTTAGATCTCATGGCTAATGCATGGCATTCTCTTTGTGGAGTCATGGCATGTATCCATATACTTTTAATAAAGTATTGGGATCTTAATCCCTCATCTCATCAAGTAGATTTCCATTTCTTAACAAGTCCATCATCATGATTATAGAATATGGTTATTCAAACCCTTAACTCATCATAGAATACTTGTTACCACTTATTAGGTAACTTAATACCTTCAGGTCATCTGACCTAGGACATTATGATGCGTACTACACAAAGTATTCCACATAGTTCACAAAGCTTATATCACCTCTTATCACCCCTTAATAAGCAACAAGGCATATTATGGCTTATGAAGCCCATAAAACATTTTCAATATACAGAACATCATAGCACATACATGTCTATGCTCATCATTTTAACATACTTGCATGATTAGTACTCATGATAATAATTATATATTAGTACCATGCAATACAAGGGTTTTATTATTGCATTCATACTCATCAATCTGTATTTGAGCTTCACATAGGATTACTTTGTGTTAGGACTTCACATAACATCACCATGTATTAGGGTTTCACATAGCATTTCCATGTATTAGAACTTCACATAGCATTACCCTGTATGAGGATTTCACATAGAATTTCCCTGTATTAGAGCTTCACATAGTATTACCCTGTATTAGGATTTCACATAGCATTACCCAATATTAGGGTTTATTATATCCTATTACCCAATTTAAGGTTAGGATGCACTATTCACATCAGATTAGGGTTCATCATGTTCTTTTACCCAATTTAGGGTTTATTGTAACATTACATAACATCACCATGGATTAGGGTTTTGTAACACATTCATCATCCTATATTAGGGATTTACACATCATTACCCTGGATTAGGGTTTTCCAGAAATAACCATATAGGTTCTCAAGATCATATTATTAATAATCAAATCCTATTTCATTGCTTCACACAGCTAGGAGCCAATATTGAAAACATAAGTATTCAATCATACTTATTTATTCTCATCATTCATCATTAAATGAATTATCCACACATAGTATGAGTTTATCTCTCATCTTTATCATAATATGATTGCATCATAGTTTATTGGTTTGGATTAACCTTTTCATAAATCATGTTAGCCTACACTTATTAAAGTGCATTACATCTCAATGTAACAATTGACATGACACGCTTCATGTGTAACTCGTCCAAACATATTGATTTAAAACACATCAAGGTATATCAGTCTTGAGGTGTTATATGTGATATCTATCATATCTTGATATATCACTCCCCTCATTACCTTTATCTTACTTGAGTTCATCCACTTAGCTTGTATTAGGGTATTCCTCATCCTAATACTTTATACACCAGTCCTCACATATATCATGTAAGGTATTGGTCATAAGTCACTTTATTTAGAATATTCAACCATTGCCAATGAAATGGACTCATCCTTGAGTTAAGAACTATTGATATAAGGGTAATCATTATCAACCTCTCTAGGTGTCACATTTGTCAATATCTTAATCACTATTCCATTATTAGGAATAGGATTTTCCATATTTATAAATTATGGTTCACATATCATCTCCCATAAATATGGGTTCCATATAACATCATTCTTCAATAGAGTTTCTCATAATATCCTTCTATGTCAGGGTTTCACATAGTGTTACCTAAAATTAGGATTTCACTTGACATATTCCTCAATTAGGGTTTCACCTAGCTTTGCCCTAGTTTAGGGTTTCACTTAGCTTTGCCCTAGTTTAGGGTTTCACTTAGCTTTTCCCTAGTTTAGGGTTTTACCTAACTTTGCCCTAGTTTAGGGTTAGGGCTCATTAATCTTTTTAATGAGGGTTTCATGATCTCATTATTATGGATCAAACCCTGATTACATATTTATTCATAATGAGAGAATTAGGGCTTAATTAAATAAGCATTCATCTCTCTCATTCTCTCTCTCATCCTCTCTACGATGTAAAGTACTCCAAGATTGATCTAGGTCAGCTCTTCATTTAAGTACACATAATTAGGATTAACCATTATGATCACCTTTAGTATACATCATTATCAATCAAGTAGCTAACTAACCTTTGATCATATTAGGTGTCCAAATGGTTTGACCAATTTGAACCTTAAAAAGTCTTGGTCACTTAGACCCCAAACGGTTTTGGTCACTTAGACCTCAAACGGTCTTGACCAATTAAGTTCAAACGGTTTGAAACCGTTTAGCAAGATTGCTACTTGAAACCATTTAGACATCACATGTTGAAACCGAATGAACTTGGACCTCCAAACGGTTTGAGACTGTTTGGTCCCAAACGGTCTTGAGACCATTTTGACTCAAATGGTCTTATGACCATTTGGTCCAAACTCTCTCAAAACCGAATGGACCAAAAAGGGTCTTCCAACACTTAGTCAATTTAGGGTTTCAATCATTGAACCATCTATTAATTGGATCACTGATTTATTCTTCAATTGAACCATTGAATCATCCTTCAATTAAGGTTTTGAACCCAATTGAACTAAGGTTTATAATCAAGAAACCATTACTTAGGGTTTTGAAATCAAGAAACCATCAATGGTTAACATTGTGGAATTGATTCAATCAAAATTAATGAATTATCATCAAGTTGTGTTATGACCTGACCTCAAACGGTCTGGAGGTCGTTTGGATGATGATGCGATGATTTTGAGTCACATTTATAGACATGTTTTATATGTGATTTATGCTTTAATTAGTCATTTCTATGGTTAATATCACATAATTCATCCATTTTGGTCTTTGCCATCATTTTATGTCAAATTCCCTTAGTTTTATCATTTTGAGCAATAATTATCACATTATTATTATTTGTGTGGATTTATTTGATCTTGTCTTTGAATTTTAGGAAAAACAAGTATTTGCTTCCATCGATACCATCAACGGAAGTCGATACCATCGACTTGACCGCAGGTTTCCAGCCGAAAGGAGCAACAAAGAGTCGATACCATCGACGCGGGTCGATGGTATCGAGACACCTTCAGGTTGCTGGCGAAGAAGCAGTCGATAGTATCGACACCAAGTCGATACCATGATCGCAAAACGACAAAACCGACGCCTAAAGGAAGTCGATACCATGGACCCGCGTCGATGGTATCGAGATGATGAAGGGCACGATAAAGGAAGGATTTGCAGGAGCCGCTACTGTAGCGGGTCGATACCATCAACTCGCGTCGATGGTATCGACGCCGTCAGATATGCGTTGGATTCAAATTGATCTCAATCGGACGGCTGGAGTTAATTAACGACCTAATTAGGGACTTATACCTAATGATGGCTTCCCAGACAGAGGGGAGAGGATTTTGGCTTTTGCACAAGTGCCGAGGAGCGAGAGAAAGGAGAACGGAGGCCAGAAGTTCATACCAGTCGATCCGGACGCTGCTGAAGACGGATTTCACCACCGAGAGGCAGGAAAGCACGTGTTCTACGCAAAGGATCAATCGGTTCTTCTCCGTTCAGGGGTTTTCCCATTCAATTCACGTTTATCATATGATTTCCCCTATTTCTACCATGTACTTGTGTGAGATGAACATGCGGGGCTAATCCCCTCCATCTTTAGGACCGGGAGTAGCCCGGGAATTCATTGTATGACAGTTTTATATTAGTAATTCATATTTTCTCTCTTAAATCTGTGGTATAGTTTTGTTTTCTTCATATATTGTTATGCTTGATCACCATGATAATAACCTAATGCCCTTAATCACTTTGACAGAAGGATTAATGGTTGAAAAGAGACGGAACCTACATTAATCGATAAATCCCTTGACAAAGGTGGTGTAAAATTAATGGTGGAAACTGAGAGACTGTTCGTAATGCACTTAGTTTAGGGAATAGGTTACTACGACGGTGGAACCGACCTAAACCTAAGTAGTGAATTGCACCACGACAGTGGGTAATTCTATTTTCAGGCCACTACCTGGATAGAGAGAGAAGAGTGAGGCATTATATAAAATCTAATACAATGAATACCCGCGGTGAAACCGCAATCCTAAAGATACCTTTTTGAATTGATTAAATTAACCTTTACTCGATTGTTTGCTTTGTTTTATTTTTATTTTCTTTTAATTTTGACAACAAACCCCAATTTGTTATTCGGCTTAGCTGATCGCAAATAGTTAGTAGGAGTCTCCAACAATTCTGAGTATCCCTGTGTTCGACTCGGGCCTCACAAGGCCTGTACTACTCGACGCGTATACTTGCGTTTTTAGCGCGTAGTAAAATATACGTCAAGTTTTTGGCACCGTTGTCGGGGATATGGCGGAATTGTTGGCACTTTGAGTGCTACGAGCGGCCACTCTAGGCCACATTTTTTTTATTATTTTTAAACAACTTCATATATTTCTAAATTTCTCTATAATTGTTTATACTTGTCTGAGCATAGTATTGAACTCGAATTTTCTCATTTCAGTTACGTTGCATGGTGCATACACGTAGTACAGACTACGAAAATTGCACACCAGAGGTTCCATTTTCGGGACCTGAGGACGAAGAGCATTCCGAGCAAGAGTACCAAGAAGAGGTAGATTCTGAATCTGAACCAGAAGAGATGGCCGAGCCACAAACCATATGGGAGAAGATCAAAGCTTCTTCCTCATCAGCTTCAAAGGGGCCTATAAAGAAGCAGGCGATCAACATACCGACATATAAGATCGATCCAGCGTTGATTAATTTGGTGAAATCAAATGCGTTTCATGGGCTGAAGAATGAGGATCCTGTTGCACACATCAGCCAGTTCGTTGAAAACTGTGACATGGTAAAAATAGACAGGTTTCCACAAGATGCATTGTACCTCAAGTTGTTCCCTATCTCCTTGGCGGGAGCAGCAAGAGAGTGGCTACATAATCTAGACGATGAGTTCGTGGAATCTTGGGACCATATGGTGGAGGTCTTCTTTGAGAGGTTCTTCCCTCCCGAGAAGACTAACGACATGATCCGGAAGATTCACAATTTCACCCAACAGGCCGGTGAAACATATTCTGAGACCTGGGAGCGATTTCAGGTTATGTTGAGGAGATGTCCGCATCACGGGCTGGACAAAGAGACACAGGTGAAAATCTTCTATTTTGCTCTCTCCGAGCATGATAGGAGTAATCTGGATTCAGCCGGGTCGGGATTTTTCTGAACAATACTGACACTAGGTGCTGGGAAATACTCAAGAACATGGCTAGAAAGCAGTCATGGGGAGAAAGAGAGAGAGGCCCAGTTGAACAAGCACGAGTCGCCAGTGAATCAAAGGCAATGAGAGAGCTGAATGAGAAGATGGATCTTCTCGCAAAGAAGTTACTGCAAAAAGAAGAAAATGAGTCCGAGGATGAGGCTCAAGTCAAATACATGAGACAACAACAAGGGTACAGGAACAATGAATACTCATGGAGAAAGGACAAAAAGTTCTCATGGAAGGATCCGAACAATTTTCTACAGGATCCGGAAGCCAAGCCCGCGCCAACTGCAGAAGACAAGAGCATGGAGTTGCTCAATCAGGTCATCAAGCAAAATCAAGAGTTAATGAATACATTCGGGCAGCAAATCAAGCAACAAGGAGAATACATGAACCAATTTGGGCAGACATTGCAGAGCCATGGGGCTCAAATGAGGACCATAGAGACATCCATGGCGCAGATGGCAGCTGAAATAGCTAGTTTGAAGAAACTGGAACATTCGGGTTTTCCGGGGAATACCAATGTTCCCGGGGGAAACCAGCAAGCTAAGGCTATTCTGCTGAGAAGCGGCAAGAAAGTGTTAAATCCAAGAATGGATGAAACAAGTACACCGCAAGATGAAGTTGAAGGTAAATCTAATGAGGGGCAGTCCACACCAGTCACAGGTCAAGTTCAAGACATAGCCGTGGATGGTACTGAAGAACAAGTTGCTGAGGAGGAACCGCAGAAAAAGACGCCTTATGTGCCACCCCATCAAAGGGCACAAGCTGTTCCGGTCCCTTATCCGAATAGTGTGAAGGCAAGGAAGGTAGATGCACAGTTCAAGAAATTCTTGGACAGCTTTAGGAAGCTTTCAGTCAATATTCCATTATTGGAAGCCATTGAGCAAATCCCTTCATACGGGAAGTTTCTAAAAGATGTTATTACCAAGAAGAGGAAAATACCAGATACTGAGGTCGTTGTGCTAAAGGAGCAAGTGAGTGCCTTCATTATGGGTACTTTGCCGCCAAAGAGACAGGATCCAGGGTGTTTCAACATTTCTTGTTATATCGGGAAGTGTAAATTTGGAGAAGCACTGTGTGATTCAGGGGCGAGCATCAACTTAATGCCCCTTTCGACATTCAAAAAGTTGGGACTGAAGGAGTCACGGCCAAGCAATATGACTATTCAATTGGCCGACAACTCTGTGGTGAAGCCTTATGGAATCTGTGAAGATGTCTTAGTAAAGGTGGATCGATTTGTCTTTCCGGCTGATTTTGTGGTTATGGAGATGCAGGATGAGCATGGCAACGAGTTGTTACTTGGACGTCCTTTCCAAGCTACAGCCGACATGATCTTAGAGATGGGAAGAGGTCACTTGACCTTGGGCATAGCAGATGATCGCTTTGAGATGGTCATGCCCTCTAGCACTGCGTCTTCTAAAGCAAAAGAAAAATGTAATATGGTGAAACATATGGATCACAACATCTCACTCTGCCTTGGAAAACCATTTCTGGACATGGCTCATGTGATGAGCAAGATGGATAATGGAACCTTAGCTGTGGATATCATGGAGCAAACTAAGGTTGTTTCTTTGTGTAAAGCTGTGGGATTTCCGAATGATGAGAATGAGGACATTCCGCCTTCTTGGGAGGATGATGCGATTGCTATTTTTGTTGTTGATGCATATCCGGAATTGCCGTTAGAGGCTTGTTTGTTGAATGTTACCTATGATTGGATGCGGAGTAAATCACTCAAGGAGTGCACTAAAATGCTTCAGATTTTTCCATGCTTCTATGCGAGGCATTATGAAGATTTAGGTGTACTTCCCCCACCGCTGCAATCATCTCTTATCAGCCCGCCAGAGTTAGAATTGAAGCCGCTACCCCCGCATCTCAAGTATGTCTTTCTAGCTGAGAAAGACAAGTTACCGGTGATCGTATCTGCTTATTTGAGTGCGGATGAGGAGGAGCAATTGTTGATAGTGCTGAAGAACCACCGTGGAGCTTTTGGGTGGTCTGTTGCAGACATCAAGGGGATTTCCCCTACTCTATGTCACCACAAGATTCAGCTCGAGGAGGGAGCCAAGCCTGTTATTCAGCCTCAAAGATGTTTAAATCTGAGCATGATGGAGGTTGTGAAGAAGGAGGTCATCAAACTTCTTGCTGCAGGGATTATCTATGCCATATCAGACTCGACGTGGGTGAGTCCCACACAGGTAGTCCCTAAGAAGGGGGGAATTACTGTCACTAAAAAATTTTTGAATGAACCTGTCACCACCCGATTGGTAACCAGGTGGCGAGTTTGTATTGACTACCGTCGTCTGAATGCTGCCACACTTAAGGATCATTTTCCATTACCGTTTATTGATCAAATTTTAGAACGCCTTGCCGATCGGTCGCATTTTTGTTTTCTAGACGGATATTTGGGGTACAACCAGATCTCGATTGATCCTTTGGATCAAGAGAAGTCTACATTCACCTGTCCCTATGGGACTTTTGCTTACCATCGAATGATTTTTGGTTTATGTAATGCACCGGCGATGTTTCAACGCTGTATGCTCGCCATATTTTCTGACATGGTAGAGCGCTGTCTTGAGGTTTTTATGGATGACTTCTCGGTTTATGGTACATGGTTTGATGAATGTCTCTATAACCTAGACAAAGTGTTGCAACGTTGTGAGGACACACACTTGGTCCTTAACTGGGAGAAATGTCACATGATGGTGACAGAGGGAATAGTGCTAGGACACAAGGTGTCTAGCAAAGGTCTTGAGGTGGACCCGATGAAAATTGAGGTCATTTCCAAGTTGCCTCCACCAAATTCTGTAAAAGGGGTGAGAAGTTTTCTGGGACACGTCGGGTTCTATCGGCGATTTATAAAGGATTTTTCTAAAATTGCAAAACCTGTATCCGAGCTTTTGGAGAAAGATGCGATTTTCGATTTCAATGATAAGTGTCTACATGCATTCGATGTTTTGAAAGAAAAATTGATTTCTGCCCCGGTTGTTCAAACGCCGGATTGGACAAAACCTTTCGAATTAATGTGTGACGCTTCAGATTTTGTGGTAGGAGCCGTATTGGGGTAACGGGTAGATAATAAGCCCGCTGTGATTTTCTATGCTTCAAAAACTCTGAATGATGCTCAGTTGAATTATACAACTACTGAAAAAGAATTACTTTCCGTTGTTTTTGCTTTCGAAAAATTCCGGCAGTATTTAGTTGGATCTAAAGTAGTTGTATGCACTGACCATGCTGCAATAAAATACTTGATGGAGAAAAAAGATGCAAAGCCTAGACTCATTAGGTGGATTTTGCTCTTACAGGAATTTGACATTGAAATCAAGGATAAATCTGGGATTGAGAATGTAGTGGTTGATCATTGTCTAGGTTAGAAAGGGTGGATGAAAAAGATTTACATATACCCATAACCGAGACGTTTCCGGATGAACAGCTTTTGAAAATTAACTCTAAAGAGCCTTGGTTCGCTGAAATTGTAAATTATTTAGCTTGCGGGATCATCCCGGAAGATTGGTCATATCAGGAGAAAAAGAGTTTCTTTCATTCTTTAAGATACTATTTTTGGGATGATCCAATTCTTTTGAAGCAATGCAGGGACGGTATCTTACGCAGGTGTGTGCCTGAAGTGGAGTACGAGAGTGTTCTTCATCATTGCCATGCATCACCTACGGGAGGACATCATGCCAGTTCGCGAACCGCAGCTAAGGTGTTGGAAAGCGACCTTTATTGGCCAACTTTGTTTCGGGATGCCTACGATTTTGTGAGGCAATGTGATCCTTGTCAGTGAGCAGGTAATATATCGAAGTGACAGGAGATGCCCCTGAATGTATTTCAGGAAGTTGAGGTATTTGATTTGTGGGGCATAGACTTCATGGGACCCTATGTGTCCTCGAACTCCAATTTATATATCTTGTTAGCCGTTGATTATGTGTCGAAGTGGGTGGAAGCAATCCCCACAAGGACTAATGATTCTACTATAGTGTGCAGGTTTGTGAAAGAGAATATTTTCTGTAGGTTTGGGATACCCCGAATGATAATAAGTGATGGGGGTACACACTTTAGGAATCAGAAGTTCTCGACATTATTGAAGAAATATGGGGTCAAGCACAACATTAGCACCCCATATCATCCGCAGACTCAAGGCCAAGTGGAGGTCTCTAACTGTGAGATTAAGAAGATTCTAGAGCGAACGGTGGCATCCACGAGGAAGAACTGGAGTGTCCTACTACCGGATGCACTGTGGGCGTACAGAACGGCCTACAAAACACCTATAGGCACCACGCCTTTTAGGTTGGCGTATGGCCGGGCTTGTCACCTACCGGTGGAGTTGGAGCACAAGGCCCATTGGGCGCTTAGAAGGCTAAATCTAAGTTATGATGAAGCTGGGAGAAAGAGAATGTTCGAATTGAATGAGCTGGATGAGTTACGGATGACGGCATATGAGAATGCCCGGATATACAAGGAGCGCACAAAACTAATCCACGATCGCCACATTGAGTTGCGCACGTTCAAGAAGGGAGATAATGTTTTGTTGTTTAACTCCCGACTCAAGTTACACCCTGGGAAGCTCAAATCCCGGTGGAGTGGACCGTTCGTGGTGGAAGAGGTCAAACCACACGGCGCGATTTTAGTGCGTGATGGTGATGCCACGTTCTTGGTGAATGGACAGAGGTTAAAGCTGTATTTTGGTGAGAATTACAAGAGAAAAGTGAATGAGGTTAAACTCATTACACTTTCGGATGAATGAGATGCCCGGAAGCCGTCTAGCCTAAGACGTTAAAGAAGGGCGCTTGTTGGGAGGCAACCCAACCATCGGTACATTAGGATAGTTTAATTATAATCATAGATTGCTTTATTTTCGTTCAATTTTTAGTGTAAAGAAGATACCTTGATCCGTTTGTTCATTGTGCAGGCTGGGGCAGAGTCGATACCATCGACACCCTCGTCGATGGTATCGACAAGGGTACAGGTTGAAGACTACAGATTTCGTTCTGAGTCGATACCATCGACGGCCTCGTCGATGGTATCGACATACCTACAGGTGGTCGAGAAGGAAACGTCGATAGTATCGACATAGGCGTTGATACCATTGAGATCTCTGGAGAAGTTCAGACCGATTTGTCTCAGTCAACTCGATACCATCGACGGCCTCGTCGATGGTATCGACATGGTTCCAGGTTGAAATGAAAAAAAGTGGTGTCGCAATGAAGCCAAGTCGATACTATCGACACCTGTCGATGGTATCGACCATCCATGTCACCGATCCGAGCAAAGAAATCGACGGCGATCGCGGCGTCCACATCATCGATCCGGGTGCAGCGTCGATACCATCGACCCAAGTCGATGGTATCGACACGGCAGCGATCCGGGTCATAAGATCCAGCAATCGACGACCGTCGATACCAGTGAGGGGCGGATAGCATCGACCCAAGTCGATACCATCGACTCGCGTCGATGGTATCGACGGGCCAACAGTGGCGGCGGCCAAGTCTATTTAAGGAGAACCAATACGTCATTGACGTCACACCTTCCGAGTGATCTCCTCCCTTTGCACTGAGCACTCCCCCGAGCACTCCCCCGAGCGAAGACCAGCATCACCGAGCGATGATCGTCACCGAGCAGAGATTCATATCTCCATTCTGCACCGATCTCTCTCTTTCTAATCCCTTTCTCATCGCCAACATGGCTCACGTTGCTGGAGCATCTTCTTCACGTGCGGACCCGGAGGAGATTCAGGAGTTTGTGCCACCTCCTCCCGGGTTGGTTGCACGGCCGCGCATGATGCATCCTTCCACAGAGGTGAAGAAGATCTATGAGGAGATCTTAAAAAGGAAGATCAAACCCACCCGGTATGTGGACCGGGAAATGATCCGAGACCTCGGATTCGAGGCCAATCTGGCCTATGTTCTGCAGGGGCAGGCAAAATGTACAAGCAGGAGGCCCGATGAGCTACAGTACCATGCAGATGGCCAGCCGTTTTTCGGCGAGTGGCCAACCTACAAAGAGTTGGTGGCGGAGTTCATGGCGTCACTTGACGTCTGTGTCGTGCCCAACGACATCGTTGCCACCGACCGCGAATGGATAAAGGGTCGGGTGTCTTTCCGGTTGTACAACCGTGACTATACCCTCACACTTCGCCAATTCAACAGGATCTTCAATTGGATGCATTCTCCATACGACCACCGGCGGCCAGATAACTGCACCAACTACGACGCTCTCTTCTCCGAGTTGGTGACGGTGCCACAAGGGAGGTCGGTGAGCTACCACAACGCTGCGGTAGCCGACTTCGAGCACCCGTTTGTTCGGGTATTGCACCGGATGTTGAGTTCCACCATCTTCGCTCGAAGTGATCTGGCGCTAAGCAAATTTCAGGAATCGGATCTTTTCTTCTTATATCAGCTCCTGAAGCACCAAGAATGCAACTGGGGTGCATTCTTTCTACAACGAGTGTTGGCGGTGAAGAGGAGCACGAGAAAAGCCCCGATTCATTTTGGGGGGCTTGTCACCAAGGTAGCCCTCTACTTGGGCTTAAATCTCAATCAGCTGACTCCTCTTTCTACGAGAAGCAAGGTTAACTTGCAACATCTACACCGAGCCAATCTCGTTCTTCTCCGAGCTGGCGTGGCTTTTGTGCATTGCCACGTAAATCAAGTGTACCAGGAGTGCGCGCTGCCGGATCCTGTCTTCAACATCGCGGGCGCACAGCATTTCAGATGGCCGATCATAGCCATCGACTCCGATGATGAAGAAGGCGGTAACGACGGCGGCGACGATGGATAGGACGACGAGGATGAGGAGGAAGAAGAGGCATTTACACCTCTTCGAGCATGAGTAGCACCCCAGAAGCATCCTCGGATGCATCCGGGTGCGTCTTCATCATCACAGCCTCCGCCGCCATCACCACAGCCCTCGCAGCCTAGCGAGGATGCCTATTCCATGCAAGGCATGTACAGCATGTTCCAAGATATTCAGCAGACGCAGCACAGCCACACCGCTGCGTACGCCAGTATTCAAGATACCACCAACTGGCTTTCTGTCAACCAGCAGGCGATCTTCGAGAATGAACGCCTTCTTTTCGCAAATCAAGAGAATATCCATGATCGGCTGCATAGGATGGAGCAGCAGCAGCAGCCGTTTTACGATCATTACTGGAGCCAGAATTATTTTGGGGGGTATCCACAGCCTCCTCTGATGCCCCAGTATGATCCGGCTTTCCAGGGGCAATACCCGTCTTGGGACCCCACGGCGCCGCAATACCCGCCTCCACCACCACAAGAATGATCGGGTATCCCTGTTCCAATCTTTAAGTTTGTTTTTTACTATGAGGCCATAGTCGAATTCAAGCTTAGGGGGGTAGTTGGAACAGCTCTATCTTTTATTGTTTTTAGTTTTTGGCATTGTTATTTGTTTCTTGCATCTTTACTTTTTGTAGGATCCACGCGCTATCTAGTGTAAATTGTGGATGTCATAAAAGTGTGTCATCTTGTTGTTAGTGCATGGGGAATTTAAGGGAAATTTAAAATTTTTGTGTCTTTGGATAGCTTGTTTTGTTTGACCTTGGGGCACAATCCTACGAAAATGATTGATTATGTCAACTTTAAAACAACATTTCACACCTGTACTCCTAATGATTCATGAAAGTGGCCGGAAATGGTTGTTTGAGCCTAACCTAACCAAATGGTAATGAGACCTTAATTGGATGTAAGAGAGAGAACCCTCTAAACTACCACACAGGTCAGTAAGGAGGGACACATAATATCTTTCTAAGGTTCAGTCATCTAGTCTTGTGATCGTTCCACTTCATTTTTCCATAATCCACCTCAGAATTGGAAGTAAAGTGCAGTTTTAATTCCTTTTGTGTGCATAGCATTTAGATAGGACTTGCATTGGTGTTTTCCATATGTTTGCATAAAAAGAAAAAAATATATATAGTGAATCATGCACATTACCTTTAGGTGCATGACATGTAGTCGCATTCATGATTTTCATGCATAAAGTATATCATGTATCTCAATTTTTCCCAATGGTGAATTATATTGTTCCATACTTTCTAAATAGTGGAAAAAAAATTCTGAGTATGCAGGAAATAGCCCAATAAAATTATCTTTGAGCAATTATGGATATGTGGGCTGAAAAAAAAAGCTGAAAATCTGCAATATAAAAAAAAGAGAAAAGGAAAAGAATTTAGAAGAAAGTGAAATAAGAAGGAGAAAGGAACGTAATATCACTTGCATTTCAGGATAATTGAGTACATGATGTAGCTTGACTAGATATCCATCTCATTTTGAGGCGGATGGTTAGAGCATGCATCATTTCATCCAATTTTAGGCATTAGGGCATTTCTAATGTGCATTTGCATCATATAGGACATTTTTGTATTATGCATGTTGAAACTGTACAATACTTCCACTTTCTTCTATGAGCTACCCATTTTCATCCACCCGTTGCTCGGATTGGTAGGCCACCGTGAATTTCTCCTCACTAATGAATATCAGGAGAACTGCTTCCATGTAGATGGTAGTTAGGGCGAGCAACGTAGTATAGGCGATCACAAGATGCACCAATGCTGAATCAGCGAATTTTATTATGTTAACTGCCTTATGTGATAGTGTTCATCGGTTAGGAGGTTGATTTCTTTTATTGATGATTACTGTCACCTTTAGGGTAATTACTGTTCTGTGGTTAGAGAAGGCCGGTTTGAGAATGTTCAGCGGGAGTCATATGGGATGTTGGGTTGGTGTGTTGTTTTTCAGTTGACATTTGCAATTCTATTCTAAGGATTAGTTGCTCGAGGGCAAGCAACGTTCAAGCTTAGGGGAGTTTGATGCGATGATTTTGAGTCGCATTTATAGACCTGGTTTATATGTGATTTATGCTTTAATTAGTCATTTCTATGGTTAATATCACATAATTCATCCATTTTGGTCTTTGCCATCATTTTATGTCAAATTCCCTTAGCTTTATCATTTTGAGCAATAATTATCACATTATTATTATTTGTGTGGATTTATTTGATCTTGTCTTTGAATTTCAGGAAAAACAAGTATTTGCTTCCATCGATACCATCGACGGAAGTCGATACCATCGACTTGACCGCAGGTTGCCAGCCGAAAGGAGCAGCAAAGAGTCGATACCATCGACGTGGGTCGATGGTATCGAGACACCTTCAGGTTGATGGCGAAGAAGCAGTCGATAGTATCGACACCAAGTCGATACCATCGACACATGGAGGCTACAGCGTCGCAAAACGACAAAACCGACGCCTAAAGGAAGTCGATACCATCGACCCGCGTCGATGGTATCGAGATGATGAAGGGCGCGATAAAGGAAGGATTTGCAGCAGCCGCTACTGTAGCGGGTCGATACCATCGACTCGCATCGATGGTATCGACGCCGTCAGATATGCGTTGGATTCAGATTGATCTCAATCGGACAACTGGAGTTAATTAACGACCTAATTAGGGACTTATACCTAATGACGACTGCCCAGACAGAGGGGAGAGGATTCTGGCTTTTGCACAAGTGCCGAGGAGCGAGAGAAAGGAGAACGGAGGCCAGAAGTTCATACCAGTCGATCTGGTAACTGCTGAAGATGGATTTCACCACCGAGAGGCGGGAAAGCACATGTTCTACGCAAAGGATCAATCGGTTCTTCTCCGTTCAGGGGTTTTCCCATTCAATTCACGTTTTTCATATGATTTCCCCTATTTCTACCATGTACTTGTGTGAGATGAACATGCGGGGCTAATCCCCTCCATCTTTAGGACCGGGAGTAGCCCGGGAATTCATTGTATGACAGTTTTATATTAGTAATTCATATTTTCTCTCTTAAATTTGTGGTATAGTTTCGTTTTCTCCATATATTGTTATGCTTGATCACCATGATAATAACCTAATGCCCTTAATCACTTTGACATAAGGATTAATGGTTGAAAAGAGACGGAACCTACATTAATCGATAAATCCCTTGACAAAGGTGGTGTAAAATTAATGGTGGAAACTGAGAGACCATTCGTAATGCACTTAGTTTAGGGAATAGGTTACTACGACGGTGGAACCGACCTAAACCTAAGTAGTGAATTGCACCACGACAGTGGGTAATTCTGTTTTCAGGACACTACCCGGATAGAGAGAGAAGAGTGAGGCATTATATAAAATCTAATACAATGAATACCCGCGGTGAAACCGCAATCCTAAAGATACCTTTTTGAATTGATTAAATTAACCTTTAATCGATTGTTTGCTTTGTTTTATTTTTATTTTCTTTTAATTTTGACAAAAAACCCCAATTTGTTATTCGGCTTAGCTGATCGCAAATAGTTAGTAGGAGTCTCCAACAATTCCGAGTATCCCTGTGTTCGACTCGGGCCTCACAAGGCCTGTACTACTCGACGCGTATACTTGCGTTTTTAGCTCGTAGTAAAATACACGTCAGATGACCTCCAAATGTTCTTGAGATTGTTTTCCTTATAAAACATTAAAATATGTGAAATCCAATTAGGGTTTGCATCATTGGATTGATCATCAACTTAGCCATTGATTGCATTTTGATTTGATATCTCTAACTCTTCAATTACTCAACCATACTCAACCCTAGACCTTCAAACGGTCTTGGTTGACCTCCAAATGGTCTTGAGACCATTTGGGTGACCTCCAAATGGTTTTGAAACCGTTTGGGCTAATCAACCCAAAACATTAACTTAATCAATTGCAAATTTAGCACTTAGCCGATTAGGGTTTCTATTTGGAAGATTGTTGATATATTGAATTAATCAATTGGAGCCCTTGTATCATCATCCAACATTTTCTAGGGTTTGGCCTCAAACGGTCAACCCATCAAAATGTTCAACACTCTCATGCGGTTTGGGACTCAAATCACCAAACGGTTTGGAAATTTTTTGGTCTCCAAACGGTTTGGTGAAACCGTTTGGACCATTTTATTGGAAACTGTTTGCAATAGATATTTGTGGAGGTGTGTGATTATGATGATTTCATCATCATCAAGCTCTAAACCCATGAAACTTGCTGTGATTTTCATGGTGATTGCATCAATCAACCAAATAAAATTTCGAGAATGAAGAAAGGATCAACAATTGATAAGGAATTGAATGCAATAAAAAAATTAAGGGTTCAAGTTATAAAACCCGCCTCCAATTGAGATCCAAAGCTTCAAGCTCACATCAAAAATGGTGGATGCAACTCCTTTCACTATCCCAAGGCTCGTCCTCAAGCTTTGAGTGAAAAGGAATGGTTAGAATTGAAGAGGGGATCGAGATATGAAGAATTCATGCATTGATTTTGATTTCCACCATGGAATCAAGGTGAATGAAGGTCAAGAAGCTTACCAACAGGTTTGGGGTCGTCCTCCTGTTGCTCCCAGCTCCCTTGATCGTTTTTGCAAGAAATAAGTGAAAGGAGTTTCGAAATTATCCCTTCACCTCAAAGATAAAGGGGCTTATATATGAATTTTATTGAAAATTCATTTAAGAGAGAGAAAGTAGGAATTATCTCCTCAACTTTCTTGCCATATTCCCCCTTTTCTTCCTTAGGGACTTGTCTATCATCTTTGCCTCTTATTCCTCTCAATTATCCTCGATTTAAAGGAAAACAAACTAAGCACCTTAAATCATATTATAATAATATCCATAAGTGAGTGGATATTTCTTTTTCTTTTCTTAATGTGAGTGGGTTCTCCACTCACATAGATATTTCCTTTGCCTTTTCAAGGAACAAGGACGTCCACATATAACCAAACTCAACCATTATAGTTTTTATTGAAGGGAAATCCAATTAATGTAATTATTTTTGTATTAAATTGAATTAGGGTTTCAATTATGCTTAAATCTTGATTATTTTAATATCAAGATTATCTCTCCTTCAAAATGATTCAAATGAGACACCCCTCCCATTTTATTTGCTCTACATGATTCCAATAAACATAAGGGACCTTATTGAAGTGGTAATTTGCATACTGAACCCCAGGTTTTGGGTAAATTGCACATTACACTAAAACTAGGTTTTAATGCACAAACATTGCTTTATCAGCTCTTTCTTGGTACTCAGGCTACCACAAGCCCTACCTCTGCATCATCTTCATTATCATGATGATTCAACACATGAGGAACATATTATCATGCACAATTTGCAATTTAACCCCTCAACTTAGGTAATTTTCACTTTAGTCCAACACAAGCAAAACATTATTTTCAACATAGTTCAATGTGGACTAAAATTGAAATATAAGTTCCTCTTGGGCCTTAATTACTTTTTAAGAGATAATATCAAGAATATAATTAACTTTATTAAGTAAAACATCTAGGGTTAAGCATAACCCAGGTCAAGGATGTTACAATTACCAACTGCGTTCTTATAGGTTGGAGTTGGTCTTATGGTATTCCAACAATTAGGTGGCATCAATGGCATTGGGTTTTATGAAGGAGAAATCTTTGTAATGGCTAGTAAATACATTCCCATTTTCATTTTTCCATGTAACTCATAATAAAGATCTTGATTTTCTACACATGGTGTATCAAGATTTCCCTCAGCCAACCTTGGAACATTTTGTGAATGTTGGTGCTTTGATTCTCTTGCAGGTGCCTATTATACATGAAGACCTCTACATTGTATAATAAAACAATGAAAGAGTTGATAGGTTCACTGTCATGCCAATGATACCCAGTCACGTCTTCTTTCTTCTTCAAATGGTGATAGAACTAAAGTCCTAAGCTAGGGTATTGAAAGATCTATATCTTCTTCCAACCTGGATTGAGCCCATATTTTCCATAGGTACGCATATTAAGCATGTTTTATTCAGTCGAGTCATTATCATCATAACATTGAGGATCCACCTCATCACATCATGTGCATAAGATATGAACCATGTCAACGAGGAGTAGCCTCTTTGCATCAGGATCATACACCTGAAAAACTATCCAAGTAGAATCACATCATATACAAACAAGCACCAGTAATTGAATATACGACAAGGGAACATAGAAAATCTAGAGTACTCAGTAGCTTAGCCAAGGGAAAATCTGAAAGCTAACAAAAAACATTGTCGTTGCCCCCGCTACGTGATTATTACATAAGACAATTTAGGGTTGTTCATGTTCTCATGAGGCCTAATATCCCATTTCAAGCTCCATTCTTACCAGCAACCATATATGAATGAACTGGTCATTTTTGTGTGAACAAAATGTAGGAAGTGGACAACAAAGACAACTTGGCTTATTATAACCCTTTCTTTTGGTGCATGGATTTTGGAATTATCTAAACATGGTGTCTTAATCTACTTATCTCTTCATGTAAAAAGGGCATATTGATATGATATGTAATTAAACTTACAACCTTGACCAAGTTGCTTTTGCTACTGAGGGACTCAAAGATGCTCAACAGACTGTATCTCCAAAAACTCAATTAACGTTGTTCTTAAAATTCTAAAACACTCAAAACTTTGTCTCTTTTTGCATCCAAAATTCTAACTTCATCATGCTCACCCTTTCATATGTCAGTGCCCAAGTCTACCAACAAGGAAATCAAAGGAATTATGAAGACAATGAACATCTCACTAATTGACGTCAATCTTATACCACAATATTATAACATGAATGATGTTCTATACTTTGCTAATCACTTCTTACTACCAATGCTAATCTAAGTGGTTTGTACTATGTAGAGCATGCAAAACGATATGGTGGATCTAATGGATGAGAGATCAGAAATTTAGTCAATATTGGGTAGAAACTACAACATACTTGATGGCATTGATGAGGATGACCTTCTGGGTGATATAACCCCTCTAAAATCATTGAAAGTTTCTTAATCTCAAATAAGGCATGCAAGAAGTTATCTAAGATTGTCTTTTTGATGCAGAACTAGAGGATTTGGAAGCTGACATGGAAATCAAATTTGATGATATTCCATATTATCTTCTACCTAAGACTGAGCTAGATCTACCTGTGGTAGCAACATCACAATAAATAGTATCTAACCATCAGAATGTTGAGGTATGTCTTGCTTCTTTATGTTGACAAAATCATAGTTAATATGAAGTACATGGATAATGCTATATGCTTCAACTGCTTCTTGACTACTAAATTTGGCTAGTGTCTGGGATGCGTTCAGGGATGCAAAAGAGGTTGTCTATATCCTTTTTCTTGTCTTCATTTTCTTCACATGGCTGGAAGCAGCTGAGGGGTAATAGCATGGTGTCGATGGCTTGTATTATACAATTGAGGGTCTATAAGAGGAAGTTCTCCTCCCCTATCTTTCCCTTCCTTCTATTTTATTCTCTAGGACAGTACTGACATCTCTAGCTTTTGTTAGAATAGGTTGTGTTATAGATTCTACCACTACTGCATGAATCGTGTTGTTGTTCCTACTACGATGTGGATTCAGCTTCTATCTTGGTGGTATCTACTATTCAGAGAAGAATAGATTCTCCAATAGGGAGGTAAAACCCATTCCTATCTCACAAGTAATCGAGTGGCATGGCTTCTCTATCGATAAAGCCTGCCACATTTTCTGAATGTAGCAAAGGCTATCAAGAATATGCTTCATGCACGGATCCAAAGGTAAGACTAATGCCCCAAGGTTTCTGAATTATGTTGAAATTTCTATTTTCTTGCCCTAAAAAAGTTTTTCCACACATGTACCATGGGTTGTCTTTTGAGTCATTCATATATGCATGACTTGTAGTAAACTAGGCTGGAATTTTTGTATTATTGCAGACTAAGCTTCATGGAATGACACTGTCTGTCCATCTTTGAAAGGAAAGATTGCCTAGTGCCTCCCCTGATGGGTATAAGGTCCCCATAAAATGGCCAAAAAGCAGAGTTGAGTGATGGTACATGTCAGAATTCATAGCCCCACAAGAAAACACTTTTCCTAAATAGCATACCCCAATTGTTTTACATGTCATACTTGGTTATTTCCAGCCAAATCATTGTTCTTTATTTTCCTAAAATTGTGGTATCTTAGAGTTTATATTACACCATTTATGCTTTTTCAAGTGGACTATGTCTTCTAGAGATACATAGGATTCTAAGTCCATGTGCTTTCTAGGTCTTCTCTGATCCACCGGTGAATTACTGGAACTGTTGGCATGGATGGAACACAATAATGGAGGAGCAAAAGGGCAATTTTCACAAATTAAAGAAGTTATTGAACAATACGTGCTTCAAATTATACAACATGATAGATGACATTCTTGTATGGAAAAGAACATGATTATTGTTGCATGCAGTTGGTGCATGCAAGGGCTTTCGACAATTATTGAAGATGGAAAGTGTTATGCATGTCTACTAAGAAACAAGAATGTCATGAAATGAATCAATTGCATTAAAAGAAAAAATTTGTACACGTAAGAACATAATTATCAAAAGGGGCAAGGTAAAATATTATCCCCATGCAATTTTACTTGATTAAATACAAAAGATCCATACTTTTAAAATTGGAGTTCAAAGAAATTGGCATTCATTTAACAATTTTGGCAATGAATTGAAAATTGAATGACTAAAATCCATGAAAATGTAGTCATACACAACTAGTATGTCATTAGTGGATTTTTTACATGCCATTACACTCAATAAGAACATATGCATACAACTACATGATATAAAATAGTGGCATTTGTATAAAATCTAATTGATGGATAGTGCCATTTTTATAAATGTTGAATGATGCTTTAGTGGCATTCATTTGAAATTTATTCAAAGTCATTAAAGAGACATGTTTAGTGGTGGTTACAACTTATGTCGCTATCATTCTAGTGGCATTGGTACTAGAGGCATTTTTTAAGTGTCAAAAAATGCCACTAAACTATTTAGTGGCATTTATTTTTTTCAGTAGCATTTCTAAAATGCCATTGAGGTGTATGTTTTTGTAGTGACAATAAAGTAGTAATAGAAGTGTAACATCTTAAATAGGTCATGGTGCATAGGTAATCACATAGAAAAGTGGTGTCTAGTAGAGGAAAAGAAAAGATGTACGTGACTAGTCAGGCATATGCAATGAATTAGAAAGGAGTGGAGTCATCACTAGTAGTGATAGGTCAGATGCAATTATATACTAGTGTCAATACTGAAGTTTTTATTTTCATAGATCCTAGTTTTAGACACTCCTTTCTGACTAAGATTGTGATATATAAAATTCATTTGTTAGGGATACCTTTATCTTATGATATTTTTCTAGAAATATCTACAATAAAACCTTTATGCATAGTTGAGTTACGAACTAAATGTATTTATCTATTGGAACATTTAGCATTCAATTGGACATACTGTGTAAGGAGGAGGGATCACCCCCTGACTAAATATTTGAAGAATAAAACATCCATTCCAAACACACTCAAAGGTATGTGGAAATAGGTGTAACATTTTCAAATTTCAATAAATGGTAGTCAAAACAACCAAAGTGTAACAGCAGAATAAAAATGTTGACTATATTCTATATATCTCAAGATTATTACAAAAGTACATCATAATATCCCATATGGGTTTACATGTATGATACAACATAAGGATATATGTAGAGAAAAATCTAAACCATAACAACTTTGTCTCCAAGCTTTAAGTCCTTAAGCTAGTCCAAAACATCATGCCTTATCATCCAAGTCCTTCACCTAGGGTTGCAAGCATACCCCAGCTAGAAGAGAAAATAGATGACATCAACAAAGCCTAGTATGTGCATACTAAATAGGAAATTGAGCAATATATATAATAAAGGACATCAAATATAAAAGGCTTCCCATAGAAAGGATAAGGACCACTCAAATGGGTATCAAGAGAAAAGGAATTGATATCATAGGATAACAAAAGAATACTTTCCATTAATAAAACATAAAGATTGTGCCACACAAGAACATGTAAAGAATTAGGGCACACACCCCATATCATCAACCTGCATGCATGTGAGATAAACATAGCCCTAGAACAATATGCACACAAAGGCGGCCAAGTCTCATAAACTTGAAAGCTGATAGAGAAAGTAATAATTCCAATCTCCCAAATATATAAAACATGGGCTAAGAAACACGCATCTTTCTCTGGGTATGAGGTTCCTTTCCATCCCAAAAGAGCAGGAAATATCACATCTTCTCGGCAGGAAATAACACATTTTCCATTAAAAAAAAACAATGTAATTACACTACTCTAGTGCTACTGAATCACATAGAATGTTAAATGTAGAGGTAAGTAGAAAGTATAGTCAGAATATATAAACTAGTCACCACATAAGTGACCAACATATACATCCACCTCATAAGTGGGCAAAAGACATCACATGTCATCTTTTAGAGTTCCATCATGAACAAAGCATAAGATAAGAGTTCAAAAGAATATTCATGATCACATGATCAATATCAAGTAAGGTAGTTCACAAGAACCATGATTTTCAAAAGAAAAGACATTATGTATAGGCTAATGTCCATATGACAAAGAGAATGAATGAGCATACGTGAATTGCTCAACATAGAAGAATCAGGTATACATCATACCTCAACTTCAGAGTCTAAACAGTCCAAGTCAGTCCTATATCCAAGCCTAGGCCTCCAAAGAACCTCTAGGGAAGGTGTAAAGGTCCAATAAGTAAGGTTCCCAAGCTTAGAGAGGCAAGTTTCTCCAACAAAGCTCCTATCTCGAGCAAAAAGTACCTTCTCCACTTTAGATGTGAAAAACCTAACAAAAGAACATGGAGATGAGGTGTTTATGGGTTCTAGGTGGGGTTTCACCATGGAAGGCCATGGTTATAACCTAGAGAAAGGTGGAAAGAAGACTAACAACATGAAAATAGGGAAGGAAAGGAGGATACTTACTAGTTTTGGTCAAAATCACCAAGGAGGAGCTTAAGAAATTCTATATAGAGCAAATTTGGAACCCTAGGAGCCTTCTTCACCAAGGTAGGCACCTCCTTTTACCTTGGGACAGAACCTTCATGGAAACATAGAGTAGGAATGATTCTCTAAGATATATGTAATAAAGGAGAGCAAGAGTTTTGGAATTGAGACTTGGGAAGGGGTAGATATGGCTATATAAAGAAAGACGTCAAGTATGAGGTGTCTATGAGACTTTTCATGTGTCATGTATATGGGTATCCATGGACATGCAAGCCTTTATGGATAAGGAAGAATTCAATCACGAGTTTTCAAGTTACATTCCATGTGTCCAATGCTAAGGGTGCCTATGGACATGCAAACCTTTATGGATAAGGAAGAAGTCAAGCATGAGGTGTCCATGGAGCTTTCCATGTGTCCTTAGCCTAAGGATTTCATGGCCATGCAAGAGGAGAGCTCATAGAGACTTATGGAATATCAAATTTCGGTTTATGGACACTTATAGGCCATCCCAACCGACCTCCAATCAAATAAATAGCCCCATTGGTTGATAGCTTCTAAAGATAAGCTCATTTATAAAGAGAGTAATCCCTAAAATGCCCTTGGAAAGAAACACCTTCAAACCAAGGTGCAACTAGGCACCCTATGGTTAAAAAAATCGAGAATGGTAAGGGAATATATAAGGATTATAATGCATGGTGACAATTCGCAAAAAAAAACCTCCCAATTGGGTAAATTATAGAAAAGTCCAGAATGTACCTAAAATTGCATATCTTGCACAAACAACATCCAAATTGGACCAAACTTCAACCAAAAGTTATATTTGATGTGTTGAATATGAATTTTCCATTATTTCCATCTTTTGAAGTTATATAATCACATTATTCATTACTTATGCCTTTTACTCATTTTCTCCCTCCTAAACTTGTCCTAATATTCCAAGGTTGTCCAAATTAGATGAAATTTGACATGTAGGCTAATTTTGATATGTAGATTTTGAATTTGAACTTTCTTTACACTTTTAAGACTTCTTTTTATGAGATATGTCATATGGCCCTTTAACTGTCTATTATCTAAATTATTCATCCAATTAAGTCTCTTATCTTCATATTACCACCAAAATGAGTTATGTGGCATATTTTATGCATCCATTATAAAAATAATATTAATGTTAGAACATTAGGTTACATTAAGGTGATCTATACATGCATTAGCTCATTGGAGTTATACTAACATCTATTTAAGTCTAACCTTCGATCTTGTTTGGCTAGCTCCAAAATGCGAACTTCTAGGGTAGGGTTTGAGATCTAGTATGTTACAACACACCACCCCATAAAGGGATTTCGTCCTCAAAATCAAAACATCCACATATAAGAAAACAACTTATTCACCACCCCTTAAAGGATTTAACCTACCAAGCCAACTAATCTAGAGGTAAACGGGTAGTCTAACTAAACCGCACTCTAATTGCTTACTAAACACTAAACTTCAAAGTCTAGGTTCTAGGGATAACTATCCAAACATTTAGTTCTATGGGTCATAAGGGCACTATATTGGGTATCCATCCTCAAACAAGTTATTACACCTGGGAGACTAGTTCAACATATTAGGGTCCCTAAAGATAAATCATATAGATGTCTAAGGCTACTATTGCCTAAAAACATGCTTTTTTGAATAATTCTTATCAGCTCAGGCTAGGCCGGTATCATATGGATTTGGGAGTCCTCATAAACCAAGATAGTAGTGCGGAGGAAAATCTTTCTAGCCCCCAAACCCTGATCATTTCTAGACACCTTTGCTTTCAACTTCATGTCCTAGTAGCTACCTAAAGGCCAAGCTAAACATCCTCAAGTTACTATGGTTACTTACGCATCTTTTACTTGTAAGTATTTTAAGGATCTATTCATCATTATTCTAATGTGAAACTATATGATCCTAAATCAACCCTTCATTATCTATTGATGAACTCTAGGGCAAACATGTCACTTAAAGGTAAGTCAAGTATTCTAAATAGGGATACAAAATTGAAATAGTCAGATTCCAACTACCATGGACTCTGATACCAAATTGTAAGGAGGCGGGATCACCCTGTTACTAAAAAAATGAAGAATAAAACATCCATTCCAAACACACTCAAAGGTATGCTGGAATAGGTGTAAAATTTTCAAATTTCAATAAATGGTATTCAAATCAACCAAAGTATAACTACAGAATAAAAATGTTGACTATATTCAATTTATCACAAGGTTATTACAAAAGTACATCATAATATCCCGTAAGGGTTTACATGGATGATACAACATAAGGATCTAAGTTGAGGAAAATCTAAACCATAACAACTTTGTCTCCAGGCTTTAACTCCTTAAGCTAGTCCAAAACTTCATGCATTATCATCCAAGTCCTTCACCTAGGGTTGGAAGCATACCCTAGCAAGAAGAGAAAATAGATGACATCATCACAGGCTGGTATGTGCATAGACCTGTCAAACTGGGTCAAAATCTACGGGTGCCCATGGGTCGACCCGTTTAAGTTGGGTTTGGGTGGCGAAATTTTTCACCCGCTAAAAATCACCCAAACCGATACCCACCCGTTTATTTAGCGGGTTTCACGGGTGACTCGCGCACCCACAGGTGACCCACTTAACTGAAGCAAATATATTTATATACATAATATATGCAAACACTTTTTAAAAGATGTTACTTGTTTCATACAAGTCAAATCTTTACCTTTACCAACAATAATTGTATGCTCTTTATTTTGTGTTTCCAATAGGCAATAACAAGTACTTGTAATGTTAGAAATGTCTAATGTTACATGATAAAATTATGTGTTGTTTTTGTGATATTTACTATAAAAACCACATTGGCTTTCCTATTTTACATTGACATACAACAACTAGCTATCATTTTTTCTTTAAGTTTGCATAAATATATATCGACAACTAATCCAATGGTTTGACATCAAACATAGAAATTGGTTTCTTCCTTTGCACTATATTTGACATAAAAACAATAGTTACAAGATGTTTTAAATGTTGTTTTTAGTATTAGGGAAAGAAACTAGCAACTTATTGTTGATTGGACACATTTTAAATGGGCATCCGCGGGCAACCCGCATCCCGTTGGGTCGGGTTTGGGTGTGCTTTTCTTCCACCCATTTAGAAGTGTATCTTTTTGACCCGCACCCGCCAGACCCACACCCACAACGACCCAACCCACCCACCCATTTGACAGGTCTATATGTGCATACTAAATAGGAAATTGAGAAATATATGGAATAAAGGACATCAAATATAAAAGGCATCCCACAAAAAGGATAAGGACCACACAAATGGGTATGAAGAGAAAAGGAATTAAAATCATATGATAACAAAAGAATAGTTGCCATTAATAAAACATAAAGATTGTGTCACACAAGCACATGTAAAGAATTAGGGCTTACACCCCATATCATCAACTTGCATGCATGTGAGATAAACATAGCCCTAGAACAATATAAACATAAAGGTGGCTAAGTCTCAAAAACTTGAAACCTGATAGAGAAAGGAATACTTCCAATCTCCCAAATATATAAAAAATGGGCCAAGAACCACACATCTTGCCTTGGGTATGAGGTTCCTTTCCATCCCAAAAGAGCAGGAAATATCACATCTGCTCGGCAGGAAATAACATAGCTTCCATAAAAAAACCAAAGAAATTACACTACTCTAGTGCTACTAAATCACATAGCATGTTAAATGTAGAGGCAAGTAGAAAGTATAGTTAGATTATATAAACTAGTCACCACATAAGTGACCAACATATACATCTACCTCATAAGTGGGCAAAAGACATCACATGTCATCTTTTAGAGTTCCATCATGAACAAAGCATTAGATAAGAGTTCAAAAGAATATCCATGATCACATGATCAATATCAAATAAGGTAGTTCACATGAACCATTATTTTCTAAAGAAAAGACATTGTGTATAGGCTAATGTCCATAGGACAAAGAGAATGAATAAGCATAGGTGAATTGCTCAACATAGAAGAATAAGGGATACATCATACCTCAACTTCACAGTCTAAACAGTCCAAGTCAGTCCTAGATCCAAGCCTAGGCCTCCAAAGAACCTCTAGGGAAAGTGGACAGGTCCAAAAAGTAAGGTTCCCAAGCTTAGAGAGGCTATTTTCTCCAACAAAGCTCATATCTCGAGCAAGAAGCACCTTCTCCACTTTAGAGCTGAAAAACCCTAACAAAAGAACATAGAGATGAGGTGTTTATGGGTTCTAGGTGGGTTTTAACCATGGAAAGCCATGGTTCCAATCTTGAGAAAGGTGGAAGGAAGACTAAAAACATTAAAATAGGGAAGGAAAGGAGGATACTTACTAGTTTTGGTCAAAATCACCAAGGAGGAGCTTAAGAAATCCTAAATAGAGCAAATTTGGAACCCTATGAGCCTTCTTCACCACGGTAGGCACCTCCTTTTACCTTGGGACAGTGCCTTCGTGGCAAAATAGAGTAGGAATGATCCTCTAAGATAGAGGGAATAAAGGAGAGAAAAGGTTTTCGAATTGAGAGTTGGGAAGGGGTAGATATGGCTATATAAAGAAAGAGGTCAAGTATGAGGTGTCTATGAGACTTTCCATGTGTCATGTATAAGGGTGTCCATGGACATGCAATCCTTTATGGATACGGAAGAAGTCAATCATGAGTTGTCAAGTTACTTTCCATGTGTCCAATGCTAAGGGTTCCTATGGACATGCAAACCTTTATGGATAAGGAAGAAGTCAAGCATGAGGTGTCCATGGAGCTTTCCATGTGTCCTTAGCCTAGGGATTTCATGAACATGCAAGAGGATAGCTCATAGAGGCTTCTTGAATATAATATTTCAGTTTATGGACACTTATAGGCCATCCCAACCGACCTCCAATCAAATAAATAGCCCCATTGATTGATAGCTTCTAAAGATAAGCTCATTTATAAAGAGAGTAATCCCTAAAATGCCCTTGGAAAGAAACACCTTCGAACCAAGGTGCAACTAGGAACCCTATGGTTATAAAACTCGAGAATGGTAAGGGAATATATAAGGATTATAATGCATGGTGACAATTTGCAAATAAAACCTCCGAATTGGGTAAATTGTAGAAAAGTCCAGAATGTACCTAAAATTGCATAACTTGCACAAACAACATCCAAATTGGACCAAACTTCAACCAAAAGTTATCTTTGATGTGTTGAATATGAATTTTCCATTAGTTCAATCTTTTGAAGTTATATAATCACATTATTCATTACTTATGCCGTTTACTCATTTTCTCTCTCCTAAACTCATCCAAATATTCTAAGGTTGTTCAAATTAGATGACATTTGACATGTAGGCTAATTTTGATATGTAGATTTTGAATTTGAAGTTTCTTTCCACTTTTGAGACTTATTTTTATGAGATATGTCATATGGCCCATTAACTGTCCATTATCTAAATTATTCATCCAATTAAGTCTCTTATCTTCATATTACCACCAAAATGAGTTATGTGGCATATTTTATGTATCCATTATAAACCTAAGATTAATGTTAGAACATTAGGTTACATTAAGGTGATATATACATGCATTAGCTCATTGGGGTATACTAAACATCTATTTAAGTCTAACCTTCAACCTTTTTGGCTAGGTCCAAAATGTCAACTTCTAGGGTAGGGTCAGAGATCTAGTATTTTACAGCACACCACCCCTTAAAGGGATTTCATCCTCAAAATCAAAACATTCACATATAAGAAAACAACTTATTCACCACCCCTTAAAGGATTTAACCTACCAAGCCAACTAATCTAGAGGTAAAAGGGTAGTCTAACTAAAGTGCACTCTGATTTCTTACTAAACACTAAACTTCAATGTCTAGGTTCTAGGGATAACTATCCAAACATGTAGTTCTATGGGTCATAAGGAAACTATATTTGGTATCCATCCTCAAACAAGTTATTACACCTGGGAGACTACTTCCACATATTAGGGTCCTAAAGATAAATCATATAGATGTCTAAGGCTACTATTGCCTAAAAACATGCTATTTTGAACAATTCATATCAGCTCAGGCTAGGCCGGTATCATATAGATTCAGGACTCCTCATAAACCAAGCTAGTGGTGCGGAGGAAAATCTTGCTAGCACCCAAAACCTGATCATTTCTAGACACCTTTGCTTTCAACTTCATGTCCTAGTAGCTGCCTAAAGGTAGCTAAACAACCTCAAGTTACTATGGTTACTTATGCATCTTTTACTTATAAGTATTTTAAGGATCTATTCATCATTATTCTAATGTGAAACTATATGATCCTAAATCAAACCTACATCATCTATTGATCAACTTTAGGGCAAACATGTCACTTAAAGGTAAGTCAAGTATTCTAACTAGGTAGACAAAATTGAAATAGTCAGATTCCAACTACCATGGGCTCTGATACCATCCTGTAAGGAGGCGGGATCACCCTATTACTAAAAAATATTGAAGAATAAAACATCCATTCCAAACACACTCAAAGGCATGCTGGAATTGGTGTAACATTTTCAAATTTCAAT
This sequence comes from Alisma plantago-aquatica, assembly GCA_963693085.1. Classification (NCBI taxonomy): domain Eukaryota; kingdom Viridiplantae; phylum Streptophyta; class Magnoliopsida; order Alismatales; family Alismataceae; genus Alisma; species Alisma plantago-aquatica. Next base: position 886,751,069 of record OY856411.1, read on the forward strand.
AAATGGTATTCAAAACAACCAAAGTATAACAGCAGAATAAAAATGTTGACTATATTCAATTTATCACAAGGTTATTACAAATGTACGTCATAATATCTCGTAAGGGTTTACATGTATGATACAACATAAGGATCTAAGTAGAGGGAAATCTAAACCATAACAACTTTGTCTCCAAGCTATAACTCCTTAAGCGAGTCCAAAACTTCATGCATTATCATCCAAGTCCTTCACCTAGGGTTGGAAGCATACCCCAGCAAGAAGAGAAAATAGATGACATCAGCAAAGGTTGGTCTGTGCATACTGTTGGTATGTATGCCCATAGAGCAAGTCATGTGATGATTGTAATGGGATACTTCGTAAATGACTTGAATAATAATAAAGGCAATTTTCGATCTATATGTTTTAACTATTTCTGAGATGATAGTGTAACACGATATATGTCTAAAGAATTGTTTACTCAATGATGTATGCTTTTAGGTTCAAGACCTAAATGATGAGATCATATGGATGTTAAGAGTATACATTCTTGTTTGGTCCCTAGTCGGTTGTTATTGTGGAAATAACCATAGACATCAATAACACTAAAGACTAGATTGTGTGGTTGTTGATGATAGAATCTCATTAGTCATGATATAGTGATATCAAACCAAGAACATAGGTACTTGTTAGAGAACAAGTGTATCGGACAGACCCACCATGAGAGTGACACATGGAACCATTATTTGGTAGTCACAGCCAGCTCTCACAATGATGGTGGTGAATGTGATTCTTTGACCTGAAATCACTACACTCAACACATGTCCTTGGGTACACTTTGACATCATCAAACGCAATCCTGAAACATGGGTTGTTATAAAGGTGATGATTGGGTGACTTTGACACATGGGGCTTTTGAGGGGTGAGTGATAGATATGGGATTGTCCCTCCTAAGGGAGTTTAATGTCCATGGCCACTTGATGAGTAGGATTGAGAAAGGCATGTGCATGCACGTGCGAATTAATATGTGATATCAATGTCGCACACATCTCACCCAGTCTGCTCTGAGATCAAGGAAATGGATGAACGTTGAAAGGATGAGTGTACCATGCCTAGAGTTGATTTAGGACATTAGTGATAAAGGAATTATACATTTGTTGTAACACCATTCACGGATTGTAGGATTGAAAGTTGTTCTCCAACTTTCTATTTCACTTGGGTAGCAATGATGTGCGACTAGGCACCGCTCTTTACTTGTGAAGTCATAAATGTTATGGACTTTCACTGCCAACGTGAAATGGACCTGTAGGGTCACACACATAGGATTTAACCTGGAAGAGGATTTTTCCACAAATGATGTTTAGATTGATTACTAAAGGAGTTTAGTAGTTCAATTAAACACTCAGTTAATTGATAGCTCAAAATCATAGTGTTTAAGGTGTTGGACCAATGGATTAGAGTATCGGATTGATTGAAACTGCGATTGACTGATTTTGCACAATCTGCACTTCCAACCAATCAGCTCATGAGATGAACTGATCAGCTCAAGTTGGTGAACTGATCGGCTCAATTGTTGAACCGATCGGATCATGTGACCAACGGAGACCGTTTGGAAAGTCGATTTGCAAATACAATTTGTTTCACTTGTACAAATTTGATTTGGACAAGGATTAATATTTGATTAATCAGAAACAAATATGAAAGTCAATTTGAGTTGGACCAGGACCATAAACTCATCAGCTCATGTGATGAACCGATCGGCTCAGGGGTCCCAAATGATCGGTTCAGGTATGAACCGATCAGTTGAGGTCACCAAACGACCATTTTAGGGTTGAAACGATCGGTTCAGCTGGCACAGTTGGTTGTTTTGTGGAAAATCATGAACCCTTCTAAACTTGTTTAGTCCCGCATTGCCTGTGGTAGAGAACCCTATCCCATGACCCTCATATATATAGGGGTATTGGGGGCTTCTCAAAGTACAACTCAGAAAACCAATTGCTCTGCAAAGTTGTCGTTCTCTCTAGTTTTGGTAACCAAGAGAGCCTGAGCAAGTGCTACCCGATAAGGGAGGCACAGCAAGGGAAAGACAACTACAGAAAGGCAACTGGTTGCAGGAGAGTGTGTCGAAGACTAGTACACTGACAGGAGGGTGCGACTACTTCTGATTCCTTATGGGACAAGGAGATCGGAGTTCCAGGCAGTCTATGTGGACGACTGTAGAGGCGGGAGACTTCTGCCGCTCGGAGGACAACTGTCAATCCTAATAGTTCTGGTGAGACCAGGAGCTGCTCAGACACCATCCAAGACCGGAGGTGAAGACTGTGCAACTCTTTTTAAATGTAAATAGGATAGATTTTTATTTCCTATTATGTCAAAGAACGGCGGACTTTTGAAGACCGATTCGAGGAGCGAGACGAGCGGGTGGCAGCCTGAGGAGATGCATGGCGACCAGTGTACCGATCAGCTGGAGGCACCAGTCGATCGGTTGGTAGCACCCAACCAACCAGTCTTATGGTGAGTCGATCAATCATGGAGATGAGTTGATCAGACCCATAAAGGAAAAGCACAGAGTTCAACTTGTACATGTTGCATGTGATGTGGACCTAGATGACCGTGATTCGTTTTCGCTCAAGGAATCACGTTAGGATGGCCATAATCATTGCTTTTATCATTTCGCATGTTTTCTGTGGGATATAGCATGTATATGATACTTACTATATTGTGGTGATTGGATATGTATATGTACCTATAAAACCAAATCCCTCATTAAATATTAAAGTTTTATATGCCTTCCAAATGTGATACATGTGAAAAGCTTGATCGGCCAAGTGTGGGCACGCCCTACCATGGTACAATGTCTATCTCATGGAAGCGTGAAGGATGGATATGTGGGTCTGCCTTAGCAGGGTGCATATTCATTGTGTTGGCTTTGGGTCAGACTTAACAAGGTGACCTAGATAGGATCTAGAACCTTGAGGCATGGAGATGGTCATGGCAAGGAGTTGTGCATGACATCTTTCAAGAGTTGCATATGATGCAATTGGCAAGAGTTGCCTACCTGGAAGATCTGAGTTGTGGGTGACAGCCCTAGCTGGTCCATGACTCTGAGGATTTCAGGATCTTGACCCACTAGAAGATTGTACGCTGCAATCTTCCGAATTGATGGTGAGGGCTATCAATTTGAATCAAAATAGTGGGAGCGGTAATTAATTAAAGGCCTAATTAACTACTGTCAAATTTTATTCAAATAAAATCAAATTAAAAGCAGTATTGACAAATGCAATTTTCTCTTGTAGAATGGCAAAAGAATCATCTTTTAAAATGGGCAAATTAATTGAGAATAAATTCCATAACTAGTTGGGGATTATCAGAAGTGTTCTGCACAATCCAAAAATATTGGTGGCCTTTGAATCCACTCTATGTGCACTTAAGAAGAAGGATAGTTCATTGATGGAGATCAATGGAACAAAGTCTAAGGACAAAGGTGAGGGAGAGAAGGGTTATCTCGCCAAACCAATGTTAGAATCTTTTGCACTGAAAACATGGAGGGGATGGAGAGAACGATGGAAGAAGAAGTGAGAGATAGAGATCTCTACTTCAGGTGTATACATGATAGAGATTAACTTTAATACTTCTTTGTCATGGGTACTTGATACCGGATGTGGATCTCACATTTGTTCAAATGTGAAGGATCTTAAAAGAAGTAGGACTTTGGGGAAAGGCGAGGTTGAACTACGTGTTTCTAATGGGGCAAGAGTTTCCACCAGTGTTTTAGGAACCTATGAGTTAACTCTACCTAGTGGGCTAATAATAGAGTTAAAGAACTCCTATTATGTACCTACCATAAATAGGAATATCATTTTGTCTCTTATTTGGACAAGATGGTTTTGAATTTCTTATTAAGAATCGAAAGTGTTCCATTTCTAAAGATAGGATCTTTTATGGCAGTGCCCCAATGTCTTATGGTCTATACTTGATAGATCTAGAGACAAGTGTATATAACGTAAACACCAAGGTGAAAACTCAACAACTCAAACAAAACATATCTTTGGCATTATCGTCTAGGGCACATAAATGAGAAGCGCATTTCTAGACTCCATAAAGATGGTTATCTAGACTCTTTTGATTGTGAATCAATAGAGACATGTGAATCTTGTTTGTTGGGTAAGATGACCAGGACTCCCTTTTCAGGTAAAGGTGAGAGAGCTAGTGATCTATTAGGACTCATACATACTGATGTATGTGGGCCTTTTAGAACTAATGCCAGGAATGGGTGTCAGTACTTCATTACCTTCACTGATGACTTCAGTAGATATGGCTATGTGTACCTGATGAAACATAAGTCAAAAACCCTTGAAAGGTTCAAGGATTTCATGAATGAAGTACAAAACCAACTTGATAAAAGTATTAAAGCACTTTGATCCGATCAAGGTGGAGAATACTTAAGCCAAGAGTTTGAGGACCTTTTGCGAGCCTGTGGTATCGTACCACAATGGACTCCACCTGGAACACCACATCATAATGGTGTGTCTGAAAGAAGGAATCAAACTTTACTGGATATGGTGCAATCAATGATGAGTTTTGCTAATCTTCTGATTTCCTTCTGGGGTCATGCTCTTGAAACCGCCACATTTACACTTAACTGGGTACCATCTAAATCGGTTCAAAAGACACCATATGAGATATGGAATGGGAAGCGCCCCAATTTGTCTTTTATGAAGATTTGGGGTTGTCTGGCTTACGTCAAGAAAATGTCTCCTGATAAGATTGGACCCAAGTCCGATAAATGTTATTTTGTTGGATACCCTAAGGAAATGAGGGGATACTATTTATACCACCCTACTGACAACAAAGTGTTTGTTGCTAGGACAGCTGTGTTCCTAGAAAAGGAATTTATTTCCAGAGGAAATAGTGGGAGGAAAATAGAGCTTGAAGAGGTTCAAGCCCAACAAGAAAACATTGAACCAGTAGATGTACAAGAGGAACATAGAAATTCACAAGGTGTTGTGGAATCTCAGTCTCCTCAAGTAACACAAGGACCTCATAGATCTAATAGGACACGCCTTAAACCTGAGAGGTTTGGATACCTTGTGACTCAGGAAGGCGGTGAGTTGATCATAGATGATGATCCAACTACCTATCTAGAGGCTATGGAGGGACCAGATTCTGAGAAATGGCTGGAGGCCATGAAATCCGAGATGGAATCCATGTACTCCAACAAAGTATGGACTTTGGTGGAACCACCTAAAGGGGTAAAACCCATAGGGTGCCAGTGGGTCTTCAAGAAGAAGACCAACATGGATGGCAATGTGCAAACTTATAAAGGCAGATTGGTTGTAAAGGGTTTTTGACAAGTTCAAGGTGTTGACTATGACGAAACCTTTTCTCCAGTTTCCATGATTAAGTCCATCAGGATTATGCTTGCTATTATATCTTACTATGACTATGAGATTTGGCAAATGGATTTTAAAACCTCATTCCTTAATGGGAATATAAATGAGGATGTGTACATGACACAACCTGAAGGTTTTGTAGATCCAAAGAATGCCAATAAAGTCTGTAAGATGCAAAGGTCAATCTATGGATTGAAATAAGCATCTCATAGTTGGAATCTTCGATTTGATGAGGAAGTCAAAGTGTTTGTCTTTATTCAAAATGAAGATGAACCTTGTGTGTACAAGAAGGTTAGTGGGAGCACGACCACATTCCTCATATTGTATGTGGATGACATACTATTGATGGGGAATGATGTCTCAGTCTTAGAGATGGTGAAGACTTGGCTTGGTAATACTTTCTCAATGAAGGACTTAGGACAAGCATCCTACATTCTAGGAATCAAGATCTATAGAGATATATCTAAAAGGCTTCTCGGACTAAGTCAAAGCACGTACATTGACAAGGTGCTGAAGCGGTTCAGCATGGAGAACTCAAAGAGAGGCAACATCCCCATGCTACATGGAGTCACCGTCTCTAGAGCTCAATGTCCCCAATCTTGATCCCATATGCATCAGCCATCGGATCCATCATGTACGCTATGTTGTGCACACGCCCAGATGTCTCATATGTTCTAAGCATGATGAGCAGGTACCAGTCAGATCCCGGGGATGCTCACTGGATAGCCATAAAGAACATCCTCAAGTACTTGCGAAGGACTAAGGATCAGTTCCTTGTATACGGTAGTGAGGAAGAACTGGTTGTAAAGGGTTACACCGATGCAAGCTTCCAAATCGACAAAGATGATTACAGATCGCAATCAGGATTTGTATTTTGCCTAAACAATGGAGTTGTGAGTTGGAAGAGTTCCAAGCAAGAAACAGTTGTCGATTCTACTACAGGGGCCGAGTATATTGCTGCTTCGCATGCAGCAAAGGAGGTTGTGTGGATCAGGAAGTTCATCTCTGAACTTGGTGTAGTTCCCAGTAGTTGTGATGCAATTGAGTCTTATTGTGACAATAATGGAGCTATTGCTCAAGCTAAGGAGCCCAGATCACATCAGCGGTCCAAGCACATACTGCGGCGCTTCCATCTCATATGAGAGATCGTACAGTGAGGAGATGTGAAGATTTGCAAAGTACCAACTGAAGACAACATAGCTGATCCACTGACTAAGGCCCTTTCTCAGTAGAAGCATGATGGTCATGCTAGGTCACAAGGACTGAGGTTCCTAGGTGACTAGCTCTAAATGCAAGTGGGAGTCTGTTGGTATGTATGCCCATAGAGCAAGTCATGTGATGATTGTAATGGGATACTTTGTAAATGATTTGAATAATAATAAAGGCAATTTCTGATATATATGTTTTAACTATTTCTGAGATGATAGTGTAACATGATAGATGTCTAAAGAATTGTTTACTGAATGACGTATGCATTTAGATTCAGAACCTAAATGATGAGATCATACGGATGTTAAGAGTATACATTCTTGTTTGGTCCCTAGTCGGTTGTTATTGTGGAAATAACCATAGATATCAATAACACTAAAGACTAGATTGTGTGTTGGTTGATGACAGAATCTCATTAGTCATGATATAGTGATATCAAACCAAGCACATAGGTACTTGTTAGAGAACAAGTGTACCGGACAGACCCACCATGAGAGTGACACATGGAACCATGATTTGGTAGTCACAGTCACCTCTCACAGTGATAGTGGTGAATGTGATTCTTCGACCTCAAATCACTACACTCAACACATGTCCTTGGGTACACTTTGACATCATCAAACGCAGTCCTGAAAGATGGGTTGTTATAAAGGTGATGATTGGGTGACTTTGACACATGGGGGTTTTGAGGGGTGAGTGATAGATATGGGATTTGTCCCTCCTAAGGGAGTTTAATTTCCATGGCCACTTGATGAGTAGGATTGAGAAAGACATGCGCATGCACATGTGAATCAATATGTTATATTGATGTTGCACACATCTCACCCAGTCTTCTCTGAGATCATTGAAAGGATGATTGTACCATGCCTTGAGTTCATTCATGACATTAGTGACAAAGAAATTATACATTCTCTGTAACACCATTCACGGATTGTAGGATTGAAAGTTGTTCTCCAACTTTCTATTTCACTTGGGTAGCACTGATGTGTGACTAGGCTCCGCTCTTTGCTTGTGAAGTCATAAATGTTATGGACTTTCACTGCCAACGTGAAATGGACCTACAGGGTCACACACATAGGATTTAACCTGGAAGAGGAGTTTTTCCACAAATGATGTTTAGATTGATTACTAAAGGAGTTTAGTAGTTCAATTATACACTCAGTTAATTGATAGCTCAAAATCATAGTGTTCAAGGTGTTGGACCAATTGATTAGAGTATCGGATTGATTGAAACTATGATTGACTAATTTTGCACAATTTGCACTTCCAACCGATCAGCTCATGAGATGAACCGATCGGCTCAAGTTGGTGAACCGATCGGCTCAATTGTTGAACCGGTCGGCTCATGTGACCAACGGAGATCGTTTGGAAAGTCGATTTACAAATACAATTTGTTTCACTTGTACAAATTCGATTTGGACAAGGATTAATATTTGATTAATCGGAAACAAATATGAAAGTCAATTTGAGTTGGACCAGGACCACGAACTGATCGGCTCAGGGGTCCCAAACAATCGGTTCAGGTATGAACCGATCGGTTGAGGTCACCAAATGACCTTTTTAGGGTTGAAACGATTGGTTCAGCTGGCGCAGTTGGTTGTTTTGTGGAAAATCTTGAACCCTTCTACTCTGTTTAGTCCTGCATTGCCTGGGGTAGAGAACCCTATCCCATGACCCTCCTATATATAGGGGTATTGGGGGCTTCTCAAAGTACAACTCAGAACACCAGTTGCTTTGCAAAGTTGTCATTCTCTCTGATTTTGGTAACCAAGAGAGCCTGAGCAAGTGCTACCCGATAAGGGAGGCACAGCAAGGCAAAGACAACTGCAGAAAGGAAACTGGTTGCAGGAGAGTGTGTCGGTGACTAGTACACCGACAGGAGGGTGTGAATCCTTCTGATTCCTTATGGGACAAGGAGATCGGAGTTCCAGGTAGTCCGTGTGGACGACTACAAAGGAGGGAGACCTTTGTCGCTTAGGGGACAGCTATCAATCCCGACAGTTTCGATGAGACCAGGAGCTGCTCAGACACCATCCAAGACCGGAGGTGAAGACTGTGCAAGCCGCGAGGTAACGTCGTCGAGCAAGCCTCGGGATAAGGTACGCCTCTACAAACCATCCTTCCTATTGTATAGATGTTGATGCGATTCCTTTATTCTGGGTTTGGGAGAAGAAATTTTTTTGCTTCTGCTTCCTTCTCTGTCTCCCCTAAAACCCAACACATACTTAATAGGAAATTGAGCAATATATGGAATAAAGGACATCAAATATAAAAGGCTTCCCATAGAAAGGATAAGGACCACCCAAATGGGTATCAAGAGAAAAGGAATTGAAATCATATGATAATAAAAGAATACTTGCCATTAATAAAACATAAACATTGTGCCACACAAGAACATGTAAATAATTAGGGCACACACCCCATATCATCAACCAGCATGCATGTGAGATAAACATAGCCCTAGAACAATATAAACATAAAGGCGGCCAAGTCACATAAACTTGAAACCTGATAGAGAAAGGAATACTTCTAATCTCCCAAATATATAAAACATGGGCCAAGAACCACACATCTTGCCCTGGGTATGAGGTTCCTTTCCATCCCAAAAGAGCAGGAATAACACATATGTTCGGCAGGAAATAACATATATGCCATAAAAAAACAAAAGAAATTACACTACTCTAGTGCTACTAAATAACATAGAATGTTAAATGTAGAGGCAAGTAGAAAGTATAGTCAGAATATATAAACTAGTCACCACATAAGTGACCAACATATACATCCACCTCATAAGTGGGTAAAAGACATCACATGTCATCTTTTACAGTTCCATCATGAACAAAGCATAAGATAAGAGTTCAAAAGAATATCCATGATCACATAATCAATATCAAATAAGGTAGTTCACATGAACCATGATTTTCAAAAGAAAAGACATTGTGTATAGGCTAATGTCTATAGGACAAAGAAAATGAATAAGCATAGGTGAATTGCTCAACATAGAAGAATAAGGGATACATCATACCTCAACTTTAGAGTCTAAACAGTCCAAGTCAGTCCTAGACCCAAGCCTAGGCCTCCAAAGAACCTCTAGGGAAGGTGGACAGGTCCAATAAGTAAGGTTCCCAAGCTTAGAGAGGTTATTTTCTCCATAAAAGCTCATATCTTGAGCAAGAAGCACCTTCACCACTTTAGAGGTGAAAAACCCTAACAAAAGAACATAGAGATGAGGTGTTTATGGGTTATAGGTGGGTTTTAACCATGGAAGGCCATGGTTCCAATCTGGAAACAGGTGGAAGGAATACTAACAACATGAAAATAGGGAAGGGAAGGAGGATACTTACTAGTTTTGGTCAAAATCACCAAGAAGGAGCTTAAGAAATCCTAAATAGAGCAAATTTGGAACCCTATGAGCCTTCTTCACCAAGGTAGGCACCTCCTTTTACCTTGGGACAGTGCCTTCGTGGCAAAATAGAGTAGGAATGATGCTCTAAGATAGAGGGAATAAAGGAGAGAAAGAGTTTTTGAATTGAGAGTTGGGAAGGGGTAGATATGGCTATATAAAGAAAGAGGTCAAGTATGAGGTGTCTATGAGACTTTCCATGTGTCATGTATAAGGGTGTACATGGACATGCAAGCCTTTATGGATATGGAAGAAGTCAATCACGAGTTTTCAAGTTATTTTCCATGTATCCAATGCTAAGGGTGCCTATGGACATGCAAACCTTTATGGATAAGGAAGAAGTCAAGCATGAGGTGTCCATGGAGCTTTCCATGTGTCCTTAACCTAGGGATTTCATGGCCATGCAAGAGGACAGCTCATAGAGGCTTCTTGAATATCATTTTTTGGTTTATGGACACTTATAGGCCATCCCAACTGACCTCCAATCAAATAAATATCCCCATTGGTTGATAGCTTCTAAAGATAAGCTCATTTATAAAGAGAGTAATCCCTAAAATGCCCTTGGAAAGAAACACCTTCAAACCAAGGTGCAACTAGGTGCCCTATGGTTAAAAAACTCGATAATGGTAAGGGAATATATAATGATTATAATGCATGGTGACAATTTGCAAAAAAAAACCTCCCAATTGGGTAAATTGTAGAAAAGTCCATAATGTACCTAAAATTGGATAACTTGCGCAAACAACATCCAAATCGGACCAAACTTCAACCAAAAGTTATCTTTGATGTGTTGAATATTAATTTGCCATTATTTCCATCTTTTGAAGTTATATAATCACATTATTCATTATTTATGCCTTTTACTCATTTTCTCTCTCCTAAAGTTATCCTAATATTCCAAGGTTGTCCAAATTAGATGAAATGTGACATGTAGGCTAATTTTGATAAGTGGATTTTGAATTTGAAATTTATTTCCACTTTTGAGACTTATTTTTATGAGACATGTCATATGGCCCATTAACTGCCCATTATCAAAATTATTCATCCAATTATGTCTATTATCTTCATATTACCATTAAAATGAGTTATGTGGCATATTTTATGTATCCATTACAAACCTAAGATTAACGTTAGAACATTAGGTTACATTAAGGTGATCTATACATGCATTATCTCATTGGGGTTATACTAAACTTCTATTTAATTCTAACCTTCAACCTTGTTTGGCTAGGTCCAAAATGTCAACTTCTAGGGTAGGGTCTGAGATCTAGTATGTTACAGCACACCACCCCTTAAAGGGATTTCATCCTCAAAATCAAAACATCCACATATAAGAAAACAACTTATTCACCACCCCTTAAAGGATTTAACCTATCAAGCCAACTAATATAGAGGTAAAAGGGTAGTCTAACTAATGCGCACTCGGATTGCTTACTAAACAAAGAACTTCAAAGTCTGGGTTCTAGGGATAACTATCCAAACATGTAGTTCTATGGGTCATAAGGGAACTATATTGGGTATCCATCCTCAAACAAGTTATTACACCTGGGAGACTAGTTCAACATATTAGGGTCCCTATAGATAAATCATATAGATGTCTAAGGCTACTATTGCCTAAAAACATGTTATTTTGAACAATTCATATCAGCTCAGTCTAGGTCGGTATCATATGGATTTGGGAGTCCTCATAAACCAAGATAGTGGTGCGGAGGAAAATGTTCCCAGCCCCCAAACCTTGATCATTTCTAGACAACTTCTCTTTCAACTTCATGTCCTAGTAGCTGCCTAAAAGCTAAGCTAAACAACCTCAAGTTACTATGGTTACTTATGCATGTTTTACTTGTAAGTATTTTAAGGATCTATTCATCATTATTCTAATTTGAAACTATATGATCCTAAATCAACCCTTCATCATATATTGATCAACTCTAGGGCAAACATGTCACTTAAAGGTAAGTCAAGTATTCTAACTAGGGAGAAAAAATTGAAATAGTCAGGTTCCAACTACAATGGGCTCTGATACCAAATTGTAAGGAGGTGGGATCACCCTATTACTAAAAAAATTGAAGAATAAAACATCCATTACAAACACACTTAAACGTATGCTGGAATAGGTGTAACATTTTCAAATTTCAATAAATGGTATTCAAAACAACCAAAGTATAACAACAGAATAAAAATGTTGACTATATTCAATTTATCACAAGGTTATTACAAAAGTACATCATAATATCCCGTAAGGGTTTACATGTATGATACAACATAAGGATCTAAGTAGAGGGGAATCTAAACCATAACAACTTTGTCTCCAAGCTTTAACTCCTTAAGATAGTCCAAAACTTCATGCATTATCATATAAGTCCTTCACCTAGGGTTGGAAGCATACCCCAGCAAGAAGAGAAAATAGATGACGTCAACAAAGGCTGGTATGTGCATACTAAATAGGAAATTGAGTAATATATGGAATAAAGGACATCAAATATAAAAGGCTTCCCATAGAAAGGATAAGGACCACCCAAATGGGTATCAAGAGAAAAGGAATTAAAATCATATGATAACAAAATGATACTTGCCATTAAAAAACATAAAGATTGTGCCACACAAGAACATGTAAAGAATTAGGGCACACACCCCATATCATCAACATGCATGCATGTGAGATAAACATAGCCCTAGAACAATATAAACATAAAGGCGGCCAAGTCTCAAAAACTTGAAACCTGATAGAGAAAGGAATACTTCCAATCTCCCAAATATATAAAACATGGGCCAAGAACCACACATCTTGCCCTGGGTATGAGGTTCCTTTCCATCCCAAAAGAGTAGGAAATATCACATATGCTCGGCAGAAAATAACATATCTTCCATAAAAAAACCAAAGAAATTACACTACTCTAGTGCTACCGAATCACATAGCATGTTAAATGTATAAGCAAGTAGAAAGTAAAGTCAGAATATATAAACTAGTCACCACATAAGTGACTAACATATACATCCACCTCATAAGTGGGCAAAAGACATCACATGTCATCTTTTAGAGTTCCATCATGAACAAAGCATAAGATAAGAGTTCAAAAGAATATCCATGATCACATGATCAATATCAAATAAGGTAGTTCACATGAACCATGGTTTTCAAAAAAAAAGACGTTGTGTATAGGCTAATTTCCATAGGACAAAGAGAATGAATAAGCATAGGTGAATTGCTCAACATAGAAGAATAAGAGATACATCATACCTCAACTTCAGAGTCTAAACAGTGCAAGTCAATCATAGATCCAAGACTAGGCCTCCAAAGAACCTCTAGGGAAGGTGGACAGGTCCAATAAATAAGGTTCCCAAGATTAGAGAGGCTATTTTGTCCAACAAATCTCATATCTCAAGCAAGAAGCACCTTCTCCACTTTCGAGGTGAAAAACCATAACAAAAGAACATAGAGATGAGGTGTTTATGGGTTCTAGGTGGGTTTTAACCATAGAAGGCCATGGTTCCAATCTAGAGAAAAGTGTAAGGAAGACTAAGAACATGAAAATAGGGAAGGAAAGGATGATACTTAGTAGTTTTGCTTAAAATCACCAAGGAGGAGCTTAAGAAATCCTAAATAGAGCAAATTTGGAACCCTATGAGCCTTCTTCACAAAGGTAGGCACCTCCTTTTACCTTGGGACAGCACCTTCGTGGAAAACTAGAGTAGGATTGATTCTCTAAGATAGAGGGAATAAAGGAGAGAAAGAGTTTTCGAATTGAGAGTTGGGAAGGGTTAGATATGGTTATATAAAGAAAGAGGTCAAGTATGAGGTGTCTATGAGACTTTCCATGTGTCATGTATAAGGGTGTTCATGGACATGCAAGCCTTTATGGATACGGAAGATGTCAATCACGAGTTTTCAAGTTACTTTCCATGTGACCAATGCTAAGGGTGCCTATGGACATGCAAACCTTTATGGATAAGGAAGAAGTCAAGCATAAGGTGTCCATGGAGCTTTCCATGTGTCCTTAGCCTAGGGATTTCATGGACATGCAAGAGGACAGCTCATAGAGTCTTCCTGAATATCAAATTTCAGTTTATGGACACTTATAGGACATACCAACCGACCTCCAATCAAATAAATAGCCCCTTTGGTTGATAGCTTCTAAAGATAAGCTCATTTATAAAGAGAGTAATCCCTAAAATGCCCTTGGAAAGAAACGCCTTCAAACCAAGGTGCAACTAGGCACCCTGTGGTTACAAAACTCGAGAATGGTAAGGGAATATATAAGGATTATAATGCATGGTGACAATTTGCAAATAAAACCTCCCAATTGGGTAAATTGTAGAAAAGTCCAGAATGTACCTAAAATTGCATAACTTGCACAAACAACATCCAAATTGGACCAAACTTCAACCAAAAGTTATCTTTGATGTGTTGAATATGAATTTTCTATTATTTCCAGATTTTTAAGTTATATAATCACATTATTCATTACTTATGCTTTTTACTCATTTTCTCTCTCCTAAATTTATCCTAATATTCCAAGGTTGTCCAAATTAGATGAAATTTGACATGTAGGCTAATTTTGATATGTAGATTTTGAATTTGAAGTTTCTTTCCAATTTTGAGACTTATTTTTATGAGATATGTCATATGGCTCATTAACTTCCCATTATCAAAATTATTCATCCAATTAAGTCTCTTATCTTCATATTACCACCAAAATGAGTTATGTGGCATATTTTATGTATCCATTATAAACCTAAGATTAATGTTAGAACATTAGGTTACATTAAGGTGATCTATACATGCATTATCTCATTGTAGTTATATTAAACATATATTTAAATCTAACCTTCAACCTTGTTTGGCTAGGTCTAAAATGTCAACTTCCAGGGTAGGGTCCGAGATCTAGTATGTTACAGCACACTACCCCTTAAAGGGATTTCGTCCTCAAAATCAAAACATCCACATATAAGAAACCAAACTTATTCACCACCCCTTAAAGGATTTAACCTACCAAGCAAACTAATCTAGAGGTAAAAGGGTAGTCTAACTCAAGTGCACTCTGATTTCTTACTAAACACTAAACTTCAAAGTCTATGTTCTAGGGATAACTATCCAAACATGTAGTTCTATGGGTCATAAGGGGACTATATTGAGTACCCATCCTCAAACAAGTTATTACACCTGGGAGACTAGTTCAACATATTAGGATCCCTAAAGATAAATCATATAGATGTCTAAAGCTACTATTGCCTAAAAACATGCTATTTTAAACAATTCATATCAGCTCAGGCTAGGCCGGTATCATATGGATTTGGGAGTCCTCGTAAACCAAGCTAGTGGTGTGGAGGAAAATCTTGCCAACCCCCAAACCCTGATCATTTATAGACACCTTTTCTTTCAACTTCATGCCCTAATAGCTGCCTAAATTCCAAGCTAAACAACCTCAAGTTACTATGGTTACTTATGCATCTTTTACTTGTAAGTATTTTAAGGATCTATTCATCATTATTCTAATGTGGAACTATATGATCCTAAATGAACCCTTCATCATCTATTGATCAACTCTAGGGCAAACATGCCACTTAAAGGTAAGTCAAGTATTCTAACTAGGGAGACAAAATTGAAATAGTCAGATTCCAACTACCATTGGCTCTGATACCATGTTGTAAGGAGGCGGGATCACCTTGTTACTAAAAAAATTGAAGAATAAAACATCCATTCCAAACACACTCAAAGGTATGCTGGAATAGGTGTAACATTTTCAAATTTCAATAAATGGTATTCAAAACAACCAAAGTATAATAGCAGAATAAAAATGTTGACTATATTCAATTTATCACAAGGTTATTACAAAAGTACATCATAATATCCCGTAAGGGTTTACATGTATGATACAATATAAGGATCTAAGTAGAGGGAAATCTAAACCATAACAACTTTGTCTCCAAGCTTTAACTCCCTAAGCTAGTCCAAAACTTCATGCATTATCATCCAAGTCCTTCACCTAGCATTAGAAGCATACCTCAATAAAAAGAGAAAATAAATGACATCAACAAATGTTGGTATGTGCATACTAAATAGGAAATGGAGCAATATATGGAATAAAGGACATCAAATATAAAAGGCTTCCCATAGAAAGGATAAGGACCATCCAAATGGGTATCAAGAGAAAAGGAATTGAAATCATATGATAACAAAAGAATACTTGCCATTAATAAAACATAAAGATTGTGCCACACAAGCACATGTAAAGAATTAGGGCACACACCCCATATCATCAACATGCATGCATGTGAGATAAACATAGCCCTAGAACAGTATAAACATAAAGGCAGCCAAGTCTCATAAACTTGAAACCTGATAGAAAAAGGAATACTTCCAATCTCCCAAATATATAAAACATGGGCCAAGAACCACACATCTTGCCCTGGGTATGAGGTTCCTTTCCATCCCAAAAGAGCAGGAAATATCACATCTGCTCGACAGGAAATAACATATCTGCCATAAAAAAACCAAAGCAATTACACTACTCTAGTGCTACTGAATCAGATAGCATGTTAAATCTAGAGGCAAGTAGAAAGTATAGTCAAAATATATAAAATAGTCACCACATAAGTGACCAACATATACAGCCACCTCATAAGTGGGAAAAAGACATCACATGTCATATTTTAGAGTTCCATCATGAACAATGCATAAGATAAGAGTTCAAAAGAATATCCATGATCACATGATCAATATCAAATAAGGTAGTTCACATGAACCTTGATTTTCAAAAGAAAATACATTGTGTATAGGCTAATGTCCATAGGACAAAGATAATGAATAATCATAGGTGAATTGCTCAACATAGAAGAATAAGGGATACATCATACCTCAACTTCAGAGTCTAAACAGTCCAAGTCAGTCCTAGATCCAAGACTAGGCCTCCAAAGAACCTATAGGGAAGGTAGACAGGTCCAATAAGTAAGGTTCCCAAGCTTAGAGAGGCAAGTTTCTCCAACAAAGCTCCTATCTCGAGCAAGAAGCACCTTCTCCACTTTAGAGGTGAAAACCCCTAACTAAAGAACATGGAGATGAGGTGTTTATGGGTTATAGGTGGGTTTTAACCATGGAAGGCCATGGTTCCAATCTGGAGAAAGGTGGAAGGAAGACTAACAACATGAAAATTGGGAAGGAAAGGAGGATACTTACTAGTTCTGGTTAAAATCACCAAGGAGGAGCTTAAGAAATCCTAAATAGAGAAAATTTGGAACCCTATGAGCCTTCTTCACCAATGTAGGCACCTCCTTTTACATTGGGACAGAACCTTTGTGGTAAAATAGAGTAGGAATGATGCTCTAAGATAGAGAGAATAAAGGAGATAAAGAGTTTTCGAATTGAGAGTTGGGAAGGGGTAGATATGGCTATATAAAGAAAGAGGTCAAGTATGAGGTGTTTATAAGACTTTCCATGTGTCGTGTATAAGGGTTTCCATGCACATGCAAGCCTTTATGGATAAGGAAGAAGGCAATCACGAGTTTTCAAGTTACTTTCCATGTGTCCAATTCTAAGGGTGCCTATGGACATGCAAACCTTTATGGATAAGGAAGAAGTCAAGCATGAGGTGTTCCATGTGTCCTTAGCCTAGGGATTTCATGGGCATGCAAGAGGACATCTCATAGAGGCTTCTTCAATATCAAATTTCGGTTTATGGACACTTATAGGCCATCCCAACTGGCCTCCAATTAAATAAATAGCCCCATTGGTTGATAGCTTCTAAAGATAAGCTCATTTATAAAGAGAGTAATCCCTAAAATGCCCTTGGAAAGAAACACCTTCAAACCAAGGTGCAACTAGGAGCCCTATGGTTAAAAAACTCTAGAATGGTAAGGGAATATATAAGGATTATAATGCATGGTGACAATTTGCAAATAAAACCTCCCAATTGGGTAAATTGTAGAAAAGTCTAGAATGTACCTAAAATTGCATAACTTGCACAAACAACATCCAAATTGGACCAACTTCAACCAAAAGTTACCTTTGATGTGTTGAATATGAATTTGTCATTATTTCCATATTTTGAAGGTATATAATCACATTATTCATTACTTATGCCTTTTACTCATTTTCTCTCTCCTAAACTTATCCTAATATTCCAAGGTTGTCCAAATTTGATGAAATTTGATATGTAGGCTAACTATATATGTAGATTTTGAATTTGAAGTTTCTTTCCACTTTTGATACTTCTTTTTATGAGATATGTCATGTGGGCCATTAACTGCCCATTATCAAAATTATTCATCCAATTAAGTCTCTTATCTTCATATTACCACCAAAATGAGTTATGTGGCATATTTTATGTATCCATTATAAACCTAAGATTAATGTTAGAACATCAGGTTACATTAAGGTGATCTATACATGCATTAGCTCATTGGGGTTATACTAAACATCTATCTAAGTCTAAACTTCAACCTTGTTTGGCTAGGTCCAAAATGTCAACTTCTAGGGTAGGGTCTGTGATCTAGTATGTTACATTTTGTCACTTGGGATGCATGAATTTGATGTAATCATGGGCACAATCTGCTTAGAGTATTATACAATGAGGGTAAGTTTGTTTACTAAGGAAGTAGAGTTCCATGATGGTACAAGCCTTGGACCTTTGTGGGAGACAGAAAATCCCCGCATGTGTGTATGATTTCTTTGATGACAATAGAGAACGTGTTGAGGGAAGGGTGCCAACGATACTTAGAACATGTTATTGATGCTTGTGTATGAGGTATTAGATTGATAGATGTGCATATAGTCTAGGAGTTATGTGTTGTGTTTCTCGAGGAATTTCTAGATTTTCCTTAACCTAGGGAGGATGGTTTTAAGATAAAACTAGAACTTGGTACTTTGCTAGCATCATTACCAACTTACCACATGGCGTTGATATAACTTAGAGAGCAAAAGACAAAGTTGGAAAAAGTACAAAACAAATGTGTATTCATCCTAGCATGGGAGTTCCAATTTTTTTAGTTTAATAGTAGGATGGCACAATGAGATTATGCATTTACTATAGGAGGTCCAATAGTGTTATGTGGAAAAAGTATCATTTATGAAGAATTTATGATCTATTTTACCATACTAGAGGAACATGGTCTTTTCTATGATAGATCTAAGATTACATTTTATCAATTTAGGATTAAACATGAAGGTGTGCCAAAGGTAGCAAGTTAGGGATATTGTGAGTTCTTAATTATGTCATTTGGACTAAACAAGGTTTTTGCAATTTTTATGGGTTTGATGAGTGTTTAGATAGTACTTACACCACTTTGTAGTCATATTTATCTGATTATTATGTGGATGTTGAGCAGTGTAACATCATCTACCTTTACAGTTATAGTTTTTACAACTACAACATAAGTATGCTATGTTTATTAAATGTGAGTTTTGGTTTTTTGATGTCTCTTTACTAGGGAATGTTATCAAATTGACCACCTGGGAGAGAAATTGTCCATTCTATCAAGAATGTCCATTCATCTTATTCCTGAGACCAACCATTCTAACCTAGAACATCCATTTTGGCCCTGATCACACTCAACTTAAATTACTAAAGTGGAGGGAGTAGAACACAAATTTCACATTCATCCACTTGACCCCCACGACCATTTCACAACATGGAGCATCGAGGACATTGTCCATCCTCTACCTCAAGATTCTCCAAGAACATAGGAGCTTGATTGAAGCTTCCCTAATCCTTCCTAGTGCTTCTCAAAGCTTTGCCAAGCTTCGTCATTAACTATTCAAGCTTCTTCAATAGTTTAGCCATATCAATCAAATTGGGTTTGAGACAATCATTATGGATACACATATTGCATATATTGAGATTACTATGAAGTGCTTCACACTTAAGAGAAGGTGAAATACAAGGACCAATATGCAATTTGGTTCTGAATGTTTGAAACGTACATATCATGATTGAATGCACAATTAAACAAGATTGCCACACCTACCGTGATGTGGGATGTTTTCTTACAATATATTTATAGACTATATGTATGGATATTTCCAATACTTTATGGTTTGGAAGAGACTCACAAGTAGGAGGATTTTATCTCAAGATAATTTAAAAACTAGAAAGATAACCAATTTTCTACTTTGCTACAACAAAAAGTTCTTGGAAAATATTGTTGGTATGTATGCCCATAGAGCTAATCCTATGATGCTTGTAATGGAATATCTTGTAAAAGATTTGATTAATAATAAGGGTAATCTTCCAATTTATTCTACTTCATTCAATTATAAGATAATGATGAAACATATTGAATGTCTAAAGAATGATATGACTCAATGATGTATGTCTTCAGGTTGATGACATGAACAATGAGATAATATGGATGTCAAGAGCATATACATTCTTGATATGTCCCTAGTCGGATGTTATTGTTGAAGGTTGATAGACAACAATGACACATAATACTAGAGTGTGTGTTGGTTGACGATAGAATCTAATCAGTCATGATATGTGATATCAAAACAAACAAATAGATGCATGTTAGAAAATAATGTATCTGAGAGATCCACCTTGAGAGTGATACATGGAAACTATGATTGGTAGTCAAAATCATCTCTCATAGTGATGATGGTGATTGTGGTTCTTAGACCTGAAATCACTACACTCATCACATGTCATTCAATGTACTTTGGTATCATCCACTATGACCTTGAATAAGGGTTGCCATAAAGGTCGTTCTCGGGTTCATTGTGACACATGGGGATGAATGTGAGTGATGTAGATGAGATTTGTCCCTCCTATAGGAGTTTGATATTTAGGATACTTGATAAGAAAGACTGAGAAAGGCATGTGCATGCACATGTGAATCAATATATGATATTGAGGTCACATATATCTTAGACAGTCTACTCTAGTTGAAGGAACATGAATTGAATGTTGAGAGGATGACAATACCATTCCTTGAGTTCAATATGGATATCAATGACAAAGGTATACAATCATTGTCATATGAATCACATATTTTAGGTTGAAGTTGTTCTCAAACTTTACATATTACTTGGATAGAAATGATGTGTTGCTAGATACCATTCATTGCTTGTGATGTCATAAATTAGTTATGGACATTCACTGCCAACATAACTTGGAACCTATAGGGTCACCCCACACATGTTAAACTTGGAATAGGAGTTCATTCATGAACATAAGTTTAAACTTCAATACTAAAGAGTTAGGTATTCAGTGTTAAGAGCACTTATTGAAAATTGACTGATTGGACTCTGAACTGACTAGTTCAAGTGTTGAACCAATCAGTTGCAGTGTCAGGTTGATTAAAACCACATTGGTTGAATATTAGTTGATCAAGTGGCATGAATTGACCGGTTTATTTCATCAACCAATCAACTCAAGGTCTCAAATGACTGGTTCATGTGATGAACTACACAGTTCATTGATCAATTTGATTGGATCAAGGATTCGTACTGACGTCATGTTATTGATTAATCTGATATCAATTTCTAATACAATTGAGATTGGAAAACATGATGAAATAAATAGTTTAAGGGCTGAACAGATCGGTTCACCAACCATTTTGCTACTCGCATGTGGCAAAAATTTGCGAAATTATGTCCCTTCAACTCCTGCTCAGACTGGGAACCCTAACCCTACCTATCCTATAAATAGAAGGGTATTGGGGGCTTCTCAGACACAACTAGCTCTAACAATTGTTGTCTTCTCTAGTTATGGTAAACTGAGAGAACCCCAGCGAGTCCTACCCATCAAAGGGAGGGATAGCAAGGGAGAACAATTATGGGAGAACAAGTTGGTGCTAGTACACCAACTAGAAAGGATAACACCTTCTTGTCCATTCTTATAGAATGATAGCAGTTCCCAGCAGTCCATGTGGACTACTATAGAGGCAAGAGGTTATTTCCTGGCACTAGGAGGATGAGGTCAATTGTTGTTTGTCGTGATCAATCAGGAGCTGCTACTGATGTTGTTTGGGTGCGACTTGAAAAAAGGCACACACTACTGCAAGAGTATTGTCGATCGACTTACTCCATGCCCAAGTATAATCTCGCAAACCATCCTTCCCATTACATATCTATTGATGTGATTAAATATTGAAAAGGGAATATGGTAGTTACATTTTGTTTCTATTGCTTGTTCTGTCGCCATATTTCCCTACAGTGGTATCAGAGCTATGCCAATTTACTAGGCTTTGGGATTTAATTGATATGATCAGATTTTGGTTTTTGCCTTTTATTTATGCATACAATGTGAATATTTAAAATAATTAATGTGCATATCTGATTAAATACCACATACAATTCCAACTAATATATATAGGGCAGCGATCCAGTGAGAAACATCCTACGGTGAGAGCATGAGAGGCATTTGAATAACTACAAATTCTGAACTATTTTTTTAAATCCAACCATATAGATGGAAAAAACATCATTTCATTTATCTTATCACAAAAAATCATTCCAATCGGACATTGTTTGCATGTCCATATGTACAATATACACTTTTTACATCCAACGATCATCCTGAAATTCAATATAGAGCATCGAAAATTATTTTGTTGTTGTGAATGATCTACAAATCAGATGGTGATAAAATTTTGTAGGAAGGTAAATATTAAGGCATAATTGTAACATATATGGTTGAATTATGAATATTGGATCTATGTGAGGAGTTATTCAAATGCCTCTCATGCTCTCACCAAGATCTATTTCTCACTGAATCGTTCTCTCTCTCTCTCTCTCTCTATATATATATATATATATATATATATATATATGTATATATATGTATATATGTATAGATATATATATATTTATATATATATGATATACATATGCAATTTACATGCGTCACCCCTAAAAGTTAGTTTTGATGGTGGATGTGTAGCATGGTTATGGCCAATAACCTTAGTTGTTTGTGCTTGGATGGTTGTGGCTGTTTTTCCTATTTTATCTCAGTTTGTATACTGAGCCTCTATATTCTCTTCCACATCTAAAAGTATGACGCTTTCCCTTCCTATGCTCCCCTCGAATGTGATTGGAGGTTTTCCTATTATCATGTAATATGTAATATAGCATTAGGATAGTTTAATTCTTTGTATGCCAAAGAAGAAGTTCAGCGCCATACAAACTATCTATTTCAGAAGACGAGCCAATCAGCTAGAGGACCATAAAGGATAGTTGATAGAGGGATCTGAACTGATCGTATGTTGGCCCAATCGAGCGTCTGGTGGTGTCGAGACATTGTTTGGACTTGAAGCTAGACGATCGATCTGATGACCAACTGACCGACCAGGAGGCGAGCCGATCGGTTCAAGGGTTGAACTGATCAACCTAGAATGGTTCAAGCATAGATATTTCATAAAAACGGGATGTTGCATGTGATTCAAACCTTAAGTGGTAGTAATTCCTTGTAGATCCAAGGAATTACAATAGTATGTCATAACCATCGCTTATGTTCTTAATTTCATGTTTGTGGGATATAGCATGTATATGATACGTACTATAAGAATGTGGTGATTGGATATGTATATATATTATAAATATAAAAATCCCTCAATCTAATATATTAAGTGTAAGATGCTTTCCATTAGAAACACACATGAAAAGATTGATTGACTATGTGTGGGCACTCCTAGTGTGGTGTGATGTCCATCTCATTGCAAGTGTGATGTAGTTATGTGGGCCTACCAAGCAGGGTGCATCACTATCATGTTGGCTTCTAGGTCAGACTTAACTAAGTGATCTTAATAATATTAAGCACTTAGAAGCATATAGATGATTATGGAAAAAGGTTTTGCATATCATCTATCAAAGAAATGCATATGATGCAATTGGAAAAGTTGCCTGCCTTAATGATTGATTATGGACGTTGGCATTGGTCGGGTAATAACTCAATCATTTTAGATCTTGGCTCACTAGAAGGTTGTACGTTGCAATCTTATGAATTGGTAGTGAGGGCTATCAATTTGAATAAAATTGTGGGAGTGATAACTAAGTAAAGGCTTAATTAAACATCATCAAAAACTATTTCAATCAAATCAAATAAAAAATGTGTTCACAAATTGTAAATTTCTTTTGTAGAATCGAATGGAAACAAATAACACATTTTCTATGTGATCAGTCCTTGAGAAGGACAAGTTAAATGGAAATAATTTCCACTATTTGTTCAGGATGCTGAGAAATGTTCTCCCACAGGAGCCCAAGCTCTATGTCCTGGAGACACTAGAGCCAGATGAACTTGCTCCACTAGACCAATGACTGACATGACTTCTTACAAGAAGTATATTGTAAATGTTGTTGATGTCAAATGCTTGTTGACGTTCTCCATGAACTAAGAGTTACAGAGACATCATGAGAGTATGGATGTTATTAAGATGGTAACACATCTTAAGAACATATTCTAGAATTAGGCAGGATAAGAGAGATATGATGTCTCCAATGCACTATTCAAATGTATCATGGTAGAAGGAGATCTAGTAGGTCCTTGTGTGCTCAAGTTGTTTGGGTATGTGGAGAACCTTTCTAAACTGGGATTTTCTTTGGGTCAAGAGTTGCCCATTGATGTGATTCTTTAGTCACTGCCAGAGTCCTACAATCAGTTTGTCATGAACTACAACATGAATGACTTTGAAAAGCCATTGATAGAGTTACTTGGCATGTTGAGAGCAATTGAGGCATAAATGAAGAAAGACAAGCCCAAGTCTATGATGATGAGAAATATATTGAAAGGGAAGTCTAAAGGCAAAGGCAAAGCTAAGAAGAGTTCTTAAGCTGGCTAGAAGCTGAAGTCTTCAGCACTGAAAGCAAAGGGCGGGGTGAATAAGGGAGGCAATTGTCACCACTTTTTTCAACCTAGAACTGGGGAGGAATTGCCCCCTCTACTTGAAGGAACTAAAGAAGAAGGAGGAGGGGATAGAGATCTCCACTTCATGTATATAAATTAAGAGATAAATTTTACTACTTCTTCATCTTGGGTATATGATACCAGATGTAGATATCACATATTTCAAATATGCATGATCTGAAAAGAAGTAAGCCTTTACGAAATGACGGGGTCCGAATGTTTGTTGCAAACAGAGCAAGAGTTGTTGCCACAACATTCAGAGCTTAAAATTTATCTCTACCCATAGGGCATGTAATAGAGTTAATGAACTGGTATTTCATATCTTCCAATAATAGAAACATTTTAATTTGTGCATCTTGTATGGACAAAGATGTATATGGAAATCATATAAAGTATAGTCAATGTCCTATTTTAAAAATGATGAGATATTTTATGGAATTACCCCAAATATCTTATGCTCTTTATTTAATGGATCTAAAGATAAATCTTTATAACCTAAATACCAAAAGATTATAACTTGATAACGTAAATAATGAATACCTATGGCATTGTCATCTAGAGCTTATGAATGAGAATTATAGTTTTGGAATCCATAATTATGTTTATATAGACTCTTTTGGTTATTCAATCAATAGAGACATGGAAATCTTTTTGATTGAGCAACATGGTGAAAGCACCTTTCACTATATGTAGTGGGAGAGTGAGTATTCTACTAAGACTTATATATATTGATGTACATAGACCTTCCAGAATAAATGATAAAGGTAATTATCAGTACCTCACTATATTTATTGATGATCTCAGTTGATATCGTAATTTCTATTTAGTGAAACACAAACATGAATATCTTGAAATGGGCAAGATGATCGTGAATGAATTACATAACCACCTTGGTAAAAGTATTGAACACTTTGATATGATCGATGTTGAAATATTTTATTCCAAGAGTTTGAGAACCTTCTGGAGAGGTCATGATAGTTTATCACAATGAACTTCACCTAAAACATAATGATGATCAGAAATAATGAATCACACCCTGGTGAGTCATAGTGTGATTATCAATAAATCAACTAATCTTCTAATTTTCTTTTCGGGCACATGCTTTACACTAAAACAATGTACCGTCTAAAATGGTTCAAAAGACACTATATGATATATGGCAGGGGAAGTGTCCCAATATGTCTTTTATAAGGTTAAGGATTGAAAGCTTATGTAATAAAATGGTTTTTTGAAAATCTTTATCCTTGAATCAGATATGTTGTGATCGTATTCGAGCTTAATTGGTAAACTAGGGTTTACCTGGATGATTATATGCTTAATTAGATTGATCATTTATTAAATATAATTAATGATGATAATTCAATTATGATGTTTTAAACCTAATAAGAATGTTAAGTGTTTTATTGTTTGAGAAATTAGGGTTTGAGAAATATAAACCCTAATTGGCTGAAATTAGGGTTTTGATGGTACATGAGTATGAAATTTGATCAAGATAGTAGTACGGTAAATAATTTATCATATTTTCTTTGTAATTTGGATTTAATTGAAATTTGGAGATAATATGTATAACTCAATCATGAATTTCAGTGAAAAATTCCAGAATTTTTAGATGTTCTTTAAAAGTCATTCTCGGTCGAGATATATTTCAACCGAACATGCTGACAGAATGTTGTTTAGCTGTATATTTTTTTATTTTTATTTATTTATTGGTAAATACAAATAATCTAAAATTTGGAGATCTGAAACTCAATCATAAACAACATGTAAAATTTTCATAATTTTTGGATGCATTTAGACCTTATCGGTAGACGAATTACAGTAACTGACATTTCTGTAGAATTTTGGATAGTAGTGCACTATTTGATTTTTAATTATTTAATGGAAGCTTGGAATGATATCAAATTTTAATTGAAGCTTTGTAACTCAATTATACACAAATTCTAAATCATCATAATTTTTGGAGGAGGTTTTATCTCTAAAATACACGAATTTACAAAAACCTTTTTATGACTGAAAAACAATTTGCTGAAATAAGAAAACGTATAGTAAGGGGTCAAAGTGCAATTGACCCAAGCAGCTCAATTGCTCTGTACGGTCAACCTAACACACAAGGATCACTCATAATTCTTGATTCAATCCAGAGAAAAGAAATCCTAGAGAGATAGAGAGAGTTAGGGTTTGAGAGGAGAAATTGATGGAGATGTTGGCCTAGGGTTTTGCGGTCCAAGGAATGATGAAATCATGTAGGTTTAACTTCTTTGGATATAGTTTCATGGTGAATTTTCTATCACATGTAAAAATTCCATCCCTCCTATGATTTAATCCAAAATGGTATCAAAACTTCCCCTTTTCTCACTCTTTCTTCATAATCCCTCATTTTTAGGGTTTCCGAGTTGAAAGGAAGAAGGATCGGGTGAATTGCTAGGGATTTGATACGAGATCGAGATTTTCAGGGATGAGCTACATTTTTAAGGTGTTTTCACACATTAGGGTGAAGGGGAACTTCCTTTAAACAGTATATTGCACGAAAATTGGTTAATTCATCCATAATCTTTAATTGCTAGTATGCGACTACAAACCCTGAATTGTCTATTTGTTCTAAGTTATCGCAAAATGATATGAAATGGATTCTTACTCTGTTTGGATGAAGTTCAGATGATAAAATCATATTAGAAATGTATATAATACATCCTAATGATAATTCCCTAAGTATTCACAGAGGTTATAAGAGTAAACTGAAATATAGGGAATTTGTTTATGACTAAAATTTGATGTATAAGTAAATAGAGAAAATTGTTTATCTAGATCCCCTTGGGTATGAATGATTGTTTATCTAAATTCATAGTACATATATGTCAGATACTATCTTGGATTTTGTTCAAAGTGAATAGTGTTTGTTTTATATCTCAGTAAAGAGGGCGAAACCCTAGATGCGAGGAAAGTTGGATATTTGCGAATAGATATCATGAAATCCATTTGAAGGGATTTTATTGACATGATAGACTTTATTTATTCAATGTTATTATTGATGCATGATATCCTAGTGAATGGCATGGAAACCCAAATTCAACTCAGTTCCAAGGTTTCATACATATATTGATTTTATTTGATTTGTTGATAGTAGTCTTTATTCAATGAATGTTTATGTCGCATGAAATCTTTATGGGAGCCATGTGAATAAGTTGTTGCCTAGTGAGAGGTGACAAGATGTGTGATGGCCTTGTGATCCATGAGAATACTTGTACAACTAGTGAAATGAATACCTTGGTCTAAGGATCTAGAGGTAATGGTTACCTGTTACAGAGGTAACAATGTTATGTGATGATATAAGGGTTTGAATACCCAGCTCCAATAATTATGATAATGATGTGAAGGGATGAGAATTCCCAGTAATGTGATAAGGAATTGAGATCCCAAGTATCATGTGTTTTAAGGATTTGAAAAGTACGTGATAGATGTATTACACCTTTCTTTGTAGCATTTGTGGTGATTAAATGAAACCCTAAGGGTAGGGTGTTCAATGAATCAAGTATTGTGATATCAATGTTCTCAATTATTATTAATAATTCTTGTCATGATAAGTAATTAAATCTTAATTGAGTTATGAGATGCACAACTCAAGATTTGGGTTGATATGCATAATTCTAGTGTGTATGTGCCAAGTGGACATGAAATCTATTTATTTAAGAATTTTAGTCTGCCTGCATGTATAGTATGTTGATTACACAGTATATTATAATGTTTTGAATATACTTCTCTGCCAAGTTTAGAATGATATACATGTTGTATTATAACTTCAAATAAGTAGATGCGACATCGTAGAGATACCAGAGTCAAGTATAAGTAAGAGAAGGGTACAATGTAGAAAGAGCTTTCTAGGAATAATAAAATAATAGACTTAGGAGCCCTAAACACCATAGAACCCCTATGTGAGGTTTGTGCCTTAGGGGTGAAATGACCTAACCCTGGCAGCATCCAGTATACGGGGGTCGAAATGTGCTATCAGGTGGCACGGGGGACAAAGCCCTAGTGGAAGTCTCCTTAAATTATAGTTTGTAGTGTCCAACATCAACCAAAAGTCCTAGTGGCACTAGAGTACAGAAAATCCAAGAGGTGGCTTGACTCTCCACATGTGTGCTCAGGTTAGAGGACGAGTCCAATTTAGGCCAAAGAGCCATTTCCCTGTTGTAGACCACGAGAGTAGTCAGACTTAGCATTTCTCGGGTGTGCCCACTAAGTCTTGTACGGTGTGATCGTAGTGCACTACGAGTCTTCATATGTAGAGTACACTGCATATGATCTGGGCATAATAAAATGAATGAGAGGTCAAACAAGTGTGTACAGTTATTCAATTATTCTTTGTATGTTTCTGAATTATTAGTTCTCTTTATGATCAATCAAGCATTTCATATATTGATTCACTCTTATAGATATTTTGAGTATCTTGCCATATTTATGATTGTTAATTATTAGACTCTCTAAAGATTTTTGCTATTATAATTGATATCAATTTCTCAAAAGTATATATGTAATTATATCTGTGCTTTAGACTGTTTCTTTGAAGTACTCATTCACTGAGTGAGTAGGCTCACCCCTCTACTCAAAAGTTTTAGGGAAATCACATGGACTTGAAGAAGATAGCATTGCATCAGAGTAGAACTTCCACAAGAGTTAAGTCTGAGTATAGTTAAGTTCAGTCAGTCCATGTCACTCTAGGTCCTTGTATAGATCTGAGAGAGAGTTGTAAATGATGTTTTGTATGTTTGTTTCCTTAATAGGAGAGAATGCAAATGATTGTCATGTCGTATGTACATTGAAGTGTGAGAAACATAATGAATGTATGGATGTGTATCGTTAATGCTGAGATTATATTAGATAAATAAAAGTTTAATTCTCTTGTAAAGTTAGTTTATGTGGTTCAATGCGAGAAAACAAAGTGTTTGAAAAAGCAGAAAAAGTTAAGGGTGATCTTTGTATTACGTTAAATCCTCAATTTATACCCTAATCTCATGATTAGTGGTAATTATGAGATCGGGGTGTAACAAGATAAATGTTAGTTTGTTGGATACTACTTTTATCTGAATCCAACAACAATGGTGTTTGCTTCCAGGATGGTTGAATTTCTTGAGAGAAATTTCATTCCAAAGGAATCGGTGAGAGTAAAGTAGAAATCAAGGAGTTTGAGAGAAATAATAAAAACATTGAACCCAAGGAGGTACAATAGGAATAAGGAGAATCACAAATGGTTGTCGAACCTCAAGTTCCTTATGTAACACAAAACATCATAGTTCTAGTAGAACGTGCCATGAGCTTAAAGGTTGTGATATCTTACAACTCAGAAAGGCAGTGTGTTGGTCATATGATTATGAGCCAACAACCTATCTAGAAGCTATTGAGGTACTAGAGTCTAATAAATGGCTTGAAGCCATTAGATTCTATGTACACCAACAAGGTATGACCTTGGTGGTACCACCTAAAGGGGTAAAACCCATAGGGTGCAGTTGGGTATTTAAGAGGAAGACCGACATGGATAAGCTAAAAGAGCATATTGGTTGCAAAGGGTTTCAAACAAGTTTAAGGTGTTGAACATGATTAAATCCCTTTACCAATTGTCATGATTATGTCTATTACAATTATACTTGCCATTGCAGCTTATCAAGACTATGTGATTTGGCATATGGAGATTAAAATTGCATTCCTTGAAAGAAATATCTGAGAGGATGTGTACATGACACAGCCTGAAGGTTTTATAAATCCATCAATGCAAATAAAATTTATAAGCTACAAAGATCACTCTATAGATTGAAGCAAGCATCTCAAAGTTGGAATCTTTAATTTGACAAGATAGTCAAAGAGTTTGCCTTTATTCAAAATGAAGATGAAATATGTGATTACAAAATATTTAGTGGGAGCATATTTATATTTCACATATTGGTGGGGAATAACATCCCAATACTATGAGTATTGAAACCTGACATGGAAAACACCTTATCCACAAAGGGTTTAGGTGAAGTATCCTATGTGGTAGGAATTGAGATCTATAAAGATAGTTCTGGAAAGCTTCTTGACCTAAGAAAGAGCACATATATTGGCAAGATGCTAAAAGGTTCCAGCATGAAGGATTCAATGAGAGAAAAATTGTCCATGTTAGATGGAATTAGTCTCTCCAGAACCATGTATTCCAATTCTTGATAAGAATAGTAAAACATGAGTAAGATGACATATGCATTTGTAGTTAGATCTATCATGTATGGAATATAATGTACTCATCCCATTATCTTGTATGTAATAGACATGACAAGATGATATCAGTCAGATTCCAATGAAGGTCATTGGAATGCCATAAAGAACACCCTTAAATGCTTGAAGAAGCACTAAAAGGATTAGTTACTTGGTTATGGTAATTAGGAAGAGTTGGATGTAAAGGGTTACATTGATGCAAGCTTTCGAAATGACAATGAAAATTAATTATTGCAATATTAAGTTTGTGTTCAAGTTTAAAACAAGAATTGTAAGCTGGAAAAGTTTCAAACTACAAAAAATTGCTTAATTCTATAAAATGAAGTCGAGTATCCAGGTATTATGAACACAATAGAGGATATTGTATGGATCTAGAAGTTCATATGGATGACTTATGATATGTTCCAACCATTGATGACACAGTATAAATACTATGACAACAATGGAGCTACTAGTTATGAAAGGAATGCCATATAACATACTACGACAATTCCATTTCATACAAAAGGTTGTATAACAAAGAGATGGGAATGACTGTAAGTGATGTAGTGATGTAGATGGGATTTTTCCCTCCTACACTTATTACATTTCATAAAGGTGGTGCTCAGGTACATCACTTACAGTCATTCCCATGTGTCACGATGTACCTGAGCACCACCTTTATGAAATGTAATAAGTGTATACATAACTACATCACTACATCACTACAGTTATTATACTTTTCCCTCCTACATCACTACATCACTACCTGAGATGGGAATCACTACATCACCATTATACTACGACAATTCCATAAAGGTGGTGCTCAGGTACATCGTGACACATGGGAATGACTGTAAGTGATGTAGATGGGATTTTTCCCTCCTACATGAGTTTAATATCTAGGTCGCTTGATACGCGAGACTGAGAAAAGTATGCACATGCACATGAGAGTTAAGATATGACATTGAGCTCACATATATTCTAGACAATTTGCTCTAGTTCAAGGAGCATGGATTGAACATTGAGAGGATGATGATACCATGCCTCGAGTTCAATTTGGATATCAGTGATAAAGGAATTATACAATCATTGTAACACCAATCATAGTTTGTAGGTTGAAGTTATTCTCTAACTTTTTGGATTACTTGGGTAGCAATGATGTGTTGCTAGATACCACTTATTGTCTATGATTTCATAAATTATTTATGGACGTTCACTACCAATGTAACTTGGAACCTATAGGATCACACACATAGAATAAACTTGTAATAGGATTTCATTCATGAATATAAGTTTAAACTTGATTACTAAAGAGTTTAGTATTCAATTTAAACAAAATTGGTTGAAAATTGACTTACTGGACTCTAAACTGATTGGCTCAAGTGTTGAACCAATCTGTTGGAGTGTTGGGTTGATTGAAATCACATTGGCTGAATAAGAGTTTAGCAATGGGCATGAACCAACCAGTTCACTTAGTGAACCAATCAGCTCAAGGTCTCAAACGACAAGTTCATGTAATGAACCGCCCGTTTCATTGATCAATTTGATTGGATCCAGGATTAGTGTTGACGTCATGTTATGCATTATCACATATTAATTGCCAATACAATTGTGATTGGGAAACATGATGAAATGACCAGTTCAAGGGTTGAACCGACTGGCTCACATTCCAACTGATCAATTCACTCTTGAACCGACCGTTTCACCACTTGTAGGTTGCAAAAATTCATGAAATTTCATCCCCTTCAACTCTCGCTCAGACTGGGAACCCTAACCCTGACCCTCCTGTAAAAAAGGGGTATTGGGGGCTTCTTAAACACATCAATTAGCTTTGACAATTCTTTTCTTCTCTTATTGTGGTAGCTGATAGAACCCGAGCAAGTCCTACCCATCAAAGGGAGGGATAGCAAGGGATAACAGTTATGGGAGAACAAGTTGGTGTAGTACACTGACTAGAAGGGATGAGTCCTTCTTATCCATTCTTCTAGAATGACAGCAATTCCTGGTGGTCTGTGTAGATTACTATATAGGTGAGAGGTTATTGTCTGTCACTAGGAGGATGAGGTCAACTATTGTCTATGGTGATCAACTAGGAGTTGTTGTTGACTTTGTCCAAATGCACCTTAAAGAAAGGCACACACTACTGTGAGAGTATTATCATTGGACTTGCTCCAGGTCCAAGTATAATATCGCAAACCATCCTTCCCATTACATAATTATTGATGTGATCAATTGTTCAAAGGTGAATATGGTAGTTAAATTTTATTTCGGGTGCCTATTCTGTTGTCATATTTCCCTACAAATACAATTCATGTGGGATATGCTTATTGAGGTTGTTTCTTGCAAAGAGAATTTTTTGTGATGGCATGAATGTTAAGGGAGATGTATTGTAAACTTAGGGGAGATTCCTCATTGACCATTTGAAGTCAATCCCATATGGGAGAAATTAACTATTCGATATGAGAGAGATAATGACTCCCACTTATATCTCCTTTGTATATGACATGAGCTACCTCACCATTACACATTGCTCCAAGTTAATGGATCTAAGTTATTTATAAAGGGCACACATGATCTTGATGTAGAATGACAAGATATTC
Source organism: Alisma plantago-aquatica (assembly GCA_963693085.1). Lineage (NCBI taxonomy): Eukaryota > Viridiplantae > Streptophyta > Magnoliopsida > Alismatales > Alismataceae > Alisma > Alisma plantago-aquatica. The sequence continues at coordinate 886,784,706 of OY856411.1, forward strand.
TACCTCTTCTGTCCTAAGTACTCCACATGTATGTTAAGATGCCCTACAATACAACAACCCTCCTTGAGGATTTGGGACCCTTATCCAATATCATGGAATAAATTGGTAAGTATGAACACCACCACACAAGAGAGTTATTTAAGGCACCAAAATCTCATATCCAAGAAGGAGTACATCCTATCATAGCCCAATAGCAGGAAAAAATTTGTGTGTTGCAATGAGGAAGTATCTAGGGACTAATGACATTGAGTAGTCATTGCCTCCAACAAATGCCTATGATATGTATTCGATGATGGCACATACAGAATGTATTCATATGAGCCAACAATAAATGTGGCTAAATTACAAATAAATTCATTACCATATGAATCACATCTACAAAACACACAGAGTACGAGTATGAGAGGTAGTTTGCGCATCAATATGTGACAATGTCAAGCTTCTCCAATTCATATATACCTTCACAGTCAGTCTATTGGGGGAAACTACTATCAATATCCATCATCGTCCAACCCCTATAGATATTCATATCTATATCATTAGGATCAACTATAATACCACTAGTGATTGTAGGACCTAGCAACATAATGATTATCATGTAGGGAAATTGAGGTGACAAAAAAGGCAATAGAAACTAAAATTTAAAGCATGTTCCCCCTTAACAACAAGATCAAATCTACAAAAATGTATCTAGGAAGGTAGGTTTGCAAGGTTATACCTGGTCCTAGAGCAATTCCAGTGACATTAACCTTGTAGTAGCATCCACCTTTCTTCAAGTAGAAGCCAATAATTTATTCTGGAAGCAGCACTCGAATAGTTGTCACCAATGGCCTCCTGGTCTAGCACCACAGACAGTGGTTGACGGTATCATCCTAGCAGCAGACAACAACCTCCCGCCTCTAGAGTAGTCAATGCAGACCATCAAGAGCTCCACAGTGCACTATCAGAGCCAACAAGGAGTTATCCCTTTCAAACGTCAACCTGATAGAGTTGATATGCTCTCCCATAATTGTCTCTCCCTTGTTCTTCCTCCCTTTATCAGGTAGGACTTGCCTGGAATCTCTATTGGTTACCACAACTGGAGAGGACAACAATTTTTATAGCTAATTGTCATGTCTGGGAAGCCCCCAATACCCCTCTATTTATAGGAGAGGCCAAGGTCAGGGTTCACAATCTGTGCGAGAGTTGAAAAGACATAATTCACAAATTTTCTGGAACCCACGCATGGTAAACCGATCGTTTCATGAGAAAACTAGTTGTTTTATGTAGCAAACCAGTCATTTCATGCAGTTTCCTATTCTGAATCAAATTGGTAATCAATGCCTAATTAATGCTAAACATGACATCATCATCTATCCTTATTCCAGTCGAATTAGAAATTGAACTGAGTGGTTCATACCATGAACTGATCAGTTGGGACATATGAATAGGTCGGTTCACTATGTGAACTTGTTGTTTCACACCTTGGTTCAACCATTGATCATCCAATGTTGATTCCAATTGACCTGACAATCCAACCGATTGGTTCAACACTTGAACCGATCGGTTCAGAGTCCATTCAATCAATTTGAACCTTATCTATTTAATTGAATACCTAAATGCTTTTAGTAATCAAGTTAAGCATCATTCATGAATATACTCATGTTCCAAGTGTATCCTATGTGTGTAACCCTATAGGTCTGGAATTATGTTGGCACTGAATGTCCATAACTAATTATGGCATCACAAGCAAAGAGCAACATCTAGCAACACATCATTGCTACCCAAGTAATTGAGAAAGTTGGTGAACAACATCAACCTACAATCTATGATTAGTGTTACTGTGATCATATAGTTCCTTTATCTCTGATATCTAGATTGAACTCGAGGCATGGAATCGTCATCCTCAACGTTCAATCCATGTTCGTTGAACTAGAGAAGACTGTATGAGATGCACCTGAACTCACATATCACATATTGAGTCACATGAGTATGGTCATGCATTTCTCAGGCTCTCTTATCAAGAGGCCTTCGATATCAATATCCTATAGGAGGGACAAATCCTATCTACATCACAGACATTCTATCCCCATGTGCCACAGTGCACCCAAGCATCACCTTTATAGCAAGCCTTATTCAGGATCACAATGGATGATGTCAACGTACATGAACGACATGTGATGAATGCAGTGGCTTCATGTCTAAGAACAACAATCACCACTATCACTATGAGAGATGATTCTGAATACCATTCCATGATATCCATGTATCACTCTCAAGGTGGATCTGTTTGATACATTGTTCCCTAACATGTGTTTGTGTGCTTAACTTTATATCACATACCATGACTAATGAGGCTCTGACATTATCTAGCACACACTCTAGTCTTATGTATTAATGTTGTCTATTTTGCTTCCACGGTAATATCTGACTAGGGACATAACAAGATAGTATGTAATTTTATCATACATATGATCTCATCGTTCAGGTCCTCAACCTAAAGACATATGTCATCGATTAACATCATTCTTTAGACATCTATTATGTATGTTTCACCATCTCATGAGTGAGACAAACATATAGATGGAATGACCTTTATTATCATCAAATCAAGTATATAATGCCATACTTCAATCATCATATGATTGGCTCTTTGGGCATACATACCAATAGACTCATGCTTGCACTTAGATCCAATCACCCACAAATCTTATTCCAAGCGATCTTAACATGTCTGTCATGTTCTGATATGCAAGCACTTTTATAGTGGGTTAGAAACATTTGCTTCAAGTTGGTATATGCAAGTTTCACATCTCTTTGTTGTGCAACTTTTTGCATGATATGGAAGTTTCGTAGCATGCTATCTGAGATTCCATGCCTATCCAATAGCTCCATTGTTGTCACATTATTTCTATTGTTCTCATAACCCCAGGATACTCAGCTTCTATTGTATAATTTGCACAATTATCTCTAGCTTAGAACTTTGCCAGCTTGCAATTCTTATTTTAAGGTCAAACATTATTTAGATTGCGATCATTGATTTTATTTTTCATTTTGGAACCTTGCATTGGTGTAACCTTTTACACCCAACTCTTCCTTATTACCATAACCAAACAGCAAGTCCTTTTACTGCTTCTCAAGTACTTAAGGATGTTCTTTTATGGTATTCTAGTGACTTTCACTAGGATCTGATAGATACCCACTCGTCATTTCCAATACATACAAGTTTGCTAGATGAGTATATATCCTTTTGTCATGTATAATACATATGAGATAATGGGATGAGTACATTGCATACATGATAGTTCCAATTGTGAATGCATATGGCATCTCACTCATGTATTCCCATTCTTCACAAGAATTGGAAAAATGGGCTCCAAAGAGACTAATTCCATGGAACATAGATAAGTTTTCTCCCAATGGATCCTACATGTTGAACCCTTCATCATATTGCCAATGTATGTGCTCTTTCTTAGGTCAAGAAGCTTCTCAATTCCTATCACATAGGATGCTTCACCTAAGGCCTTCATTGAGAAGGCACTTTCCTTGTCAGGTTGTAACATTTGTTATATAAGGATATTATTCCCCATCAACATGTAGAATACAAATATGCCCCCACTAAATCTTTTGTAACCACATATTTCATCTTCATTCTGACTCAAGTCAAACTCTTTGACAATATTGTTAAATTGAAGATTCCATATTCTGAGATGTTTGCTTAATCCAAATATTGACCTTTGTGGCTTAAATAATTTATTTTCAATGTTGGATTTATAAAACCTTCATGTTGTGTCACATACATATCCTCATATTTCCAATTAAGGAATGCAGTTTTAACATCCAATTTGCCAAATCTTATAGTCATATTAAGTTGCAATGGAAAGCATGATCCTAATGGATTCAACCATGACAACTGGTGAACCAATCTGCTCATATAGGTTTTTACACTTCTATCCATGTCATCCTTTTCTCAAAGACCCAAATGCAGCCAATGGGTTTTACGCCTTCAGGTGGATCCACCAAGGTAATACTTTGTTGGTTCACATGGAGACCATCTTTGATCTCATGGCCTCAAGACATGATTTAGATTCTTTGTTCCTCAATAGCATCTAGGTAGGTTGTTGGTTCATCATTTATGACCAACTCACCGCCTTTCTCGAGGTGTGTTCTGCTAGATCTATGAGTTTTGTGTTACATAGGAACTTGATATTCCACAACAATTTGTGATTTTCTATGTTCCCATTATACCTCTTTAGGTTTAGTGTTTTATTGTTTGTCTTGGCCATTTTTAGTTCTACTTTTCTCCCAATGATTCTTTTGGAATTAAATTTCCTTTAGGAATACATCTATCCTGGAAACAAACATCTTTGTTGTTTATTTGGTATAAGAGTAGTATTTTAACAAAATAACATTTATGTGATTTATGGATAAAGCTTTTTAAGAAACTATTTTCTTATTAAGTGTTCATCCCTAATCACTTTAAAATACATATCAAGACTCATTCCATGCCATATCTCATGTGGTTTCTTTTGAACCATTTTACACGGTACATCGTTTTAGTGTAAAGCATGTGCCCAAAAAGGAATTTGGAATATAGGCTAGTTTTATTGATAACTGAACCGTGACTTAACAAGGTGTGATTCCTTCTCCTTAACACATCATTATGTTTCTGGTGGAGTTCATTGTGATACACTATCACAGTCTCTCCAGGAGGTCCTCAATCTCTTAGTTTAAAATATTTCAACATTGACCATATCAAAGTGTCCTAATACTTTTACCAAGTTAGTTACGTACTTCATTCATGATCTCATTGAACACTCCAAGAGATTCATATTTGTATTTCATTAAATACAAACTTACATATCTATTGATATCATCAATAAATAAAATGAGGTATTGGTAACTGCCTTTAGCATTTATTCTAAAGATCTATGTACATCAATATGTACGAGTCTTAATAGAATGGTCGCTCTCCCACTACATCTAGTGAAGATGCTTTTGTTATATTGCACAATAAATATGAGTTGCATGTCTGTATTGGCTCAATAACCAAAAGAGTCCAGATAACCATCATTATGGATTCTATAAATGCATTTCTCATCCATGTGCTCTAGATGACAATGCTATAGGTATCCATTGTTAGAGTTATCAGATCATTCAGTATATGTGTCATACACATTTGTCTTCAAAACTATCAAGTATAGTTTGTGAGACATAGGGCATTGACATGAAACATGAATTATTGTCCATACAAGATACATGATGTTTTCATCAATAATAACAATTCACTAATTCTATTACATGCCCATGAATGACAATTTCCAATTGCATTGGCAACAACCCTTGCTCTGTATAGTTTCTAACTTGCTTCTTCTCAGGTCTTGAAGTGGAGATCTCTATATTACTCTTCTTCGTGAGATCCTCTATATAAAAGGTAGTTCCCTTACCAATGTCCAATTGGTGACAATGGTGGCATTTTCCTTCCTTAATAAAAAGGACAGATTCCTTTTGCACACCCCTCTCCTTATCTTGAGTGCAGAAGACTTGGACTTAAGCTTAGCCTCAAAACTCTTCTTGGCCTTGTATTTTTCATTGGACTCATTTATGTCGATTACCGTCACATATTTTTTCTTCTTCAATAACATGCCAAGCATTTGATAAACTAGCTATATGATTTAGTCAATGATTGTCGAATCATATCCATGGTCAACTCTTGACCTAAGAGAAACCCAGTTTCTCCACATACCCAATCATATTGAGCACATGGGACTCCAGTGGATCTCCCTTTATCATTTTGCACTCAAACAATGCTTTAGAGACATTATACCTTTCTTGATTTACATGATTCTTAATATGTGTTACCATCTCACATGTTTTTGTATTGTTCGTGCAACTCATAGTTCATAAAACATAGCATAAGGTACTCATGGTTTATGACATCAATGACATGCTTAAAGTAAGCATCCATTTCAGCCTCAGGTACATTTGGAGGGGTTCATCTGGCTCTGGTCTTTTAAGGACATAGAGCTATCGCTCATTGGTGAGGACGCTTCTCAAAGTCTTAAACCATATGTGGAAGTTTATCCTATTTTGTCCCTCTCAAGGACTCGTCACAATGATAATGTATTTGTATTTCTCTACACAAGAATATTGCAACTTTTTAAAACATTTTGATTAATTTGATTTGATAAGTTCATGATATTAATTAGACCTTTAACTAATTGTTGCTCCCACTCTTTCGTTCAAATTGATAACCCTCATGTATCAATTCGGAAGACAGCGAACAATCTTCTAGTGATCCAAGATTCATATTCCATCAAATCATGATTCAACTTTGGTTGATCACCCACAACTTGACTATTTAGGTAGATAACATTTCTTGATTCCATCTCATGCAACTCTTGGATAAATGGTGTGCACAAATCCTTGTTACCAATCCATCTGTTTGCTTCTAGGTACTTAATCTCATTAAGATCACCTAGTTAAGCCTGACCCAAAATCCAACATGATAGAGTATGTACCCTGCTTTGGCATATCTAGACACCTACCATCACACTTCGACGAGATAGACAATGCACCATGATTTGGCGTAACCTATGCTTGGTCACTCAAGCTTTTCATGTGTATCACTTATGGTAAGAATCTAAGACTTAATATTTTTTGAGGGATTTTATATATAAATGCACATACATATCCAATCACCACATACTTATAGTATGCATCATATGCATGTTATAACCACAATGAGAATTATACAATATAAAATACACAAGTGATGGTTATGACATACTATTGTAATTCCTTAGATCCACAAGGAATTACTACCACCTAAGGTCCACATCATATGCGACCTATTATTGATGAAGATTTGTGCTTGAACCAATCTAGGTTGATCGATTCAACTCTTGAACTAGTCGGCTCACCTCCTGGTCACTCAGTTGGGTTCTTGAAATGGTCGTTTGGTTCTCATGTCCAAGTGGCATCTAGACACCTCCAACCGATTGGTTTGGCCACTAGTCGATCAGTTCATCCTCCTATCATTTGTCTTCCATTGTCCTCTAGTCGATTGGTTCATCTCATGAACTAGTCGGTTTATCTTGTATAGAATGTCTTCTCACAATGAAACATAAATTATAACCATCCTATTTCTTGTTACATTGTATAAGGAAAAATCTCGAGTTACATTCAAGGGGAAATATGCAGAAGAGCATTATCTACATTTGGATAGGAGAGAGAGGCTTAGTATGCAAACCAAGATATAAATAGACATAAACAACCACAACCATGCACACATAGATCTAGGGTTATTGGCCACAACCATGCTAAACATCCACTATAAAAATAGATTTTAGGAAAACATGTGTAAATTGCATTAATATATATATATATATATATATATATATTTGTGAATCATATGTGGTATTTAATTAGACATGCACATTAATCAGCTTAATATTCTCATCATATGTAATAAAAATAAATCCAATCATATCGATTTAAATCCAGGTACACTGTAAATTGGCATGGCTCTGATATCACTATAGGCAAATTAGGGCGACAGATAAGGCAACAGATATATAAAATTTAAAGCCCAATTCGCCTTAGCAGCAAGATCGCATCAACAACAATGTATTTAGAAAGGAAGGGTTTCAAGTTTATACTTGGGCCTAGAGAAATTCCAGTGACATTAACCTTGAAGTAGCGTTTGTCTTTCTTCAAGTAGCAGCAAGTGACTTCTTGTGGCAGTAGAACTCGAACAATCGTTACCAAAAACCTCTTAATCTGGCACTAAAGACAACAGTTGACAATGTCCTCCTAACAGCAGACAATAGCCTCCCACCTCTAGAATAGTCCATGTGGACCATAAGGAACTCCACGTTGCATTATCGAAGCCAATAGGAAGGAGTTAGCCCTTCGAATATCAACCTCCTAGAGTTGATATGCTCTCCCACAATTGTCTCTCTATTGCTATCCCTCTCTTTATTAGGTAGGACTTGCTCAGGCTCTCTATTGGTTACCACAACCAGAAAGGATAATAATTCTCAGAGTGAATTATCATGTCTGGGAAACCCCAATACCTCTCTATTTATAAGAGAGGCCAGGGTCAGGGTTCCCACTCTATGCGGGAGTCGAAAGGACAAAATCTACAATTTTTTTGGAACCTGCGCATAGAAAGCGGGTCATTTGCATAGCCAACCGGTAGTTTCATGAGCAAATCATTCTTTTTGCATTACGAACTGGTCATTTCGTGCAATTTCATGTTCTTAATCAAATTAATAATCAATGTCCCATTAATGCTAAACATGACATCAACATCCACTACTAAAATAATGGTCTATAGTGTCAGTTTTTTAAGCTTGTCGTGTCACTTTTTAACCAACACCTAAGTGGTCGTCGCTATAGAATTTGCTCTATAGGGTCGGGTTTTTTGAACAAAGAAAACCGACCTTATAGAGTAAAAACTGACCCAAGAGGATGTAAAAAAACCTGACCCAAGCGAGAAAGAAGAGGTTGTAAGGTTGGTTATTCCTAAAAAATCAACCCTAGAAATGTCTTGTAAGGTCGATTATTGCTAGAAAACCGACCCTATAAAGCAACAGAGGTTTTCTCGGTTGAGAAATACTTTGACCGATAAGGATTTTGGTTGAGAAAATTGTCGACCGAGAATGTACTGTCTTAAGCTTTTAGAGGTCTTCTAAGGTCAGTTTTTTCTAAAAAAAATGACCTAATAGAGTACAAAAAATGAGCGTTCTGATCACATTGCCTATAAGGTCGGTTATTCCTAAAAATCCGACCCTATAAATCAACAGAGTTCCTATAAGGTCAGTCTTGCTCGGTCGAGAAATACGTCGACCGAGAAGGATTTCGGTCGAGAAAATTGTCGACCGAGAATGTACTATCTTAAGCTTCTTAAGAGGTCTTCTAAGGTCAGTTATTTCTAAAAAAAACTGACCTTATAAAGCAACATAGGTTTGCTCGGTCGAGAAATACGTCGACCGAGTGATCTCTAAGGTCGGTTATATTTGAAAACTGACCCTAGAGATCTCTAAGGTCAGTTATTTAAAGAAAACCGATCGAATAGGGAAGCGAGTACCTGATAAGTTAGCGTTGAAGCTATTAGGTCGGTTATTTTAAAAAAAACAGATGCAGTAGGTCTCTAAGGTCATTTTTTTTAAATAACTGACCCTAGAAGTCACTTTTTTTAAAGAAACATTCTGCAGAACAAAAACCTATAGACCAGAAATCTGCTTTACACAGTTCAAACCCTACAATAGAAATAGACTTGCAAATGCAATGATGCAAGCCAGAAAATGCATTCCAAAGCCATTTTCTAGATTTTATGTCCAATCCTTTTTGAATTGATGTATCAATCTCCAAACCACACACATTCATAACAACAATAATTCAAAATATTCAGTTGAGACATACTCATACACATAGCACATACTAACATTCATGCAAGTCTAAGATAGATTCATTCAGTTGAGACATAGCACATACTAACATTCATACACATAGCACATACTAACAAAAATGATAGATTGCAAGTCTAAGATGATATTAAAATTTATGTCAGATATAAAAGTAAATTTGATAGAGTTTCAAAATTACATACACAAATGAAGCTATGCATTCACTCCAATGCTATAGTCACTTCATTAAGAAAAGCCTCTGACCACTCTTCTCAGAATTCATTTAACTCATCAAGTGTGTAAGGCTGAGTTGTAAAGATCTGCAACAGAAAATGCACATGCTAATATTTTATAAAATTTGTACATCTCACTTGTAAATTAATGATGTTATTCTTATTACCTGATCTATAGTCTGAATGTCATTTGATGCTCCTTTGATAATAGCTTGCATATATTTCATTACATAGTAGCCACAAGCCCAATCATTATTTTGTATATGACACTACAAATACAGAATTATACTTAATGTTAGTAAACTACTATAAATAGAGTTGAGATAAGAATATAAGGGTTGACATATAAGAGTTGGCATATACATTACTATAAGAGTTGTAAATACATAAGACTAAACTGTCAAAGTAGTTACCTTGATATTTTTCAAAGTCAATGTCTTTAATTTAGTGGGTATTATTCCTCCACCTTCACGAAAAGCCTTTATACCCCTATCAATTAATTGATTACGATAGTTGTCAAAATAGAAATTCTAAGTAGAAATATCATGTTGAAGCATAACAATTGATGTGGTAGAAACTAAATTTATGCTTACTCCGTAGTTGACAATTTCAGTTTGTGACTCCTTGTTACTCCCATTGGGTCAAAATAATAAAAAGTCATCAATTTTGGGACAACCACCACTAGTTCCCAATGTCTAGATCTGAGTAAAATGCATATTGAAAACAAATATTAGAATTATAAATTTAGTCAATATTAGAATTATATTGAATGATAATACTTACTTGACGTTAAAAGGAATTAGGATAATTTCCTTTCCCACACTAGCAAAATATTTGAATGCAATACAGAAGTACTCATTCACATCCTCAAAGTGTGTCTCCACTTGACTAGTGATTGAAGGAACTAAGAATCCAACATTCCTTATATCAAAGTTTGTTGTCTCGGTATATAAATGGTTGTAAAACATTTGTAATCATTTCATATATTAGAAATAAGCTAAAAATGTACATTGGAGTTTTCAATATTGATGAATCCTTACCTTATCCATACTTCTAATATCAAAGTATTTAGCCATTCATATCGTAAAAAATCTTTAATATCATCAAGAAAAATAAAATTCTCAAAGTCCCTCCCAAATGCATCTTCTGTTAAATTGACCAACATATGTGATCCCAAGCTTTGGTTGACTAAGTATCAATACAAACATTTATATTTGCTTCCCAATTCGTCGAATGTAGCTTCAGGAACGAAAGATGGTTTGGGCATAGGAGGATGACTAGTAGAATTTTTACTTTTTGATTTACAAACATGTTAATTAAATTACATACTTATATTACATGAGTTCATATATGTAGTCAAATATGAAAAACCTGGTAGATTTTAGATATATACCTTTCATTGACAACCAAGTGTTTAGGCCAACCCACCATAGCACCCTCTGCTTATTCAACTGTACTATATTCATGATTATATATGGGCAGTGGTTTGTCCCCCATTCCGTCATACACAAGATGGATGGACACATGACAAATGTCATTAGAAACTCGTTGGCAATGCAATATACCACCGAGGTTGTATACCTTATCCGCTACCACAAAATTATACTCTGGAACCTCCACTGCAAGTTTACAGTTCATACAAACCTAGAATTGAAATAATAAAAGTTATATACGAAGCAATAAACCATATACCTACTACAACTATATATATATAATCATATATATATATATATATCATACTAATAACACAACATATAGAACAAAAACTTACTGCAGATTGTTGTGGTGGGTCATTGGGAGTGCTCCCATGACCTTCTATAGTTGGAGCATGGGCTTGTACCTCATCGTCTGAGAGCCGCACATTTTGAATAGGTTGAGAAGGTTGAGTAGGCTGAAATGAAGACATTATTTCTTTTACTTTATGTGCTACTAATGCTTCAACTTCCTCTTGTATAAGACCTCTTGCACGACCTCTTTTAGATTGTGAAGGGCCAAAATAAGACTTGAATCCTATGTCAGCTCCTAATCCCCTAACACGGCCAGGATGCTCCTCTGTACCAAGAGCAACTGATAGTTCATCCATGTGGCTAGTTGGGATGAACTTTCTTCCTTCCTTTGCTCATGGAGATCAATTTATTCATAGTTAAAAAAATATGAAATCACAATATCAATTAGATATAAATAAATCTAAGTTTGTGGGAGTTACTCTTTACTTCGTTGGGATAAACCTACAATCTTTTGTGCCACCTCTTTAGTTGTAGTGTTGACAATTTCACCTGCTCGATTCTTTCTAGCATCAATCCACTGCAAGTTTTGGGATGGACGCTCATCTTGAGTTGTACCAGACACTTCTCCAGAAGAGAGTTGCTTCTCTTATAGTTGGTGGTGGAAGGCATAACCACTGGGCCCCAAGCGATGGTCATGCACATTTTTGGCCCGTCTTTCCTTTTGGGCCTCGTGGATAGCCTGATCATTTGAAATGAGGTATTGCAATTTAGACTTGGCAAACATATATAAAAAAATTCACCTCCTTAATTGTATAACATTAAAGATTCATACAATACATCACAATCTTTATTACCTGAAACTCTTCTGTGTTCCTAGCTGCAACAAATCTTTCCCACACCTCAAGATCTATAAAAACATACATATCTATTGCTTTCTTCTTTTGTTTAGGATTATCTATAAATTCCCTTTTGAGATATGTCTTAAAAGCCCTCCATCGTACACCACAATGTTGTAGCACTTTTTTCTTGTGATCTTTTTCATTTAGATGAAAAGCGCCCTATACATGCAAAAGAAGCAATAATGTTGTCTTAAAAAGGATATGTCTTTCCAAGCATACTAAATTAGAATCAATAAACAAAAATATATTAAATTAATATCACTTCCACTCACAGATATATCTTTCCATAGGAGGTCTTTTAAGGCATTAGAAACATCATGCCAATTTTCTATATCTATTAGCACCTTACTACACGCGGTCGCCCCTACGTAATGCTTGAAAGCACTAGCATGTTCCCCAATAGGTGCTCCTGTGACATCAAATTGGACTGCCAATTTCTCCCCTTTGGCCCTGAGCTCCTGTAGCCTATGCATTAGTGTGGGACCTCTACTTTTCTTAGCATCACCACAACCATCGACATGGTGCTCATGCTCAGAATGTTCATCTTCACTTGCCATTTTAGAACCTGCAAGTATACATGATAAAAGAAACATAAGTGATAATAAAAGCACAAGTGATTGAATGATATATGATGTATATTTAAAAGATTACGTGCTTGAATGAAAATAAAATAAATAATTCAAAGAATGCATGCCTCTAGTATTGGTTGAGTTGTTAGTAAAGTAAAATTCTTTCAGCATGGTCTTGACGTTTATAGTATTCATCGGTGTTATCTTCAACATTTACACTTGGCAAACCAACTGAGAATGGGCTGGAATCATCATACTTTTCATAATATTCTTCTCCATGTATAAGATATATACTAAACTATCTTTTTCCATGAAGAATGACAGACCAATTTTAATTTTCCGGGTCATCAATATAGAATACTTATTTTGCTTGGTCTGCCATGATGAATGGCTCATCTTTCTCACCAATCTTTTCAAAATTCACCAATTTGAAACCCAACTCATCCACTAAAACTCCTTTGTTGTTGTCAACCCAATTACACCTAAAGATAGGAACTCTAAAATTTGTATAGTCTAATTCCCATATGTCCTCAATGACGCCATAATATGACATCTCAGCTTTGTGTGGTCTTTTATCTTTGACACTAGAAAAATACAACGAACAAGCTTGAACAGTGACCCCACTATTTTGGACTAAACTACTTTCATCTTGACTCTTTGTGTAGTATGAAAATACATTTATGCCATAACCTTCATATGACATGACATCCATTTTTGGTTTAAAGGTGAGCCATTTTATGTTCTCAGCAACATTATTCGGCGATTCAGATAGTTGATTAAATACTTTCTCTTCAAACCACCTAATAAATGTTCAATTATGCTCTCTTGCAAGCCACATTGAACTATATCGCGGATGATTTTTCTTGATAAGATCATTGTGTTCTGTGATGTAGCTACTAACTTCATCGATGTTGTGTAAAATATACAAATGTGCTTGTTCCCACAACTCACGATTGATTCCTTTCACTCGTCCTGCCAGAGTTCCTTTGCCACGATAAGATTCAGTGTGATGCGAATTTTTTAGAACACTAGAAGTTTCATTGCAATTCAAAAAATCATTGCAAAAGTCCATCACCTCCCTAACCACATAACCCTCAATAATACTCCCTTTAGGACGATAACGATTCCGAACATCACCTTTAAAACACTCATGTAGCATTCAAATGGATACATCCAGTGTAAGAAAATTGGACCCAACATCTTCACCTCCCTTGTAATATGTACTACAAGATGAACCATGATATCAAAAAATGAAGGAGGAAAGTACATTTCAAGCTGACACATGGTAACAATTACATCTTTCTGCAATTTATTGAGAGTGTCAGGATGTATCACTTTGTTGCATATTTCATTGAAGAAGAAACAGAGTCTTGTGATTGCAAACCTTACATGCTTTGGAAATATAGATCGAATAGCCATAGGTAAAATTTGTTGTATTAAGGTGTGACAATTGTGAGATTTGAGACCTATTAACTTCAGATCCTTCTTTGATACCAATCTATAATATTAGATGAGTATCTTTGTGGAACCTTAATATTATACAAGCACTCACAAAAATTCTTTTTCTCCTGCTTTGATAAAGTGTAACAAGTTGGTGGTAAATATGTACGGTGACCCCTGATCTCCACTGATAATTCTTTTCTTATACCCATTATTTCTAAATCTTTTCTAGATTTGATGTCGTCTTTAGTCTTTCCTAGTATGTTCAATAGTGTACCAATGATGCTATCACAAACATTTTTTTAACATGCATGACGTCAATGCAGTGTCTAATTGCCAAAGATCCCCAATAAGGAAGATCCCAGAATATTGACCTCTTCTTGTATAGAGATTTGTCACATGCGAGAGTATGACTACTTGAACTCTTTCCAAATTCATTAACAATATGTTTCACTCTATCATATACAACATTTCCTGGTATAGGTTTAGGATCACTTCGTTCCTCAGTTGACCCATTAAAGGTTTTGTGTTGCCTTCGATAAGGATGCACTAGTGGGAGAAATCTCAGATGACCAAGATATATGATTTTACCACCATGTTTCAACCGGATTGAATCGGTATTTTCCTCACAAATAGGACATGATTTGTATCCTTTTATGCTATATCCAGACAAATTTCCATAAGCTGGAAAGTCATTAATTGTGCAAAACAACATAGCATGCAAACTAAAGATCTCTTTACGTGAAGCATCATATGTCATAACACCTTCTTCCCATAGTTTCATTAGGTCATCAATTAGAGTTTGAAGGTAAACATCAATATCATTTCCAGGTTGCGTGGGCCCTGATATCAATATTGACAACATGAAATACTTATTTTTCATACACAACCAAGGAGGAAGATTGTATATAACAATCATAACAGGCCATGTGCTATGTTGGCAGCTTAATGTACCATAAGGATTCATTCCATCTATACAGAGTCCAAGTCTTAAGTTTCTTGGTTCTTTACCAAATTGAGGGTATAATAAATCAATTTTCTTCCATTGTGGTGAATCAGATGCATGTCGTAGGATGCCATCATCATTGTCCTTTAACTCCCCATGACAAGACAAATTTTGGGCATCTTCTGTATTAGCAAATAAGCGTTGAAATTGTGGTATTATTGGTAGATACCACATCACCTTGGTAGGAGAGCCATTTTTAGCCTTAGATGAATTTGTGGTCTTATACCTTGACGCACCACATTTTGGACAATTTATCAAATTACTATAGTCCTTCTGAAATAACACACAATCATTTAGACATGCATGAATCTTCTTAGCCTCCATTCCCATTGGGCACATTATTTTCTTTGCTTGATATGTTGAAATTGGAAGCTCGTTGCCTTTAGGAAGAATTTCCTTTAACAAAGACAACAGTGAAGTGAAACTCTTATCGCTCCACTGGTTTTGAGCTTTAAGAGTATATAATCGCATCACAGCACTCAACCTCGTGAACTTGGTACAACCCTTATATAATGGTTTTTCAGCATCATGGACAATGTTTGCAAATAAAGAAGGTGGATCAATGACATTGTCCCAACAATTACGTAGCATCTCATCAACCATATCATCCTGAATTGGGTCATCTTGAATCGGTTCATCATTGACATTATCATCATTATCTATATCTTCTATGCCACAACTATAACTATCGACATTTTCTAATCCATAATTAAATTTCTCTCCATGCCAATACCATTCATTATAACCTTGTATGATCCCATTGCATATGACATGATTCTTAATTTCCTCACCAGTATCAACTTTCAAAATGTTACCACAATTTCTACATGGACAATATAGCCTATCTTTAGGTAGTTTCCTATGTTCCTCAGCAAATCTGATAAATTCATCAAGACCTTTGGCAAAATCTAGATTGCAATGGTTCTTGATAGACATCCAACTTCGATCCATTTTCTATATCACATTAAAATTAATTATAAAACTAAGCATTTAATATTGATACTATAAGCTGTAAGTTTTTATTGATAGAACGTTAATTACTTTTATACTAAAGTGTACAACCTATCCCATTTTTGAATATTTAATCTCACTAGCAACTGTATAATGTATGTTTAGTCTTGAAGAAAATTTCGGCAACATTTCCCCTAAGTTCTCCAAGTACACCAATGTAAATGGCAAATAACCACTCACATATGTACCTAGAGAACAAATGAGGAAATCCTAGTGAAATTTTCTTCAAAACTAAACATACATTATACATTTACATCCTAAGTGAGATTAAATATCCAAAAATAGTCTCAGACCGAGAACTATCCAAAATTTATTCCTAATGAGTAAATTTGAACGGGTTTCTAAGTTGATACATGCATAAATGTATTATTGTCATATTTATATATTAAGTTAAACATCATGCATCGATGATCTCATCTATAAACCCTAAAGTGTCAATTTGGGACTACACAATTCCTATCCTCATATTTCTAGAATGTATACAATGATTACATATGTGACTGATAATAAAATGTAGATATGAAAGAATACATATTTTTATTATTGGTTGGGTTACTAGTCAAATACAATGGAAAAACAATGTAATTGACCTGAGCTGCCGAGATGAAAATGAGAGAACTATGAGAAAGAGGATGACTGGTTGTTGGATTACTCTGTTGATTAGTTAAAGACCTACAGTTGAAGAGGTGAGGGTTCAGTATATGGGGGTATACGACTGCAATGACGTTGTATAAAATGTGTTGAATAGACTTAAAAAAATACATCATTTATGGGTAAATGACTACAATACCGTCGAAGCAAAAGCCATATCAAATATAGGATATTTCCCATGGGATATCTCCCATCAATTTTTTTTGAAACATACATCATTTATGGGTATACGACTGCAATGACGCCCATTTACAGGTCTTGAAGCCACCCTAAAACCCAAATGATGCACGACAGTCATAAATCCTAGCACTCATATAAAAGACTATACAAAGCAACAATGGCGAAAGAAAGGAGGAAGAGGCATGTATCCTATACATGTCCAACACAGAAAATGAAGCTCACAGTAAACTCAGAGAGACGGGAGAAGCATTACATATGTGCACATTGGGAGAGTGAGGCGGCGGAGACAGTACCTTGATCGGTTGGAGATTGCTACTCTAGAAGTCGATCTGCTCCGGCGGTGGGGAAGCTTGTGCGGGAGAAGAGTCGGAGCGAGAAGGCAAGGTTGCAGCAGCCCTTGCAATGCCGGAGGCATCGTCGCCATCCAAGGAAGAAAGCGGCGACTGGGCGTTGTTGTCCAAGGAAAGTTGTGTCAAAGATGGTGGTTAGGGAGGCAACACTTACAGTGCCGGAGGCGTCATCTCTGTCCAAGGAAGAAAGCGAAGGCTGGGTGTTGTCGTCCAAGGAAAGTTACGCCGAAGATGGTGGTTGGGGAGGCGACCCTTGTAGCGCCAGAGGCGTTGTCACCGTCCAAGGAAGAAAGCGACGGTTGAGTGTCATCGTCATCTAAGGAAAGCAGCATAGCTCGAAACCCTCACGAGCTCGCGAGGTAATAACCAAAGTTGTAGGTAAGAAAAGATGCAAAGAAGAATAGCGGGAATATCGGCAAAGAAGAATAGTGGAAATAACCTATAGCTTGTGGGGCGACCTATAGCGTCGGTTAACAAGGGAAAACTAATGCTACGGGTGAAATGCTGCCCGTGTTTTTGTCTTGGTCGAGAATTTTTTCGACCGAGATGCCCTACAAGGTTGGTTATAAGCAAAAAAAATTGACCCTAGAGGTACTTATACATGCACAAAGGCAAAATGGAGCCAATTTTTGTCTCGGTCAAGAATTTTGTCGACCAAGATGCCCTACAAGGTTAGTTATAAGGAAAAAACTGACCCTAGAGGTACTTATAAATGGTGCCCACATTTTTGTCTCAGTCGAGAATTTTGTTGATTGAGATGTCCTACAAGGTCGATTATAAGCAAAAAACTAACCCTAGAGGTACTTATACACGCATGAAGGCAAAATGGAGCCAATTTTTGTCTCGTTCGAGAATTTTGTTGGCCGAGATGCCCTACAAGGTCGGTTATAAGGAAAACAACCGACCCTAGAGGTACTTATAAGGCAAAATGGTGCCCACATTTTTGTCTCGGTCGAGAATTTTGTCGACTCAGATGCCCTATAAGGTCGGTTATAAGCAAAAAATTCGACCCTAGAGGTACTTATACACGCGCGAAGGAAAAATGGAGCCAATTTTTGTCTCGGTCGAGAAGTTTGTCGACTGAGATTCCCTACAAGGTCGGTTATAAGGAAAAAAATCGACCCTAGAGGTACTTATAAGGCAAAATGGTGCCCGCGTTTTTGTCTCGGTCAAGAATTTTGTCGACTGAGATGCCATACAAGTCGGTTATAAGCAAAAAACTGACCCTAGAGGTACTTGTACACGCGCGAAGGCAAAATGGAGCCAATTTTTGTCTCTATTGAGAATTTTGTCGACCAAGATGCCCTACAAGGTTAGTTATAAGGAAAAAACCAACCCTAGAGGTACTTATACACGCGCGAAGGCAAAATCAAGCCTATTTTTGTCTCAATCAAAATTTTTTTTGACCAAGATTCCCTATAAGGTCGGTGATAAGGAAAAAAATGACCCTAGAGGTACTTACACACGTGCGAAGGCAAAATGGAGCCTATAAAGCAAGGTTTGCTCGGTCGAGAAATACGTCGATGAGAAATTTCGGTCGAGAAAATTCTCAACTGAGAAAGTACTGTCTTAAGCTTCTTAGAGGTCTTCTAAGGTCGGTTTTTTAAGAAAACCGACCCAAGAGGTCTTAAATAGTGCTCACATTTTTTGTAGACATATAAGGCCGATTATTTGGAAAAACCAACCCTATAGATCGGGGCGTGAAGCCAAAATTTTCACCATGGGAAACTTAATGGGTCGATATTCTGATCCCATTTCCTATAAGGTCAGTTATTTTATAAAAATCGACCCTATAGAGATACACTACAAGGTCGGTTATTTTAAGAAAACCGACCCAAGTGGTCTTAAGTGGTGCCCGCATTTTTTATAGACATATAAGGTCGGTTATTTAGAAAACCGACCCTATAGAGATACACTACAAGGTCAGTTATTTTAAGAAAATTGACCCAAGAGGTCTTAAGTAGTGCCCGCATTTTTTGTAGACATATAAGGTCAGTTATTTGGAAAAACTGACCCTACGGGCAGTGACGTTATTGGCCAAAAATGTAGTAGTGATCAATCCTTATTCCAATTGAATTGGCAATTGAAATGGGTTGTTCATCCCATGAATCCTTATTCGATTCACTATGTGAACCGGTCGTTTCACACCTTGATTCATCTTTTAATCAACCAATGTTGATTCCAATTGACCTACCACTCCAACCGATCGGTTCAACACTTGAAACGGGCGATTTAGAGTGCAGTCAGTCAATTTTAAGCTTTATTTGTTAAATTGAATACCTAAACACTTAGTAATCAAGTTAAACATTATTCATGAATATACTCCTATTCCAAGTGTATCCTATGTGTGTGACCCTATAGGTCCATAATTATGTTGGCAATCAATGTCCATAACCAATTATGACATCGCAAGCAAAGAGCAGCATCTAGCAGCACATCATTCCTACCTAAGTAATTCGAAAAGTTGGAGAACAACTTTGACCTACAATCTGTGATTAGTGTTACCATGATTGTATGGTTCCTTTGTCTCTGATATCTGGATTGAAATAGAGGCATGGAATCGTCATCTTCTCAACATTCAATCCATGTTTGTTGAACTAGAGAAGACTGTCTAATATGTATGCGAGCTCACATATCACATATTGAGCACATGAGTATGACCATTCATTTCTCAATGTCGCTTATCAAGAGGCCTTGTATATCAATATCCTCTAGGAGGGATAAATCTCATCTACATCTCTCACATTCTATCCTTGTGTGTCACAGTGCACCCAAGCATCACCTTTATGGCAACCCTTATTCAAGATCACAGTGGATGATGTCAAAGTACATGAACGACATGTAATGAATGCAGTGACTTCAAGTCTAAGAACCACAATCACCACTATCACTATGCAAGATGATTTTTATACCATTCCATGATATCCATGTATCACTCTCAAGGTGGGTCTATCTGATACATTGTTCCCTAACATGTATCTGTGTGCTTGACTTGATATCACATATTATGACTAGTGAGACTATGTCATCATTCAACACACACTCTAGTCTCATGTGTTACTATTGTCTAATTTTGATTCCACAGTAATATATGACTAGGGACATAACAAGAATGTATGTACTCTTATCATACAAATGATCTCAACATTCAGGTCCTCAACCTGAAGACATATATCATTGAGTAACATCATTCTTTAGACATATACTATGTATGTGTCATCATCTCATGATTGAGACAAACATAATAGAAGAAATTACCTTTATTATTTTCAAATAAAATATCTATTGCCACACTTTAATCATCATATGACTGTCTCTATGGGCATACATACCAACATGCTCCCCTATCATTCCAGTCCAAGTTTCATGATGATGGAAACATGATTCAAAAGCTTAGGGTGGTAGGGTAGTATCGTCATGTCCTTATCCTTTGTCTTGATGAATGTTCTTCACCTACTTTTTATACAACCATCTTGTTTTTTGTTTTGAATACAATGCATTTGCATATTATTTATTTAGATTCACTACAATTTTTGTGTAATTTATGTAAATATTTTTTTTTAACTTCCATGCCATCCCACATATTCCATTGCATTGAATTATTTGTTTTATGTGATAATTAGCTTTAATTTTGTCTACACTTTATTACTTTGTAGGTAGCTTTTAACATGATAATGAGTACTATGAATCAATGTTTCCACCATCACCCTAAAGTTTAAAATGTTTGTCTGAAAACATGTCACAGCTAAACCTATGCATATTTGGATTTAAATTTTTTATGTTTGGCAAATATATCCATGATTTATTGTGTTTATTTCTCTTCAAAGTGATTTATTAGTTCTAGGAATTCTTGAGACTTCTATCATTGAAAGTCATTTGATGGATGAATTCCACTCTGTTGGAAATGCTTAGAGATATACTTGAAACTTGTACATAAATATATGGTTTAACAAGTTTGCTTGATCATTATGAATTTTTGTCATAAAGTTGGTGAAGTTAAACATATTACCTTGCTTGTATGATACCCTATGTGAAGATCCATTTTACTTGATCTCCTTATTCACTCCATTTCTTCCATCATGTAATGTCCCTCTACCACACAAAAAATAAACATGAAATAAAATGGTAAGCCTTGACCACCCTCTAAAAGCATGGGTGGCTAAGCCTTCTTCCTCCCCACTTGTTCCTACCACCCTAAAACCCTACAACAGAAAGGGTTTAAGAAAAAAATCAACAACAAAATAAAGGTTCTCTTATTGTAAAGAATAGAGAAAATAAGAGTTCTCTTATATAATAGCACTCCCCTCTCTTCCAATAATATCCTTCAACTATTTTCACACCCATTGAGTTAGGGAACATCAACCCTAGCCCCTTACACCCTTGCACATAGAAAAGTAGGCTAAGTATGGTGGATTGACATATAGGATTGAATGATTATAGGTGAAGTTCTTTCCTTGACTGCCTCGATGATTCCACTATGATACAATTTACTTGAAGCCTCATAAGTGCCATACCATTTTGAGTAAGACTTTAACACCCTATATGGGAATTATTTGTGATTTTGTTCTTTGTGAAACTTGTTTGCTTGATTGACAATGAGAGAGAGAAAATTGCATGAATAAACCATTTTTATCCTGAGAGCTAGGATAAATGTGTCATTTATTTTTTTATTAAAACTAACATGGAGATCTAGTTGGATCATACTTGAGGACAAGTACATTTTCAAGTTGGGTTAGTGATGTGTAACATCCCAAGATTTGATGTCTTAGATAAAATGATCTTAATATGAATGATTAGATTATCCATATCACTGAGGTGTACCTCCTTTTCAGGGAGCCTATCACTAAAGAACTCTATGGTTAAGCATTCTTAGCCCAGAGTAGTACTAGGATAGGTGACCCGTTCGAAAGTTTATCCTGGCTTGCGCGCAAGTGAGTACAAAGTGCACAGTTAAGATTAGTGGTGATTTGTGGGGCCAGTCATCATTCCTAATACTCTACTAGAGCCTTGGGTAGTGGACCTAGGCATTGCAAATGGTATTAGATCCATAACCCCTCCAGTAGGTGGGGCCCACATGCGTATGTGGCATGCCAGTCTTTGAGTCGTTTGGTCCAAGCGATGTTGGAAAGGGCTACTCGAGTTGATGGGCCCATTACAAATGGTATTAGATCCATAACCCCTCCAATAGGCGTGGGCCACATGCATATACGGCATGCTAGTCTTTGAGTCGTGTGGTCCAGGCAATGTTGAAAATGGCTATCCCCCCTGATGGAGCCACCCTTGCGATGGTAGTGTTCAGGCATGTTAGAAAGGCTATCCAAGTTTATGGAGCCACCCTTGCATTGGAACCAATGATCGGAGTTGGGTGTACATGGTACATTTGGGTCTGCACTGAAATGGGGAACTTTATAAGGACATATAGTTCAACCTTAACAAGGACATAAAGAGTCTAAGTGGGGGAGATTGTAAAATCCTAGGATTTGAGGCCTCACATAAAATGATTTTAAAAGGAATGAGACCCACCTTAGGCCAGAGTAGTGACCAGTCAATAAGTTTATCCTGTCTTGCATGTGAGTAAGGACAAAGCACATAGTTAAGGCTAGTGGTGATTTATGGTGTCAATTGTCATTCCTAAAACTTTACTAGAGCCTTG
Source organism: Alisma plantago-aquatica (assembly GCA_963693085.1). Taxonomy (NCBI): domain Eukaryota; kingdom Viridiplantae; phylum Streptophyta; class Magnoliopsida; order Alismatales; family Alismataceae; genus Alisma; species Alisma plantago-aquatica. Next base: position 886,807,817 of record OY856411.1, read on the forward strand.
GGCAATGGGCCTAGGCGTTACATGATGAGTCCCCTAGTTTGGTTCTCCATATGTATTATTTATGGTCATTATTATGTTAAGACAAATAGAACACATGCTACATTCCCATCAAATATCTAGTATCGGCAACTATGCATGTGGAGTCTATTTGCATGATTTTATAGGTATTTGAGATCTATTAATGGAAGGAGGTGATGAAGGATGATATAAGGACCATCAACATTAGAGGTGCAAAGAGAACTCTAAGTCATCCCCAACCTACCCTGGGATGCTCAAGGATTAAGAAAGGGAAAATAGGTCCATGGAACTCAAGTGAAGACATCAAAGTCCACTAAGAAGCCCTCAACTGGTCGTGCTGAAACACAATGACCATACCAAGAAGCCCCCAAAGCACATGCATTGACACAGTCAAGAAATGGTCAAAATAGTCACCCCATGATCCAAAACAACCGTGGCATTAGGGATTTAAATAGGTAAGAATATACTCTTGTATGCTTTATACATGCCCTTTAGGGTAGGGGTAAGATTAGAGTTTTTTATTACATGTTACACATTTACCAACTACATGTTTCTCGGTTCCTTGAATAGGGGAGGGTAAGGTATAAATAATATCCATATCCATTTACTCATTTACCCACTGGTAGCATTAAAACGTGCACTAATTACATATTATAGGGAGTTCAAGGTAATAGTCCAACCCTATATTGTTTGAGTGTTATGATGTTCTTTTTCAAGATTGCATCTACTGCATGTCCATAGTGCAAGAAGAACTGGTAATCTGATATAGTGATCCCACTAGCACTCGTTGCTTGCATGGTTCCCTCATTGAAACGATGCTCAACATTGTCCTCACTTCTAGCATGACAACAATAGCTTCTAGTTTCTGTCCACTTCAGGATCTTTCTACACTCCTATCTCGACTCCTCCCCCAATTGTAGTGTCTCAAGGTGCCCCCCAATTGTTTCCATTCCACACTCAGAGCAGTGTCGATATAGAGCCTTAGGTTTCTCGTGTGGTCACTCTAAAGTGGTTCAACATGTGGTTGTCAAAGTCCTACCCATTGAGATGCATGCCTCCATTGGTGATGTGAGATGTTGGAAATTTCCCAACCGAGGTTGAATATTTGGTTGTTGGTTCCTAGAATACACTAAGTAAGGGTGGGGGGCACTTACTTCTCCTTGACAGGTTTATCCTTGTAAATAGCCAATTCTTGGGCTTGGTGTTGAAAGAGACGTGTGGTCATCTTTGTTGTTTTATTACTTCTCGACCTATATCATGATCCAGTATTGTGTTGAATTACATCCTTTTCATTTATGTTGTGGATCAATATAAAAACTACATTAGTTGTTTGTTTAATGTGAATGGATTTCATTCTATAGTCCTATCATTTTTTCTTGGCCTTGCTTGTAGATCCTAGTATACACAATTTGGTAGCTGAAACCTCAATATTCCCCTCAGTTTATTGATTTTTCAGTGACGATGTTTTGTTGGTTGACTCATTGACTCAATTCTATTGTCATATATGACAATTCTTTCAAGTTCTATTAATTTTCTTTCAAATCTTAAGTGTCAACAAGATCCAATCTAATCTTACAATCATGAACTAAGATCCAATACAATGTTGTGATTATGTACTTGTTAACAAAATTTTGATCCTCTCCCTCTTAGAATTTGGTTTAACTTTTGGTGCACTCTTAGTTCCATTGAAGATTTATTTTTAGTTTAAATCATATGATACATAATGACTCAATTTGATATAACTAGTATCTTTATTGGCTTTCTTTTGATTAACTAATATCAAACAATAATACACAATGTGTTTAGAATACATATTTATCAAAATCACCCATTTACCCTTCCCATTTACCTGTGGGAAATAGGGTAAGGGTAAGGAAATTGTTGAAAGGACTAATTACCCTTACCCTTACCCTTACCCTTACCCTTACCCTTACCCACTACCATATGGTGGATAAGGGTAAGAAAAAAGCCTTACCCTCCCCATTAACAATCATTTATGGCAAGTAGAGACTGAAATGACTATTCTGCCTTGCGACAATTGTTCTACACGAGCTCCCAAAACCCAAGATTTCATGTTATTTCAATAGTATTTGTACTACATAGAATGATTATTCTACCCAATATGTAAAATAGTCCTCTGTTCCAAAAAAGTCATTCTACTTCCTAGCCACCACAATCATTCTACTCTGGAACAGTTGTGGCCATGAGGAAGCCCTTTAATTGGATCCTCATCTTGTGTGATATTTCCCATTATTCACATTTATATGTTTCATAATGCAATTGTTCCCTGATAATAGGAATTTTATATGAAACTCATGTTGGGAAACACGGGCACATAGTAAGGCACTAGAAACAAAATTTTATCTATATGTATTCCCCATAACAACAAGATTGCATCATACTATGAAACAGGAAAAATGGTTTAACGAATTTATATCTGCTCCTAGAGCAAGTCTAGCAACTACAACTCGTTGTTGTTGCAACTATCTTCTAGTATCTCTTGGACAGTATTTATGTAGCTCCTGGTCTTCACCATGGACATCAGACTTGACAACTTATGTGGGGATTTCTACGATCTCGCCATGGACTATGGGCTAGATCAGTTTCTACAGTGGTGTTGGGTTTTGAGGGAGGCAGAGAAGGCAGCGGAAACAAAAAAATTCTCCCCCAAACCCAGAACGAGGAAACGCGTCAATGTCTATACAATAGGAAAGGATGGTTTGTGGAATCATACCTTGTCCCAAGGCTTGCTCGGCGACAATACCTCGCGGCTTGTGCGGTCTTCACCTCCGGTCTTGGACAGTGTCTGTGCAGCTCCTGGTCGCACCGGGACTGACGACTCCTGGTCTCACCGGGACTGTCGGGATTGATAGCTGTCCTCCGAGCGGCAAAAATATCCCGCCTCTGAAGTAGTCTACACGGACCACCTGGAACTCCAATCTCCTTGTCCCACAAGGAATTGGAAGGAGTCGCACCCTCCTATCGGCGTACTAGTCACTGACACACTCTCCTGCCACCAATTGCTTTCTGCAGTTGTCTTTCCCTTGTTGTGCTTATCGGGTAGCACTTGCTCGGGCTCTCTCGGTTACCAAAACCAGAGAGAACAACAACTTTACAGAGCAACTGGTTGCACTGAGTTGTTCTTTGAGAAGCCCCCAATACCCCTATATATATAGGAGGGTCATGGGACAGGGTTCTCTATCCCGGGCAATATGGGACTAAAGCAGGAGTAGAAGGGTTCGAGATTTTCCACAAAAACAACCAACTGCACAACCTGAACCGATCGTTTCACAACTAAAATAGTCAGTTGGGGACCTGAGCCGATCGGTTGACACCTCAACCGATCGTTTGGGACCCATGAAATGGTCAGTTCACTTCTGAACTGGTCGGTTTGTGGTCCTGGTCAATTCCCGATTGACTTTTCATCTTTTGTTTCTAATTGGTATCAAATACCAATCCTTGTTCCAATCAAATTGGGCAAGTGAAACGAAAAGAAATTTCTCACCAATCCTACTTTCCCAACTTGCTCGGTTGCATTAGTTGAACCGATCATTTCAACACTTGAAGAAATCATTTCATCCTGTCCATGAGCCGATCGACTCACCACCTGAGCCGATCGGTTCACCAAGCTCAGCCGATTGGTTCATCACATGAGTTGATCGGTTGGGAGTGCAGATTGTGTAGAATCAGTCAATTGCAGTTTCAATCTATCTGATATTCCAATCAATGTGTCCAACACCTTGAACATTATGACATTGAGCTATCAATTAATTGAGTGTTTAATTGAACTACTAAACTCCTTTAGTAATCAATCTAAACATTGTTTGTGGACAAAACTCCTCTTCCATGTTAAATCCTATGTGTGTGACCCTGCAGGTCCATTTCATGTTGGCAGTGAAAGTCCATAACACTTATGACTTCACAAGCAAAGAGTAGTGCCTAGTCACACATCATTGCTACCTAAGTGAAATAGAAAGTTGTAGAACAACTTTCAATCCTACAATCCGTGAATGGTGTTACAGTGAATGTATAACTCCTTTGTCACTGATATCCCGAATGAACTCGAGGCATGGAACAGTCATCCTGTCAACATTCATTCACTTTCTTGATCTCAGAGTATATTAGAAGAGATATGTATGACATCAATATCACATATTGATTCACACATGCGTGCACACCTTTCTCAATCCTACTCATCAAGTGGCCATGGATATCAAACTCCCTCAAGAGGGACAAATCCCATATCTATCACTCACCCCTCAAAAGCCCCATGTGTCAAAGCCACCCAATCATCACCTTTATGACAACCCATGTTTCAGGACTGCGTTTGATGATGTCAAAGTGTGCCCAATGACATGTGTTGAGTGTAGTGATTTCAGGTCAAAGAATCACACTCACCACCATCACTGTGAGTACTAACTGTGACTACCATGTCATGGTTCCATGTGTCAAACTCACGGTGGGTCTGTTCGGTACACTTATTCTCTAACAAGTACCTATGTGTTTGATTTGATATCTCTATATCATGACTAATGATATTCTGTCATCAACCAACACTACAATCTAGTCTTGTGTGTCATTGCTTTCTATCTACCTTCCACAATGACATCTGACTAGGGACATAACAAGAATGTACAAACTCTTAGCATCTGTATGATCTCGTCGTTCAGGTCCTCAACCTGAAAGCATACATCATTGAGTACTGTCATTCTATAGACATTCAATCTGTTCTATCACTATCTCATATGACTGAACCAGAAAGAATTGGAAGCTTGCCTTTGATGTTTATCAAATCAATCTTAATGTATCCCACCAATCATCCCATGATTGGCTCTCATGGCATACATACCAACAGACTCCCACTTGCACTGTGAGCCAATCATCCTTGAATCGTATTCATAATGATCTTTAAACATGTCCCACATGTTACTGTGCTCTAGTGCGAACATAGTGAGTTATGGTAACACCTTGCCAAAGTCAGTTTTTAACTGCGTGTCTCTCATCTCTTCATTGTATGTCACATGTATGAGATGGAGTTGCTGTAATATGTGATCCAGTATTCCTTTGCTAACCTTTAGCCACATTGCATGATCAAGGATTCCATACTTGTCATCATTGAGTGGAATATCTATAAGTTCATCTCATGAACTTCCAGATCCATATAGTATCCACTGTTGTTCTCCAACAAATAGATACTCAGCATTTCCTTTTAAATGGTTTTATTGGAACACTTCCTATTATCAACAAACTTTCACTTTTATATATCCTATATATTTTGTGATTAATTTGCTATCCCTTCGGAAGTTCGCATCAATGTAACTCTTTACATTGAACTCTTCCTTATCTCCATAGAACTAGTACTTCCCAAGTACTTATCAAGTTCTCATGGTATTCCAGTAACCCTTACTGGAAGTAGACAGACATCCACTCGTCATGTCTCACATACGAGTTATCAGGATGAGCACATCATATTGCCATGTCATACAAGATGATGAATGCATTTTGTTCTTGCCATGTCGATACATGCAAGATAATGGGATGATTACATACATGATAGATCCATATCTATTCTAAGTATTTCCATTCTTCATAAGAATTGGACACTTGGCCTTGGGATACTAACTCCATGTAACATGGACAAGTTTTCTCCCACTGAATCTGTGCATACTAAACCCTTCAGTATAGATTTCCAATGTATGCTTTCTCTTTTCAGGTCAAGAGGTTTTCAAGAACTATCTCTATAGATCTCTATTCCTATCTCATAGGAAACATCTCTATCTTCCTCTAAGATAATTTCCACTTTAGGATTTCCATTCTAGAACATTTCCATTTCACATCAACATGTGGAATGTGAACACGCTCCCACTAAATCACAGATCCATCTTTGTCTTTGACATATCAGTCAAACCCTTTGACTATATTATCAAAGTAAAGATAAGTAAAGATCCAATTCTGAGTTTCTTGTACTCAATCAATCACATTGATTAGTCCATTGTAACTTATAGACTTCATTTGCATTAGTGGATTCATAAACCTTATAGGTTGTGTCACGTACACATCCTTGTTTTATTCCTCATACAAATGTGGTTTTAGTATCCATATGCCAAATGCTTAGTCATTAAGTTGCAATCAACAAGCATCATCCTTATGAAAATGTTATCCATGTGTCTTAACACTTAAGATTTATTTGCACTTATGGATTTCATCCAATGGGTGCTACCATTAAGGTCATACCTTATGGTTCACATGGGTGTCATTTAGGATGTAATGGTCATAAACCATAACTCAAAATTCGGTTCCTCATATTCATCTAGATAGTTGGCTCATCACATGTACAACTCATCACATAGATAAACGAGGTGTATCCGTCAAGGATATAAGAACTTACAACTCCTTGTGATTCTTAATGTCCTTTATTAGTGTGGGGTATTCTTTTATTAAGAAGAATTCAGTTATTTGATAATCATTCTCTAACTCCTTAGAGTATGATTCCTTCTTGATTTAGACATCACCATGCCTTAATCATGAGTTCACTGTGATACATTATCATAATCACTCATAAGGATCTCAAACATTTGGTCCAAGTATTTCATTCATTGATCTCATCAAGAATCAACACTTTACCAAATTTGCACTTCCATCTATGATAATCTTGAACACTTCAAGATATTCATATTGGTATTTCTCTAAACACCATTTGAAGTATTAGCATTTGTTCCAATAGGTATGTAAATACATCACATGTATCATACCTAATAGGATAATCATTCTCCCACTACCATTAGTTAAGATTGATTAATCATGTCCAAGATATTCATGTCTCTTACTGGTTCTCTAACCAAAAGAGTCTAGATTTATCCATCACATGGAAACTAGAAATGAATTTCTCATGATTGATGCTAATTTGATTGTTTGAGTTATCTATAACTTTTAGGTATCGTTTTATCTTATGCATATCAAATACCACAAGATAAACAAGGCATTGCCACAAAGATCATATCTTTAGAAATTGAAACATCTCTTTATTGATTGCCATCATTGTCATACAATATGCAAAAATAAAGTGTTTCTATCTATTGGCAAATAAAGTGTTTCTATCTATTGGAAAATATGAAATAGCAGTTCATAACTGTATTACATGCCTTTTAGGCTGAAAATAAACTAAATTACTCCTATCTATGGTGGCAACACTTGCCCCATTTATTGAGTGCTTTACACTTTACATCTTGGTATCATATACCTCAAAAGTGTTACAAGTTTACTTTCATGACACCTTTAAGGAGAGACATCAGTCGCCTCCTTCTTCTTTTGTTCTTCCAGATAGAGAGGACAATTCCTTTTCCAATGTCCTGGCTTTTGACAATGGTGGCAATTGTCTTTCTTGGTCATGCCTCCCTTGGCCTTGAGAGCTGAGGACGACTTGGGATCCTGGCTAGCATCAGAACCTTTCTTAGATTTGCCCTTGCCCTTGCGCTTGGACTTGCCTTTCTTGCTCGTGATCACCATCACAGACTTAGGCTTGTCCTTCTTCATCTGTGTCTCGACTGTCCTTGTGGGCTCTGATCTCCAAAACCCGAGATAAACAAGATTAAACTCAGCGGAAGCGATTCGATTAACAACGGAATACGAAAATCACCGGAAATTTAAAACTTTTTGAGACAAGATCTTGAAATCATGAAACTCCTATTATAAGAAACAAGGTAAACATATTACATCTCTGTTAGATCACTTCATGAGTGATTATATATAGCCAGATACAAAATATCAAGATTTAAAACCCAAAATCTCAGACCAAAAGACTCCAAGGACCTGAGAGTACAGAGACGACATAAGACCATCTAACTACATGAATCATCAGTCAGTATCTCCACCTGAGATTCACTGCTGCTCCTGGTGCTGCTGCTGCTGATGCTGCTACCACTGATATTGGTCACCTGAAGATTGATTCCTTCGTCCTCGACGACCACCTAAAAAGTTGAAATCTACGGGGTGAGACAATTTTAAATAATTGTCCCAGCAAGAGTTATAACTCTCCGCCAGAAGCTTTATTATAGCAACCAAGAATAACATAGGCAATAAAAGTTCTAAGGTTATCAGCAGTAGATTGTTATCAATTAGAACAACAACATTTAAGGAATATGAAAAACATGTATACTAAGTAATGTATCATCAACCAATGTATTTCATGGTTCAACCTAAGCAGATATTCTACGCGGTTGATTATGTTTTACAAACATCATTATGCCCTGTGGAGATGAGGTATATCGCTCATACTCCAATCGATCACTATTAAGTCACATCGGTATCATACATAGGTCATCAAAAGAGCTGGATTCTTATGACCTCATCTTCCTCAGTCAGTATGAGGATCAACATGCAGGACATCTAATGTCTCTGCTACTATAGCTTACCAGGGTGTTCTGGTACTTCGCTATTAGAGTCACAGTGGCATTCTGTACTCTCTTCGCCATCGAAAGATTTCTTGTTTATCTCTCATCGATGTAGTATAAAAGAGTTCCTCGGGAGATTAGTATTACATCACCCCGGCATAAACACATAGTGAAAGGGTTGATGGATTTAAGATACATCTACATCAATTCATTCACTAGGATGTAAGGTTTTACACATCCATATACCCCACATACTCAAAAGTATGTGCTCCAGGAGTTCCCTTAGGAAAACCTGTTTCACCATCATTTGGTCTCTGACAATGATGGATCTATGATCAGGGCTCTACATGGAATAATTATACTTGATTAGTTAGGTACATTTCAGTATTCTTTTAATATCATACAGGTTCTCAAACATTAATCATTAGAACAACAGCTATGAAAGTAGAATACTAAATGTAACAAGCCTAACTCTCTTCAATTATCATTTCTCAATACTCTCATCACAAGTCATCTCTTAAAGCATGACCTTGATGGTATTCATGGCTCTCACAGCCTATCAATCTCATAAGATGTTATTAACCTGGCATTAGGATAAATCACTATTCATAAAGCTAACAACATGCTTTCAATGAATATAGTATCATCATCCATACCTGGATATGATCATCCTCATATAGGAACCTGCATGATTAAATCAACTGATAACAAAAAATAACTCATTTAAAGAAGTTGTATCTCCCTGCTCATACAAGAGCTAGGTTTCCCTGATTTTCATCAATTAGGGTTTACTATTCATAATACATGTCATCACCCTAGAATTAGGGTTTACTATTCACCTATTAGTGAATTGATCTCATAACATCACCATGTATGAGAAACATCATCATTAAAGTCCTCAGATAAGATTAAGATTCATCAATTATCATATTTAGGTTTTCCATGATCTCATCTGGTGGATCATACCCTAATCATGCACATTCATGTATATTGAAGGTATTTTACTTGAGTTTCCATCATAATTGGTACTTTCTCTCTCCTCTTACTAGTAGATGGTGATTACACCACTCTAGATTTGGTTGGATTAAGTCCTCTTTTATTAACATAGACCAAATCACCACTATTGAGTGATTAGGGTTTGGTTAGGACAAAGTATCACTCAATTGAACCTTTCAAGGGCATTTTGGTAAATTACCCTTTGATCATCATCATGGGTCACTTCATTAGTCACTTAGTTCCTTAATGTCTTAAGTTACCATTATGGTTTAGATTGGATCATTATTGAACCATTTATACCTTCAAGTGGTTAAGTATAAACATCCTTGAAAGTCTTCAATTAGGTTAGTGTTTAACCTTCAACCTTCAACCCATTTGAACCTTAAACGGGTGTGGACCCACTTGACCTTAAACGGTTGTGGACCCATTTGAGTCCAAACAGGTGTGGACCCATTTGAGTCCAAACGAGTGTGGACCCGTTTGGACCTAAACGAGTGTGAACCCGTTTGGGCTTAAACGAGTGTGAACCCGTTTGGGTCTAAACGAGTGTGGACTCATTTGGGTCTAAACGAGTGTGGACTCGTTTGGTTCTAAATGAGTGTGGACTCATTTGGGTCTAAACGAGTGTGGACTCGTTTGGGTCTAAACTGCATGGACATGAAAGGTGATACAAAGGTCATGATTGAAAAGGATTTCTTAAGTTGAAGCCTTCAATTGGCCCAAGCCATGTTAACCACTTACAAATTGAGTCAATTAGGATGAGCTTCAATCAATTGGACACCAATTTGACCTTCAATTGAAAGCCAATTATGGTTAAGTCTAACTCAATTAAGGTTTCCAATCGGCTACTCATCAATTTTCAACAATGTGAATCAAAACAAGGTTGAACCAATCAATTGAACTCCAATTGGGCCCAAACTTGGCCCAAACGGTCTTGGGATTGTTTGGATGATCTCCAAACGGTCTTGAGACCGTTTGCCCAAAGTTTGACCAAAATTAAGTTGATTTGATAAGGGTTGAGTCCTAATTAAATTACAATTTAGCATTTTTCATCAATTTATCAATATCTTGTGATTGGACCCTCAAACCATCACATTTCTTTAACCCTAGACCTTCAAACGGTCTTGGGGTGTCACTAAACGAGTGTGAGATCGTTTGGATGAACCCCCAAATGGGTTTGAACTCGTTTGGGTCCTTCAACCCAACACTCATCAAAATCTATATGAAAATCAGCAAATTTAACCCGATTAGGGTTAGGGTGTTGAAATGCCTTCAACTCTTAATTGGTTAGGAACTAGATCATGATTCTTGGTAGAAATGAAATTCAATATATTATGAACAGGAATCCCAAATGATCAATGCTTGGTCAACTCCTTCAAACGGGTTGGAACCCGTTTGCCCAAAGATTCAAGTTAATCAGTTTAGAAAACAGAACTTCATTCAATTCGATTGCCTAATTGATTGACCTTCAACCTACGATTCCTTTGGAGTTAACCCCTCAGATTTGGTGGGTCATTAGCCTACATAATTGTGTACAGAAATCCCAAACGGTCAATGCTTGGTCAACGCCCTCAAATGGGTTGGAACCCGTTTGGCCAAACCGACCTATTGAACCCGTTTGGATTGAAACGAGTGTGAGATCGTTTGACCTATTGGTCCAAGATCGTTTAGTAAAGTTGGATAAGGACCAACATAGGTATTAACGCCCCTTGTCTTAAACCTTGAAACCAAGGTCTGTTCTTCACGAAAAAGCTTGCAAGGGTGCAAAGAAGGATGGGGAAGAAGAAGAACTAACTATTATTTGCACGAATAAAAGTATGCATAACAAAGCAAAAGGTTTAGAATTATAAAACCCGCCTTAAGGTCGTTCCTTGAGCTCCAAGCTTCCAAGATTCAAGTTTTTAATGGTGTCTTGATATCCACAGGTCGGCCAAGGGTTTTTCTCCAAGGAAAGGTTGGGAAAAGATGGTTAGAACAAGAAAGCTAAGTGAATTATCCACAAAACCAACCTTAAAAGATGAATTCATGCAAGAATCTGAGCTTGCGGATGGTTCTTCTCACCTTAGCTCCTAGTTGATCATCTCCTGAGCTCCAGAGCTCAGCCTTGGTCGTTTTGAGAAAGAAGAGAAGTGAAGAGAATGAGGAATCGTTTACTTGGTTTACTAGGAAAAGATTTATATACCTTAAGGCCATTTTGCACCATAAGGACCTCTAAAGCATGGGATTCTCATCTAAGTCCCTCCTTATTTCTAAGGCACGTCCAAGCCATCTAAACTTAAGCAAAGTTCATCAATATTCAAGATCTAAGAGTAGAAGAAAAAATCAACCTTCAACTAGGGTATACACATGAAGGTCCTCTTACACATACATGGTGAATTTTATGCACAAGATCATTTTTCTTATCTGTTTATTCATTGATGTGTCCCTTTCATCATTTCTACTCTAAATGATGACAAGAGTCATAAGAGATGTTCTATATGATGTATTTTACAAGTTGCACCCCTTAAATTGGGTAAATTGCACTTTACTCCAATTTAGGGTTTTTAAGCACAAGGATCATTCCACAAGCTGCATCTTGATGCTCAAGCTTGGGAAAAAATCATTATTCCTCATCATATTCACTCATATGATGTCTCATCATCAAAGGAACATCTTAACATGTGCATTTTTGCAAGTTAACCCCTTAACTGGGTAATTTGCACAAGGTCCCTGTATTACAAAACAATATTACAACATTATTCAAAAGGGATAGAAAAAGGAATATATGTTCCTTAGGAACTTAATTACATGCCAAAAGATAATCACAAGGATTTTATTACACATTTAGGCAAAACACCTAGGGTTAGTTCATAACCCAGGTCAGGGATGTTACAAATTATCCACCCCTTACAAGGATTTCGTCCCCGAAATTGATAAAACATATAAAGAGAAAAGAGCAGGGTATTTCCTTCTCATCTCGTCCTCTAGTTCCCAAGTGGCTTCTTCAACACCACAGTGGTTCCAGAGGACTTTCACAAGGCTTATATCTTTCTTCTTTAGCTTTTTAATTATGTTATCAAGGATTGACACTGGTCCTTCCTCATAAGATATATCATCATTCAATTCTACCTCCATAGGTTGTAAAACTGACTCAGATATGATCTGTTGAACTGCAACATCAACTTGCTGTGCCTCCTTAATCTTCTCTCTTAGGGTGGGTTTGATATGCATCTCAGCCAACAACCCGGCAATCCATGACACCTTCATTTGTACATTGTCTTGCCTTAAGGAGATAAGCATATCTCTCCTAGGGTATACTAAAGAGTTTAATTGTGCCCTATCAGAGGATGATGTTGCTGATTTCCTACTCAAGGCATCTGCAACTACATTGGCCTTTCCTGGATGGTAATCTATTGTACAATCATGATCCTTGATTAACTCCATCCAGCGACGTTGCCTCATGTTAAGCTCATGCTGAGAGAAGATATACTTAAGATTTTTGTGATCTGTGAAAATCTAGAATGTCTCTCCGTAGAGATAATGTCTCCAGATTTTCAGGGCATGAACCACAACAGCTAACTCCATATCGTGTGTCGGATAATTCTCTTCGTGTTTCTTAAGTTGTCGTGAAGCAAAAGAAATCACTTGCTTATCCTGCATCAACACGCATCTGAGTCCATTCTTGGAGGCATCACAGAAAATTATGTATCCTTTTCCTTGCTCAGGTAACACAAGCACAGGTGCACTTGTCAACCTCTCCTTTAACAGCTGAAAAGATTGTTGACACTTATCACTCCAGGTAAAAGGAACATCTTTCCGGGTTAACTTGGTTAAGGGTAAGGCTATAGAACTGAAATTCTTAATAAACCTTCGATAATAACCAGCTAATCCCAAGAAACTTCGAATCTCCATTGGTGTATTCGGTTGCTCCGACACGACGAAGTCGCTTGAACGTCTTACCGATACCTTGTCCTTCAGGCTGGGCAGGTGCCCTAGGTGTAGGCATGGGCATCCTGTCGGTGATGTGTGTCATAGCAGTCATAAACTGCCCGAACATAGTTTGAACAGTTGGGTTTCCCATGTCAGCTGGGTCAAACTGAGGTGGTTCTCTGGGTGGCTCAGGTACAGGTTGTTCTATTTCTAGGTTCCTTGCACCTTCTCGAGGCGCAACAACACTACTTTCAGCCTCATACTCCTCCTGTGGTCCAGACATCCTTAATTATCTTATTCTCGTGAGGAGTAGAAAACTCTATTAGATAAGAAAGAAGTACTAAGGATAGACTTGACACTCTAAGTCCTATGTCTCTGTAGACTCAGTGAACCTAGAGCTCTGATACCACTTAATTGTGGGCTCTGATCTCCAAAACCCGAGATAAACAAGATTAAACTCAGTGGAAGCGATTCGATTAACAACGGAATACGAAAATCACTGAAAATTTAAAACTTTTTGAGACAAGATCTTGAAATCATGAAACTCCTTTTATAAGAAACAAGGTAAACAGATTACATCTCTGTTAGATCACTTCATGAGTGATTATATACAGCCAGATAAAAAATCTCAAGATTTAAAACCCAAAATCTCAGACCAAAAGACTCCAAGGACCTGAGAGTACAGAGACGACATAAGACCATCTAATTACATGACTCAGCAGTCAGTATCTCCACCTGAGATTCACTACTGCTCCTGGTGCTGCTGCTGCTGATGCTGCTACCGCTGATATTGGTCACCTGAAGATTGATTCCTTCGTCCTCGACGACCACCTAAAAAGTTGAAATCTACGGGGTGAGACAATTTTAAATAATTGTCCCAGTGAGAGTTATAACTCTCCGCCAGAAGCTTTATTATAGAAACCAAGAATAACATAGGCAATAAAAGTTCTAAGGTTATCAGCAGCAGATTGTTATCAATTAGAACAACAACATTTAAGGAATATGAAAAACATGTATACTAAGTAATGTATCATCAACCAATGTATTTCATGGTTCAACCTAAGCAGATATGCTACGCGGTTGATTATGTTTTACAAACATCATTATGCCCTGCGGAAATGAGATATACCGCTCATACTCCAACCGATCACTATTAAGTCGCATCGGTATCATACATAGGTCATCAAAAGAGCCAGATTCTTATGACCTCATCTTCCTCAGTCAGTATAAGGATCAACATGCAGGACATCTAATGTCTCTGCTACTATAGCTTACCAGGGTATTCTGGTACTTCGCTATTAGAGTCACAGTGGCATTCTGTACTCTCTTCGCCATCGAAAGATTTCTTGTTTATCTCTCATCGATGCAGTATAAAAGAGTTCCTCGGGAGATTAGTATTACATCACCCCGGCATAAACACATAGTGAAAGGGTTGATGGATTTAAGATACATCTACATTAATTCATTCACTAGGGTGTAAGGTTTTACACATCCATATACCCCACATACTCAAAAGTATGTGCTCTAGGAGTTCCCTTAGGAAAACCTGTTTCACCATCATTTGGTCTCTGATAATGATGGATCTATGATCAGGGCTCTACATGGAATAATTATACTTGATTAGTTAGGTACATTTCAGTATTCTTTTAATATCATACAGGTTCTCAAACATTAATCATTAGAACAGCAGCTATGAAAGTAGAATACTAAATGTAACAAGCCTAACTCTCTTCAATTATCATTTCTCAATACTCTCATCACAAGTCATCTCTTAAAGCATGACCTTGATGGTATTCATGGCTCTCACAGCCTATCAATCTCATAAGATGTTATTAACCTGGCATTAGGATAAATCACTATTCATAAAGCTAACAACATGCTTTCAATGAATATAGTATCATCATCCATACCTGGATATGATCATTCTCATATAGGAACCTGCATGATTAAATCAACTGATAACAATAAATAACTCATTTAAAGAAGTTGTATCTCCCTGCTCATACAAGAGCTAGGTTTCCCTGATTTTCATCAATTAGGGTTTACTATTCATAATACATGTCATCACCCTAGAATTAGGGTTTACTATTCACCTATTGGTGAATTGATCTCATAACATCACCATGTATGAGAAACATCATCATTAAAGTCCTCAGATAAGATTAAGATTCATCAATTATCATATTTAGGTTTTCCATGATCTCATCTGGTGGATCATACCCTAATCATGCACATTCATGTATATTGAAGGTATTTTACTTGAGTTTCCATCATAATTGGTACTTTCTCTCTCCTCTTACTAGTAGATGGTGATTACACCACTCTAGATTTGGTTGTATTAAGTCCTCTTTGATTAACATAGACCAAATCACCACTATTGAGTGATTAGGGTTTGGTTAGGACAAAGTATCACTCAATTGAACCTTTCAAGGGCATTTTGGTAAATTACCCGTTGATCATCATCATGGGCCACTTCATTAGTCACTTAGTTCCTTAATGTCTTAAGTTACCATTATGGTTTAGATTGGATCATTATTGAACCATTTATACCTTCAAGTGGTTAAGTATAAACATCCTTGAAAGTCTTCAATTAGGTTAGTGTTTAACCTTCAACCTTCAACCCATTTGAACCTTAAACGGGTGTGGACCCACTTGACCTTAAACGGTTGTGGACCCATTTGAGTCCAAACGGGTGTGAACCCATTTGAGTCCAAACGAGTGTGGACCCGTTTGGACCTAAACGAGTGTGAACCCGTTTGGGCTTAAACGAGTGTGAACCCGTTTGGGTCTAAACGAGTGTGGACTCGTTTGGATCTAAACGAGTGTGGACTCATTTGGGTCTAAATGAGTGTGGACTCGTTTGGGTCTAAACCGCATGGACATGAAAGGTGATACAAAGGTCATGATTGAAAAGGATTTCTTAAGTTGAAGCCTTCAATTGGCCCAAGCCATGTTAACCACTTACAAATTGAGTCAATTAGGATGAGTTCAATCAATTGGACACCAATTTTACCTTCAATTGAAAGCCAATTATGGTTAAGTCTAACTCAATTAAGGTTTCCAATCGGCTACTCATCAATTTTCAACAATGTGAATCAAAACAAGGTTGAACCTATCAATTGAACTCCAATTGGGCCCAAACTTGGCCCAAACGGTCTTGGGATCATTTGGATGATCTCCAAACGGTCTTGAGACTGTTTTCCCAAAGTTTGACCAAAATTAAGTTGATTTGATAAGGGTTGAGTCCTAATTAAATTACAATTTAGCATTTTTCATCAATTTATCAATATCTTGTGATTGGACCCTCAAACCATCACATTTCTTTAACCCTAGACCTTCAAACGATCTTGGGGTGTCACTAAACGAGTGTGAGATCGTTTGGATGAACCCCCAAACGGGTTTGAACTCGTTTGGGTCCTTCAACCCAACACTCATCAAAATCTATATGAAAATCAGAAAATTTAACCCGATTAGGGTTAGGGTGTTGAAATGCATTCAACTCTTAATTGGTTAGGAATTAGATCATGATTCTTGGTAGAAATGAAACTCAATATATTATGAACAGGAATCCCAAACGGTCAATGCTTGGTCAACTCTTTCCAACGGGTTGGAACCCGTTTTCCCAAAGATTCAAGTTAATCAGTTTAGAAAACAGCTCTTAATTCAATTCGATTGCCTAATTGATTGGTCTTCAACCTACGATTCCTTTGGATTTAACCCCTCAAATTTGGTGGGTCATTAGCCTACATAATTGTGAACAGAAATCCCAAACGGTCAATGCTTGGTCAATGCCCTCAAACGGGTTGGAACCCGTTTGGCCAAACCGACCTATTGAACCCGTTTGGATTGAAAGGAGTGTGAGATCGTTTGACCTATTGGTCCAAGATCGTTTAGTAAAGTTGGATAAGGACCAACATAGGTATTAACGCCCCTTGTATTCAACCTTGAAACCAAGGTTTGTTCTTCACGAAAAAGCTTGCAAGGGTGCAAAGAAGGATGGGGAAGAAGAAGAACTAACTATTATTTGCACGAATAAAAGTATGCATAACAAAGCAAAAGGTTTAGAATTATAAAACCCACCTTAAGGTCGTTCCTTGAGCTCCAACCTTCCAAGCTTCAAGTCTTTAATGGTTTCTTGATATCCACAGGTCGTCCAAGGGTTTTTCTCCAAGCAAAGGTTGGGAAAAGATGGCTAGAACAAGAAAGCTAAGTGAATTATCCACAAAACCAACCTTAAAAGATGAATTCATGCAAGAATCCGAGCTTGAGGATGGTTCTTCTCACCTTAGCTCCTAGTTGATCATCTTCTGAGCTCCAGAGATTAGCCTTGGTCGTTTTGAGAAAGAAGAGAAGTGAAGAGAATGAGGAATCGTTTACTTGGTTTACTAGGAAAAGATTTATATACCTTAAGGCCATTTTGCACCATAAGGACCTCTAAAGCATGGGATTCTCATCTAAGTCCCTCCTTATTTCTAAGGCACGTCCAAGCCATCTAAACTTAAGCAAAGTTCATCAATATTCAAGATCTAAGAGTAGAAAAAAAATCAACCTTCAACTAGGGTATACACATGAAGGTCCTCTTACACATACATGGTGAATTTTATGCACAAGATCATTTTTCTTATCTGTTTATTCATTGATGTGTCCCTTTCATCATTTCTACTCTAAATGATGACAAGAGTCATAAGAGATGTTCTAGATGATGTATTTTACAAGTTGCACCCCTTAAATTGGGTAAATTGCACTTTACTCCAATTTAGGGTTTTTAAGCACAAGGATCATTCCACAAGCTGCATCTTGATGCTCAAGCTTGGGAAAAATTCATCATTCCTCATCATATTCACTCATATGATGTCTCATCATCAAAGGAACATCTTAACATGTGCAATTTTGCAAGTTAACCCCTTAACTGGGTAATTTGCACAAGGTCCCTGTATTACAAAACAATATTACAACATTATTCAAAAGGGACAGAAAAATGAATGTATGTTCCTTAGGAACTTAATTACATGCCAAAAGATAATCACAAGGATTTTATTACACATTTAGGCAAAACACCTAGGGTTAGTTCATAACCCAGGTCAGGGATGTTACAAATTATCCACCCCTTACAAGGATTTCGTCCCCGAAATCGATAAAACATATTAAGAGAAAAGAGTAGGGTATTTCCTTCTCATATCGTCCTCTAGTTCCCAAGTGGCTTCTTCAACACCACAGTGGTTCCAGAGGACTTTCACAAGGCTTATATCTTTCTTCTTTAGCTTTTTAATTCTGTTATCAAGGATTGACACTGGTCCTTCCTCATAAGATATATCATCATTCAATTCTACCTCCATAGGTTGTAGAACTGACTTAGATCTGATTTGTTGAACTGCAACATCAACTTGCTGTGCCTCCTTAATCTGCTCTCTTAGGGTGGGTTTGATATGAATCTCAGCCAACAACCCGGCAATCCATGACACCTTCATTTGTACATTGTCTTGCCTTAAGGAGATAAGCATATCTCTCCTAGGGCATACTAAAGAGTTTAATTGTGCCCTATCAGAGGATAATGTTGCTGATTTCCTACTCAAGGCATCTGTAACTACATTGGCCTTTCCTGGATGGTAATCTATTATACAATCATAATCCTTGATTAACTCCATCCAGCGACGTTGCCTCATGTTAAGCTCATGCTGAGAGAAGATATACTTAAGATTTTTGTGATCTGTGAAAATCTAGAATGTCTCTCCGTAGAGATAATGTCTCCAGATTTTCAGGGCATGAACCACAACAGCTAACTCCAGATCGTGTGTCGGATAATTCTCTTCGTGTTTCTTAAGCTGTCGTGAAGCAAAAGAAATCACTTGCTTATCCTGCATCAACACGCATCCGAGTCCATTCTTGGAGGCATCACAGAAAATTATGTATCCTTTTCCTTGCTCAGGTAACACAAGCACAGGTGCACTTGTCAACCTCTCCTTTAACAGCTGAAAAGATTGTTGACACTTATCACTCCAGGTAAAAGGAACATCTTTCCGGGTTAACTTGGTTAAGGGTAAGGCTATAGAACTGAAATTCTTAATAAACCTTCGATAATAACCAGCTAATCCCAAGAAACTTCAAATCTCCATTGGTGTATTCGGTTGCTCTGACACGACGAAGTCACTCAAATGTCTTACCGATACCTTGTCCTTCAGGCTGGGCAGGTGCCCTAGGTGCAGGCATGGGCATCCTGTCGGTGATGTGTGTCATAGCAGTCATAAACTGCCCGAACATAGTTTGAACAGCTGGGTTTCCCATGTCAGCTGGGTCAAACTGAGGTGGTTCTCTGGGTGGCTCAGGTACATGTTGTTCTATTTCTAGGTTCCTTGCACATTCTCGAGGCACAACAACACTACTTTCGGCCTCGTACTCCTCCTGTGGTCCAGACATCCTTAATTATCTTATTCTCCTGAGGAGCAGAAGACTCTATTAGATAAGAAAGAAGTACTAAGGATAGACTTGACACTCTAAGTCCTATGTCTCTGTAGACTCAGCGAACCTAGAGCTCTGATACCACTTAATTGTGGGCTCTGATCTCCAAAACCCGAGATAAACAAGATTAAACTCAGCGGAAGCGATTCGATTAACAACGGAATACGAAAATCACCAGAAATTTAAAACTTTTTGAGACAAGATCTTGAAATCATGAAACTCCTTTTATAAGAAACAAGGTAAACAGATTACATCTCTGTTAGATCACTTCATGAGTGATTATATACAGCCAGATACAAAATCTCAGACCAAAAGACTCCAAGGACCTGAGAGTACAGAGATGACATAAGACCATCTAACTACATGACTCAGCAGTCAGTATCTCCACCTGAGATTCACTGCTGCTCCTGGTGCTGCTGCTGCTAATGCTGCTACCGCTGATATTGGTCACCTGAAGATTGATTCCTTCATCCTCAACGACCACCTAAAAGTTGAAATCTACGGGGTGAGACAATTTTAAATAATTGTCTCAGCGAGAGTTATAACTCTCTGCCAGAAGCTTTATTATAGCAACCAAGAATAACATAGGCAATAAAAGTTCTAAGGTTATCAGCAGCAGATTGTTATCAATTAGAACAACAACATTTAAGGAATATGAAAAACATGTATACTAAGTAATGTATCATCAACCAATGTATTTCGTGGTTCAACCTAAGCAAATATGCTACGCGGTTGATTATGTTTTACAAACATCATTATGCCCTGTGGAGATGAGGTATACCGCTCATACTCCAATTGATCACTATTAAGTCGCATCGGTATCATACATAGGTCATCAAAAGAGCCGGATTCTTATGACCTCATCTTCCTCAGTCAGTATGAGGATCAACATGCAGGACATCTAATGTCTCTGCTACTATAGCTTACCAGGGTATTCTGGTACTTCGCTATTAGAGTCACAGTGGCATTCTGTACTCTCTTCGCCATCGAAAGATTTCTTGTTTATCTCTCATCGATGCGGTATAAAAGAGTTTCTCGGGAGATTAGTATTACATCACCCCGGCATAAACACATAGTGAAAGGGTTGATGGATTTAAGATACATATACATCAATTCATTCACTAGGATGTAAGGTTTTACACATCCATATACCCCACATACTCAAAAGTATGTGCTCTAGGAGTTCCCTTAGGAAAACCTGTTTCACCATCATTTGGTCTCTGACAATGATGGATCTATGATCAGGGCTCTACATGGAATAATTATACTTGATTAGTTAGGTACATTTCAATATTCTTTTAATATCATACAGGTTCTCAAACATTAATCATTAGAACAATAGCTATGAAAGTATAATACTAAATGTAACAAGCCTAACTCTCTTCAATTATCATTTCTCAATACTCTCATCACAAGTCATCTCTTAAAGCATGACCTTGATGGTATTCATGGCTCTCACAGCCTATCAATCTCATAAGATGTTATTAACCTGGCATTAGGATAAATCACTATTCATAAAGCTAACAACATGCTTTCAATGAATATAGTATCATCATCCATACCTGGATATGATCATCCTCATATTGGAACCTGCATGATTAAATCAACTGATAACAATAAATAAATCATTTAAAAAAGTTGTATCTCCCTGCTCATACAAGAGCTAGGTTTCCCTGATTTTCATCAATTAGGGTTTACTATTCATAATACATGTCATCACCCTAGAATTAGGGTTTACTATTCACCTTTTGGTGAATTGATCTCATAACATCACCATGTATGAGAAACATCATCATTAAAGTCCTCAGATAAGATTAAGATTCATCAATTATCATATTTAGGTTTTCCATGATCTCATCTGGTGGATCATACCCTAATCATGCACATTCATGTATATTGAAGGTATTTTACTTGAGTTTCCATCATAATTGGTACTTTCTCTCTCCTCTTACTAGTAGATGGTGATTACACCACTCTAGATTTGGTTGGATTAAGTCCTCTTTGATTAACATAGACCAAATCACCACTATTGAGTGATTAGGGTTTGGTTAGGACAAAGTATCACTCAATTGAACCTTTCAAGGGAATTTTGGTAAATTACTCTTTGATCATCATCATGGGTCACTTCATTAGTCACTTAGTTCCTTAATGTCTTAAGTTACCATTATGGTTTAGATTGGATCATTATTGAACCATTTATACCTTCAAGTGGTTAAGTATAAACATCCTTGAAAGTCTTCAATTAGGTTAGTGTTTAACCTTCAACCTTCAACCCATTTGAACCTTAAACGGGTGTGGACCCACTTGACCTTAAACGGTTGTGGACCCATTTGAGTCCAAACGGGTGTGGACCCATTTGAGTCCAAACGAGTGTGGACCCGTTTGGACCTAAACGAGTGTGAACCTGTTTGGGCTTAAACGAGTGTGAACCCGTTTGGGTCTAAACGAGTGTGGACTCGTTTGGGTCTAAACGAGTGTGGACTCGTTTGGGTCTAAACCGCATGGACATGAAAGGTGATACAAAGGTCATGATTGAAAAGGATTTCTTAAGTTGAAGCCTTCAATTGGCCCAAGCCATGTTAACCACTTACAAATTGAGTCAATTAGGATGATCTTCAATCAATTGGACACCAATTTGACCTTCAATTGAAAGCCAATTATGGTTAAGTCTAACTCAATTAAGGTTTCCAATCGGCTACTCATCAATTTTCAACAATGTGAATCAAAACAAGGTTGAACCTATCAATTGAACTCCAATTGGGCCCAAACTTGGCCCAAACGGTCTTGGGATCGTTTGGATGATCTTCAAACGGTCTTGAGACCGTTTGCCCAAAGTTTGACCAAAATTAAGTTGATTTGATAAGGGTTGAGTCCTAATTAAATTACAATTTAGCATTTTTCATCAATTTATCAATATCTTGTGATTGGACCCTCAAACCATCACATTTCTTTAACCCTAGACCTTCAAACGGTCTTGGGGTGTCACTAAACGAGTGTGAGATCGTTTGGATGAACCCCCAAACGGGTTTGAACTCGTTTGGGTCATTCAACCCAACACTCATCAAAATCTATATGAAAATCAGCAAATTTAACCCGATTAGGGTTAGGGTGTTGAAATGCCTTCAACTCTTAATTGGTTAGGAATTAGATCATGATTCTTGGTAGAAATGAAATTCAATATATTATGAACAGGAATCCCAAATGGTCAACGCTTGGTCAACTCCTTCAAACGGGTTGGAACCCGTTTGCCCAAAGATTCAAGTTAATCAGTTTAGAAAACAGCACTTAATTCAATTCGATTGCCTAATTGATTGGCCTTCAACCTACGATTCCTTTGGATTTAACCCCTCAAATTTTGTGGGTCATTAGCCTACATAATTGTCAAACAGAAATCCCAAACAATCAATGCTTGGTCAACGCCCTCAAACGGGTTGGAACCCGTTTGTCCAAACCGACCTATTGAACCCGTTTGGATTGAAACGAGTGTGAGATCGTTTGACCTATTGGTCCAAGATCGTTTAGTAAAGTTGGATAAGGACCAAAATAGGTATTAACGCCCCTTGTCTTAAACCTTGAAACCAAGGTCTGTTCTTCACGAAAAAACTTACAAGGGTGCAAAGAAGGATGGGGAAGAAGAAGAACTAACTATTATTTGCACGAATAAAAGTATGCATAACAAAGCAAAAGGTTTAGAATTATAAAACCCGCCTTAAGGTCGTTCCTTGAGCTCCAAGCTTCCAAGCTTCAAGTCTTTTATGGTGTCTTGAGATCCACAGGTCGGCCAAGGGTTTTTCTCCAAGGAAAGGTTGGGAAAAGATGGCTAGAACAAGAAAGCTAAGTGAATTATCCACAAAACCAACCTTAAAAAGATGAATTCATGCAAGAATCCAAGCTTGAGGATGGTTCTTCTCACCTTAGCTCCTAGTTGATCATCTCCTAAGCTCCAGAGCTCAGCCTTGGTCGTTTTGAGAAAGAAGAGAAGTGAAGAGAATGAGGAATCGTTTACTTGGTTTACTAGGAAAAGATTTATATACCTTAAGGCCATTTTGCACCATAAGGACCTCTAAAGCATGGGATTCTCATCTAAGTCCCTCCTTATTTCTAAGGCACGTCCAAGCCATCTAAACTTAAGCAAAGTTTATCAATATTCAAGATCTAAGAGTAGAAAAAAAATCAACCATCAACTAGGGTATACACATGAAGGTCCTCTTACACATACATGGTGAATTTTATGCACAAGATCATTTTTCTTATCTGTTTATTCATTGATGTGTCCCTTTCATCATTTCTACTCTAAATGATGACAAGAGTCATAAGAGATGTTCTAGATGATGTATTTTACAAGTTGCACCCCTTAAATTGGGTAAATTGCACTTTACTCCAATTTAGGATTTTTAAGCACAAGGATCATTCCACAAGCTGCATCTTGATGCTCAAGCTTGGGAAAAATTCATCATTCCTCATCATATTCACTCATATGATGTCTCTTCATCAAAGGAACATCTTAACATGTGCAATTTTGCAAGTTAACCCCTTAACTGGGTAATTTTCACAAGGTCCCTGTATTACAAAACAATATTACAACATTATTCAAAAGGGACAAAAAAAGGAATATATGTTCCTTAGGAACTTAATTACATGCCAAAAGATAATCACAAGGATTTTATTACACATTTAGGCAAAACACCTAGGGTTAGTTCATAACCCAGGTCAGGGATGTTACAGTCCTCAACATGCCCAACAACTCTGACAGTGGCCTATCAAAGTTGTTCATGTTGTAGTTCATCACAAACTGACTGTAGGATTATGGCAACGATTGCAGTATCACGTCAGTAGCCAACTCTTGGCTCAGTGGAAATCCCAGTCTTGTTAGGTTCTCCACATACCCAATCATCTTGAGTGTGTGAGTACCAACTGGATCTCCTTCTGTCATGACACACTTGAACAGTGCCCTTGAGACATCATATCTCTCTTGCCGTGCTTGATCTTCATACATATTCCTTAGATGCTGAATCATCTCAATGACACCCATGTTCTCATGTTTTCTCTGCAACTTGTGGTTCATAGAGCACAACATCAAGCACTTTGCATCAATGGCATCATCAGAATGCTTCTGGTAAGCATCCCTTTCTGCCTTTGGTGCATTTGGAGCAGGTTCCTCTGGAATTGGAGTATCCAGGACATATAGCTTTCACTCTTGAGTGAGAACAACTCTCAATGTCCTATACCAGTCATGGAAGTTTGTCCCATTTAGCTTGTCCTTTTCAAGGACCGATCGTAAAGAAAAGTGATTGTTGTTTATTGTCATTTGTACTACAAAAGGAAATATGCAATTTTAGTCCAAAAACTCATTTTTGACTTATTTGATTGATTTGAAAAGTTGACGATATAATTAGACCTTTAATTAATTATCGCTCCCACTATTTTAGTTCAAATTGATAGCCCTCAGCATCAATTCAGAAGATTTCAATGTACAACCTTTTAGTGGGCAAGATCCTGAAATCCTCTAAGTCATGGACCAGCTAGGGCTGTCGCCCACAACTTAGATCTCTCAAGTAGACAACTCTTGCCAATTGCATCATATGCAACTCTTGATAAGATGTCATATGCAACTCCTTGCCATGATCATCTCCATGCCTCAAGGTGCTAGATCCTATCTAGGTCATCTTGTTAAGTCTGACCCAAAGCAAACACGATGAATATGCACCCTGCTAGGGCAGACCCACACATCCATCCTTCACGCTTCCACGAGATAGACGGTGCACCACACTAGGGCGTGCCCACACTTGGTCGATCAATCTTTTCACGTGTGTCGCATTTGGAAGGCATCTAAAACTTAATATTTAATGAGGGATTTGGTTTTATATACATATACATATCCAATCACCACAATACATAGTACATATCATATACATGCTATATCCCACATAAAACATGCAAAATGATAAAAGCGATGATTATGGCCATCCTAATGTGATTCCTCGATCCAAGAGGAATCACGGTCATCTAGGTCACATGCAACCTGTATAAGATGAACTCTGTGCTTTGCCTTTTTGGGTTTGATCAACTCATCACATGACTGATCGGCTCGCCATCAGGCCAGTCGGCTAGGTGCCACCAGCCAATCGGTTGGCTCCTCCAACCGACCAGTTCGCATGGTCGTCGTGTATCTCATCATGGCTGCCACCCACTCATCTCACTCCTCGAACTAGTCATCAACTGATTGACTCACTCCTTGAACCGATCGTCTCGAACATCAACCGATCGGTTCACACCTTGAACCGATCGTCTCAGTTGTTGTAGGGATGTCCTCTGTTCTTTGACATAACAGGAAATAAAATTCTATCCTATTTTACATTGTAAAAATAGAAACCTCGAGTTACATTCGAGGGGAGAAAAGGTAGGAAAGAAATCTCGAATTATTTCGAGTTACATCAGGAATAGGAGAAGGAAGATCGGTGCGCAGACTGAGATGTAAGCAACCACATACAACCATACACAGATAGGGTTTATTGGCCATAACCATGATATACATCCACCACAAAACTCGTTTAAGGGCGACGCGTATCGAGTGCATTAATATTACATATCATATATGTAAATTGGGATTTGTGGATTTAGGATTGGACATGCATAAAGCCAATTTTATTCGCATCGTATGTAATAAATATAGGCAACAAACCAAAATCGATCATATCGATAATCCTAAAGTATAGAGCAGTTGACGTGGCTCTGATACCACTGTTGGGTTTTGAGGGAGGCAGAGAAGGCAGCGGAAACAAAAAAATTCTCCCCCAAACCCAGAATGAGGAAACGCTTCAACGTCTATACAATAGGAAAGGATGGTTTGTGGAATCATACCTTGTCCTGAGGCTTGCTCGGCGATAATACCTCACGGCTTGTGCGGTCTTCACCTCCGATCTTGGACGGTGTCTGTGCAGCTCCTGGTCGCACCGGGACTGACGACTCCTGGTCTCACCGGGACTGTCAGGATTGACAGTTGTCCTCTGAGTGGCAACCTCTGAAATAGTCCACACGGACCACTTGGAACTCCAATCTCCTTGTCCCACAAGGAATTGGAAACCCTCCTGTCGGCGTACTAGTCACCGACACACTCTCCTGCCACCAGTCGCTTTCTGCAGTTGTCTTTCCCTTGTTGTGCCTCCCTTATCGGGTAGCACTTGCTTGGGCTCTCTCGGTTACCAAAACCAGAGAGAACAACAACTTTACAGAGCAACTGGTTGCACTGATTTGTTCTTTGAGAAGCCCCCAATACCCCTATATATGGGAGGGTCATGGGACAGGGTTCTCTATCCCGGACAATATGGGACTAAAGCAGGAGTAGAAGGGTTTGAGATTTTCCACAAAAACAACCAACTGCGCAACTTGAACCGATCGTTTCACAACTGAAATAGTCGGTTGGGGACCTGAGCTGATCGGTTGACACCTCAACTGATCAGTTGGGACCCATGAAATGGTTGATTCACTTCTGAACTGGTCGGTTCGTGGTCCTGGTCAGTTCCCGATTGACTTTTCATCTTTTGTTTCTAATTGGTATCAAATACCAATCCTTGTTCCAATCAAATTGGGCAAGTGAAACGAAAAGAAATTTCTCACCAATCCTACTTTCCCAACTTGCTCGGTTGCATCAGTTGAACTGATCGTTTCAACACTTGAAGAAATCATTTCATCCTGTCCATGAGCCGATTGACTCACCACCTGAGCCGATCGATTCACCAAGCTCAGTCGATCGGTTCATCACATGAGCCGATCGGTTGGGAGTGCAGATTGTGCAGAATTAGTCAATTGCAGTTTCAGTCAATCTGATACTCCAATCAATGTGTCCAACACCTTGAACATTATGACATTGAGCTATCAATTAATTGAGTGTTTAATTGAACTACTAAACTCCTTTAGTAATCAATCTAAACATTGTTTGTGGACAAAAATCCTCTTCCAGGTTAAATCCTATGTGTGTGACCCTACAGGTCCATTTCACATTGGTAATGAAAGTCCATAACACTTATGACTTCACAAGCAAAGAGTGGTGCCTAGTCACACATCAGTGCTACCCAAGTGAAATAGAAAGTTAGAGAACAACTTTTAATCCTACAATCCGTGAATGGTGTTACAGTGAATGCATAATTCCTTTATCACTGATATCCCGAATGAACTCGAGGCATGGAACAGTCATCCTGTCAACATTCATTCACTTTCTTGATCTCAGAGTAGATTGGAAGAGATATGTATGACATCAATATCACATAATGATTCACACATGCGTGCACGCCTTTCTCAATCCTACTCATCAAGTGGCCATGGATATCAAACTCCCTCAAGAGGGACAAATCCCATATCTATCACTCACCCCTCAAAAGCCCCATGTGTCAAAGCCACCCAATCATCACCTTTATAACAACCCATGTTTCAGGACTACGTTTGATGATGTCAAAGTGTGCCCAACGACATGTGTTGAGTGTAGTGATTTCAAGTCAAAGAATCACACTCACCACCATCACTATGAGTACTGACTGTGACTACCATGTCATGGTTCCATGTGTCAAACTCATGGTGGGTCTGTCCGGTATACTTGTTCTCTAACAAGTACCTATGTGTTTGGTTTGATATCTCTATATCATGACTAATGAGATTCTGTCATCAACCAACACCACAATTTAGTCTTGTGTGTCATTGCTGTCTATCTACCTTCCACAATGACATCCGACTAGGGACATAATAAAAATGTACAAACTCTTAGCATCCGTATGATCTCATCGTTCAGGTCCACAACCTAAAAGCATACATCATTGAGTATTGTTATTCTCTAGACATTCAATCTATTCTATCACTATCTCATATGACTGAACCAGAAAGAATTGGAAGCTTTCCTTTGATGTTTATCAAATCAATCTTAATGTATCCCACCAATCATCCCATGATTGTCTCTCAGGGCGTACATACCAACAAGTGGCTCATGTGGTCTCACCACTGATTGCAGTCTGACGTTGTCCTCCTAGAAGCAGCAAAATGACTCCTACCTCTAGAGTAGTCCACACAAACCAACTAGAACTCATGTCATTCAACTAGAATGAACAGGAAGGAGTCGTCTCTCCCGTTGGCATATTAGTCACCAACTTGCTCTCCCACAAAAATGATCCTCAATTGTTCTTTCACGCCGATATCCCTCCCTAGTCAGGTAGGACTTTCTTGGGATCTCTTGGCTACCACAACTAGAGAGAACAAAAATGGTCAGAGCAATAGATTCTTGATTGTCTGTGTTGTGTTGTTGTGCTATGGAAAGCCCCCAGTACCCCTCTATTTAATAGGAGGGGTTAGGGCTAGGGTTCCCAGTATGTTCAGGATCTGTGTGGGAGAGGAAGGGATTGGAAGATCTTGAATTTTTGCAACATGTGACATACAAAATGGTTGTTTGTCAGCCTAGATGGTCGTATGGTTGTCAAGACGGTCATTTTACTCTATGAGACAATTGTCTAGCAGTTTCCCAATTGCATATGAACTTGACAATTTGATTCCAATTAATGCATGACATGATGTTAGCACTAATTCCTTGTTGCAATCAAATTTCCCCACAAACTGAGCAATCTCGCACATGTAAGATGGTCGTCTTGCTCACCCAGAGGGTCGTTTGGTGAGCTGAGCTGAACTGTCAGTTCAATAAGATGAACTGGTCGGTTCACACCTCAATTTGGACAGAACTTCGTCAATTCAATTTCTCATTAGTTTGACAACCCAAACGACTGTCTCAACATTTGAGTCGATCATCTGGTGCACCAAACAACCGTCTCACCCTATGAGACAATCAGTTGGGGTGCTGTCAGCTGGTCTATTGTGTGAATTGAGTACCTAAACACTTTCATAATCAATCCAATCATCATTCAAGATTGAAATCCTCTTCTAGATGAGTTCCTTTGTGTGCGACCCTATAGGTCCCATATCACATAGGCAGTGAATTTTCATAACTAACTAATGAAATCACAAGCAGAGAGTGGTGCCTAGTCGCACATCAGTGCTACCTAAGTGAATGCAAAGTTGGAGAAAAACTTCAACCTAAAATCTATATAAGGTGTTGCTGTGACTGTATAATTCCTTTATATCTGATATCTGGAGTGAACTCGAGGCATGAATATCGTCATCCTCTCAATGTTCAACTCATGTTTCTTGCACTACGAGCAGACTGTCTGAGATAATATGACCTCAATATCATATATTGATTCACATGTGCATGCACATGCATTTCTTAGTCTCCTTTATCAAGTGACCAGGATATCAAACTCTAGTAGGAGGGACAAATCCCACCTCTATCACTCACAGTCTATCCCCATGTATCAAAGCTACCCAATCATCACCTTATGGCAACCCATATTTTAGGATTACGTTTGATGATGTCAAAGTATACCCAACGACATGTGATGAGTGCAGTTATTTTAGGTCTAAGAATCACAATCATGACCTTCACTATGAGAGATGACTATGACCACCAATGATGGTTTCCATGTGTCACTCTCAAGGTGGGTTTGTCCGATACACTATTCCTTAAGATGTATGTGTGTGCTTTATTTAATATTGCCATATCATGACTAATGAGATTCAGTCATCAACCAACCCACACTCCAGTCTTATGTGTTACCAGTGCCTATCTACCTTCACCGGTAACAACCAACTAGGGACATAATAAGAATATACATACTCTTAGCAATTCGTATGATCCCATTCTCCAAGTCACATACTTGAAGACATACGTCATTGAGGATTGTCATTCTTTAGATATTCATAATGTTTCCTCATTATATCATAACTAAATGAAACAGAATGAATTGGAAGCTTGCCTTTATGGGTATCATTCAAATCCTTTATGGTATATGCCATGTCAACCATCTCATGATTGGCTCTCTGGGCATACCTTACCAACAACTCACTTATGGATGCTACTACTTGATGAAAAGTTGAGAAAGTGGTTGAATCTAGGGTTTCTCTAAGGTTAGAGAAGTCCAAAATGAAGCGAAGATCACTCCCAACCTACCCCAAGTGATCAAAAATGTATTCAAGTAAAAAACTCCAAGGATGACCAAGTTTGAGAATCAAAGTGCTACAAAAAACCCCAAAATGGCCATGGTACCCTACCACATGCATGATATAAAAGTAAAAATCACATGATCAATCGAAAGTTTGAAGCAAGCCAAGAAGAATGACCACCACGACTGTTCTCAACAACACGATCATGTCGATCATTGATTAACATGATCATGTTGCCCAACATGACTATGGTAGCCAGTCGTCAGGATGACCGTTCTCCAAGACATGACCCTCCTCAACCCCGTCGTGATTATGCTACCTTAGACCTACCACGATCACAGTTCCCACCCTGGTTGTGCCACTTCAACTAAAAAATGCAAATATATATATATGATCATTGACATTTGCAACACGATCATTATCCACTACCATAACCAATCCCACACGCACCCATCATAGCCGTAGTGACCATCTAGCCTGAATATTGTCCTACTATTATTTTACCGCTTACTCCCACTTGACACTATGCTTCCCTCTTCACTATATAAACATTAGTGGAAGATGGGAGCAAAAATTAGCTCCCTTGGGCATTTATTTCATCCACATACCATCCACCTACCATTATCCACTCCCATCACATCACCTTCCACCCAAAATCCCTAGATTTTAGGATTTTGGCCTCTATCCATCCCATTTCAGATGCATTCTACCTTGGAGGAGGGATGTGCATGTCTTATAGTCTAAATAACCAAACTAAACTTGAAGCCCTAAAAACCAGAGCGACACATCTAGGAACTTAGAGAACTATCTAGTTATAGTCTCTTTGTGGATCCAGTCTGACTTGCCAATCTTATATAGTCCAGATTCCATGCACTCTGACTTGTCTATCTTATATAGTGTCGATTCCATGCACTTTTCGATTTGGTGTATCAGAGTGTGTAAAATGTGCACTTTGGATATCTTAATGCGTTCAAGCATTATGTGTCTTAAGAATCATCACACAAAAGTGTTCTACTTGACATGTCTAGTTGAATCAATTATCACATGCATGTTAGAACCAATACCTACTCATTTATTTATTGCGGCACCCACCTGGGCATTGGTCATTTTTCAATGCCTAAAGCATTGTTTAACTAACACCATACATGTATCCCTTATAGTTGGGCTATGGATCCTGGGTACCCAAACCTAGTCCTGATTGACAATGTGTAACTTAGAGTTAGTCATGTGAACGAGTATACTTCTCTATGTACTAATACATGAATGAATGGGGTTTAACTTCACATATTCTTGACCTATTAGTTTGATACCTCTCATAGAGAATTATACCCTACTTACTTGATTTTAGTGAAGTGATGATTGCCATACTTAATGATGATTTGATAACTCCCACATGTATCAACGATTTACGATTCTAGGAAACTTCTCACAACACTCTAGACTATAACAACTGGGATCTATTTCACTTCCTTGCTTCAAGACTCAAGGGAAGATCGAAAACACTCATGTCATTCCTAAACTAATGAAGTGTTTCATTTAGTTACTAACCCATATTACCCACATTACACGATTAGAAGTTAACATACCTAATTTAGCATTCATAGACTAACAACTTACCACTCATAATAATAGAATGATGTTACTCTTATATACATAATGATATCCAAAATAGAGAATTACAATTCAAAAACAGTACACATAATGTTACATTATGTTGATGAAGAGTCAACATATTATGTTACTTTGAAATGTAACTGAAACGAGTTTGCATCAGTTTGGTATCATTTTTTTAATACCAAGATTGGCCTATAGTACCAACATATAAATTTTCATGCCTCTGTCTGGCATATAGCGTTGCAATTAGGGATTCATATCAACAAGGATAGTAGCAAAAATTGAAAATTCCGTATTCCCTGAAAATATCCCAGATTTCCCTTATTTTAAAAAAGATTAAGTGGATTGGTTATCATGAATTGAACCTAATTTTATGTTAATTGCATATTAGAGACTAATTAGGAAAAAACCACTCATCTAAGAGCAAGTAGGTGATCTAATAACAAGAATATTCTCTTTTCACTTCTGCTTTTCAAGTTGATTATTCTTCGTTACATCAAACATGTAGATCTCCAACTAGGCCAAAAGAGAGAGAATCGGGACCTAGAAGTGGAGATTAGGGCTTGCCCATGAATTTGTGGAGAATCTTTACGCGTATTGCACAAATTTGGCAAGGACTAAAATTCTCCACTTGATTCCGGCAATATCAGACCGACTTGGTATCTAGTCTGCCATGAGAGGTACATAATAAAATGTTCTAAGTGGGTCGGAGGGTCTTTTTTGTAAATAAAAATAAAAATAGCATCTCTAACTGCGTCATGGGAGGCACTCCAAATAGAAAAATCTTTGATCGTCAATGAAGGAATATCGCGCATGTGAACAAGTTCAAGTTGTGGGTATTTGAGGGAGAAGCTGACGGCTATTTACACGCCTTGCCTCCTCGGTCCTCACGAGTGCAAGCCAGGCTAGCGGCTAGCCAGCGTGTTCCTTGAGGCTTGAACCGTTACGCTCAGCACAACTGCTATTTTTTAAAATTAAACCTGAGCAGCAGAGCCACTAATTTTAGGCCCCTCTTCTTTGGCTAATCGTTAATCAAAACGACGCTCACCCTCGACGGGAGTAAATAAATAATTAATTAGCAACTGAGGGGTTCCTCGCCCTCCAGTGTCGATAATCTTATTTTAATTCAGCGTTTGTATATATGTGAAAAGAAAAAGAACGAAGGCACATCTCGCTCTTTGATGAGGCGATGCGCATCACAATGTACGGCCTATGTTAGCTTAAGATGAGCTAGATCCAAACACTACATCAGATAGTTCACTGTTGCATGAAAAGGCGAAAGCCGCAAGCAAAGCAGAGAAGGTGTTTGACTCCGTGGCACGTTTCGTCATTGAGTCGAGTCGCCGTCGATCCGAGTCACTCTATTCAATTATTATTTCAGTTTCATAAAGAGCTTGAGGTCAATGTGCCACGATGAGACACCATCACCCTTTTATCTTGTTCAAGATGTAGACCTCCACTTACTGTATCAAGAGGAGTCGTGCCCATTTTGATTTGTTAGTCGTCAACATTTCTAAACGCTGAAAATATCATCAACAAGAAACACAGGAGTGGAGGAAATCATTCTTTACACTTACGCATCTAGTTTGCAGACCACATAATGAATTCTATGATTGTTTTAATTGACACGGACATCGGCAAAGAGATTCGCTCTTGATGTATCAAAACCGTAAAACCTTTGTAGGATTTTTCTTTTTCAGATGCACGCAGTTTAAAAACTAATTAGCTGATATTACGGGTATTTTACAGACGCATGGTGGCGGTGGTTAGTGGAGCCACCACCAAAATGTGAACCTATTTGGTCTAAGGATAGTGATTCGAATTTATGCTTTCTTAGTCTCTGTATTACATTTAGAAAATAGAGTGGGAGGTATGGTACCTGACTTAAAAAAAAGATTGGTCTTTTATTCTGATAAAACATTCGTGTGAGAGTATAGAAGGACATGTATGTGGTTTTATTCTTTAGCTTTTATAATGATAAATTAGACATTTAGACATCGTGTATTCAATACAGCTATAGGAATGGTTGTGTAAAGGATTTGAATGCAAATTTTCATTTTAAATTGTTTATAAAATAAATTAATTCTTGTTTTACTAGTATAAAGGTGGAAACATGTGCATATAATTTTTACATTTAGAGTTTTTAATTATTAATTGAGCATTGCTTATTCTAATAAGGTTGTATATATCGTCACAGTGGGATTGACTCCTACCAATCTCCTTATTATATCAGACAGCCTTTTTCAATTGTTAGGATGGGGAGTTTGAAGGGAGTCTGAAGTAACGAAGGAAGAAGAGATGTAGGACTTGATCGCTCTGACGTGATACTAAAAAGATTTACTTCACTAGTGTTAGGAAGCACTCATCATTCTTTTTATCAATTAATTTGCCTTTTAGTAGTTTTTTCATTAACATTGCATTAGCTATTACATGTGTCTGAAAAATTTAACATCATCTTTTCCTTCTAACACACTTTATTTATAATATAATTGTCTGTTAACTCTATTTTTTTAGTCTTTATAGATAGGGATATACAATGCAATGTATACTATATTTAAAGTAACATATTACTCTCAAACTAAAGTAATGCACGTGATATATCTAGCTTAAATAATCTGTCAAAAACATTTGAAATGAAGATCTTGAAGGATGACATGACCAAGACACTCTCCTTTGATAAGAGATTTCAAGGCAGATTTTTTTTTAGACTTAACACCACAAACTGTGGCCAGACTTACTTTCAGGCAACGAACCACCAAACAAAAATGAGAAAAGAGAAAAGAAAATTATGTTTTCCGGTTGACAAAGATGGCGTCACCTATTAAACTCTCGGCATTTCTTTTCTCCGGTAACAGAAATTAATAATCAAGCGCAACGGGATCGGAAACAATAAGAAAAGCCGGAAAACGGCCCGTGTTTGTCCACTTCCGCCGTCCTCCCCATTCCCGTTGCGTCTCTGCTCGCTCCGTGGCCTTTTCCTCTTCCATCACACGGATATGGAACGAATATCCAGAGAGCGGGTTGGGCTGTACTCTACTACTACCCCACCCTCTCCCTCCATCTCTCTCCATTATTTCCTGCGGCTGTAGTAGCTGCACACTGCTTTTGTTTCTTCTTCCTCTTGCTGCTGCTCCTGCTTCTTTCTCTTCCTCCCCTTCCTCCTCCTCCTCCCGCTCTTCCACCTGCTGCTGTAGGATCCGCTCCAGCCACACCTGCCAGCTACAAGTTGTCAGCGCCACTTCCTGCCACCTTGCTCATTTCTGACGCCATGTGCTTCTGACCCTACTGCTGCTCCCTGCGCGCCTACTTCTATAAAGCTACACTATCCCCTCAACGCGACGCCACCGTCCTTGGCCTTGCCAGCCGACCCCGCCGGCCGCATCTGAACAGGAAGGATCCTGGGATTCGGAAACAGGGAAGAAAGATACAACATCTCGCCTTTTGAAATACAAATCGAGCTCTTGGACCTTCCTTCCGTTTTGCCCCCTCTGAGGAGATTCGTAAAGGAAGGACCTTTGTTACCTGGATGCCGTAGGTGAGTGAAGCTCGTGCCCATCTTTGACTCTTTACGTTACTTTATCTTTCCGTCTTGTTAGCTTTTCAAATCCTGTTTTCTTTCCAAAGAAAACCACTAGCTATAAATGTATTGCCTTCCTGCTGTCGTTATTTTACCGTTTTAAACCATACCGGAGGAGTTGCGTCTTGTTTTCTTCTTCTGTTCCTCCTTCTGCACCCCTTTCCCCCTTTTGCTCCAAAAGTCAAGTCATTTCCTCGTGCCCGTTCCCTACTTCTGGAGCATCTACTGCTGCCACTAATCCCTTGCTCAAAAGCAAGCATTCTTGGGGTTGGGGTACACACTAGGGCCTTCCAATTGCCCTGTCCAAGCTAAAGCTTCTTCGTTTTTTCATGGCAATGGTTTTGTTATCTACACATGCTACCCAGTCGGTGCTTCTTCTAAAAAGTTCCGAGGTGGAAAAAGGCGTCGGTGATCGTCCACTCTGATTCCAAGTAAAAGTCAGTTAAAGGAAGGGTAATGCCTCTTTCTCCATTCTGGTTGCTCTTTCAACGAGGAGAGGGATTCCTTGGGAGATCTAGATCTGAATCCACCGTACGGGATCTTTTATGTTTTGTTTTCCTCCCCCCCCTCTCCTTTTGTGCTCCACTTGTGCTGCATGTTCTCATGCTCATTTTCTTGGGGTGCCTGTCTGTGAGATCTTCTGATTTTTTCTTTCTTATATATGATCGCTCCCGCTGCGTATCCTTCGTTGTTAACGTCAGGCACTGTGGGGTTTTGTTTCCTCTGCCATTTTCAATTGTTTAGAAAAATTCGGTTTCTACTCTGTCTGTGTCTCATCTAAACGCTTCCTTGAAACCTGTCTTTGTTTATGCTACTCCGTTCGGGGTTCTTTTTAGCCGGTCCAGACGATGTAACCCGGCAAAGCATCTACCAGTTTGCGTCATTACGGTCCAACGTTATGTTCAATTTCTAAACTTATGCATCTCCTACCGTTATGTTCGACGGCAAATGCTGTCTCGCACGCCATCTTTTAAATTTTTTTTATTTATATATTGTATAAATGTTAAAACCATCTGTTCTCCATCTAGAGCTCTCCAGCTTTTTGATTCAGAATTACTGTTACTTGGTTTAGACATTTAGGTGGGTTCCTTTGTTGATACATTTTTGCCAACAATATGCAACCATGCTTACAAAGGAACCCCCTCAAAGTTTGTAGAGTATGCAAATTTTACTTTTCCATACAAAAAAACGTACTTCTTAAAATGTCTGTGAGACCTATCCACATACTCAGAGATTTGGTGTTTCCCAAAGCCTTCATATTTGAGTATTTCCCTCTCATGCATATATCTGCATATAACAATCAAAGATTTATAAGAATCATTCCGGTGTTCTACTTTATGCTTTTACAATCATCATGATTGGACATTTGTTTCATTCTAATACAACCATCATGATTGGACATTTGTTTCTTGAATCTAGGCTAAGTAATTAAAACACTTCCAATATCTGAGAAAAGATCAACAATTGGGTTGCTCCGAGTTGTCCCTTTAAACCAAACAAATCTTGCATGTACAACTAGGATGCAGATTGGGTGCAAGTTTTTACCCTAGGAGTTTTATCTCAGGCACATATTGCCGATGAATGACTTCAAACGATAACTGGACGCCCCCTAATGACATTTTTCCAATACAATTAACATGGATATAGATTTCCCCTAAGACACATATTTCTCCTCGATATGTATACTTTTCCTTGATTTTTATAATATTATCATATTTCTAAAAAATAGTATATGACGCCATGTTGATTTTTAGAAAATAAATTTTATCAGAACTTAATATACAAGACCATCACCCATTTCATAACCAATAGGTGCTATTAACTACCAACGTCTTAAAAAGCGGGAAGTAGGAGGCGTGCAAACAACCCTTGTGGCCGCTTGAGTGCCAGGCGGGCGCTCTAGCACAAGCTTTCGGAAAAAGCGAATGCTTAATTTTCTATATGTTTTCATAAAAAAGGCACACATTTGTATATTTATAATATTTTTTAGAGACTTGCATACATAACTAAACACATGTGATAGTGTAAAATTCACCCTATACAACAATATTGTTACTTACTAGTTGCTTGCATGTAAATGAAGCATTAAGATACATTTATTATATACAGCGGTATGCTAGTATCATACTATCATGTAATGTGCTTAATAGTTAATATATATAGTGGAATTTATTACGTATAGTTGTATACTAGTATCGAGCCATGATATAATGCACTTAGTAGTTAGTATTATATAGTAGTACAATACTTCACAATATTTTACATTGATTTTATATTACATTTACACAATGGTTGTTGTTATCAGCTTAACGTTCTATAATTAGTAATTAGCCCCATACATCGATACAACATTGCTGATTTATGACAAAGTCACATAGTTGGACGTTATATATGTATGGTATAACTTGCTATAATAGGCTTAATGGTACAAGGTCGTGACTATTATGTAGTAGCAGGAAGATCAGTGTAGTATTACACACTAGTTAGCTATTGTACAATATTTAGATACATACTTAGTTGTTTAATACAATAGTATCATATTAACATATTGAGCAATGTTATACAATATCAATAGTCAAATATTACATACCAAAATTAACATTACATATTTCCCTTTTAGACCTAGGAAGTGGGCCTAGATCCTGATTTTCACTTAAGCGGCCTCAAGCGGGCACACAAGATCAACAGTCAAGCGGCCGCTTAAGCGGCTGAGCGGGCCTGAAGCGAAAACTTAATGCAGAGTTGCCTGACTGCCACCTAAAGGCTATTTGGAGCAGTCAGGGGTCTGGACCGCTTTACCAAGCATTGTTAACTAACTACTATTTATCGACTTATATATAAGTACATATAGTTGATTTA
Organism: Alisma plantago-aquatica; assembly: GCA_963693085.1. Classification (NCBI taxonomy): domain Eukaryota; kingdom Viridiplantae; phylum Streptophyta; class Magnoliopsida; order Alismatales; family Alismataceae; genus Alisma; species Alisma plantago-aquatica. The sequence continues at coordinate 886,846,670 of OY856411.1, forward strand.
CAGTATTTTAACTAGTTGTAGTATAAGGATGGATATTAGATAAAGCAACAATAAGGAATCGAATATGGATCTGATGAATAACAAGGTTGCTTGTATCTTAAAAGTTGAAACACAATGGACCTGGATAACCATAGCTTATATGGGTCCAAGCATCTCTTTCTTATGTGGAGAGGGGTAGTGAAAAAGGATGGTATTAGATTTCTGCATACCTATTGGTCGTTTTCCCCCTTGTTACTTGCGATTAAGAGATAATTGTATCAAAACTTGATATACAAGAGAACCACCCATTTCATTTCATAACCAATAGTTGCTATTTGAGGGCATGAAACAAAGGTATGTGCCTGGACATGCCATTAACTACTATAACTAGTACTTATTGACTAATCTATAAGTAGTATGGATATTTGATTGGTTGATTTTCAGTCAGTTTAAGTATAGGGATGTAAATGAGCAAAAAATATGAATCGAGCATGGGTCTGAACAATTACATGGTTGCTTGTATCTTGTGTAGGAATCCGAAAAAATGTAGTAAGAGAACACTAACCCACAACAATAATTTCAAACTTCATTGAAGTTCATAGAAAATCCTTATAGAATAGCCATCCTCCAAGGTTAATCTCATAGTAAAGAGAGTAAACATTGTGTAAATTCCAAAACCTTTTCTTATGGCATCATGCATCTGAAAATAAAAGCACGATAGCCACTTGCAGTAAATTTTTTGTTACAGGGTATCATGCTCCCAACATTATGATGAAATTCAATGCGGTCAGTGCAAAGCTCCCATGGAACTGGTACAGTTGCCTAATAGATACACAATGAAACATATGTCAATGATGATCACATGTGAGGAAATCTGGGAAAATACTTATGAGAAGGTAGATTTGTAGCTACATGATCTGCATGAGTTGCATCTTTAACTTCTTTGTCATTCAGCCAATGCAGTAGCAACTTCATCACTCTGCAACATTTAGAATTGTTAATCAATCATGCACCTGAAAATCAAAGCATGATAGCCGCTTGTAGTGAGATTTTTGTGATAGAGTATCATGCCCCCAACATTATGATGAAATTCAATGCAGTCAGTGCAAAGCTCCCATGGGCCTGTTACAGTTGTCTAATAGATACACAATGAAACATATGTCAATGATGATCACATGTGATGAAATCTAGGAAAATACTTATGAGAAGGTAGATTTGTAGCTACAGGATATGCGTGAATTGCATCTAACTTCTTTGTCATTCAGCCATGCAGTAGCGACTTCATCACTCTGCAACATTTTGAAGTGTTAATCAATAATCATATCCACAACAAAAATGAAACTAAACTACCTTAGAAGCTTGACACTCTAATATATGCTAGTTATAACAAGCAGGAAGTAAGAAAGGGAGATTTTCTACCCAACACCCACTGTGCAACAAACATCCTCACTGCCAAATAGCTCTAGCCCATAGTCACAATATACTCCGTTTTTTTCCTTCAAAAAAAGGCCTTTAAAACGCGTATTATTCAGCTACCGTATATGACGGCCGTTTTAAACGGGTTTAATTCAAGTTTTATTTGCGCATTGCGTTTTAAACACATTCAATACTTTTTTTGCCATTTTATATAGTTTTGTACTTTTGCTTCACATTTGTTTTTTCCACGTCATTTTTTACTTGTAGTAGGGCTCCACTAAACTGTCCAACCTTCCTCCTCTATCCCCTGACACACCCTGAGCCAGGAGTAACCCTCGACATTCTACATGTACGCTCCATCTTCCTCCTCCATTCTCCCCCCTTCTTTCCTA
>OY856411.1:886853456-886960956 GCA_963693085.1 Alisma plantago-aquatica
TGAGAACTACATAAAACTTTTATTCCTTTGTAGTATGTTACCATTCTTTGACAAACAATGAAAATAAATGTTTTAAGATATTAATTTGGATGTCCTTTTTCATTACATATGAAATGTATCTCAATTTAGGCCTACTCGCTCTCATTCAAATATTTATTTTTTAAGTTTCGATGATAATCACATCTTCTGTGGCATTGTATATTGTAAACCGTAATAAGAGTTCCCTTTGTTTGTTCTCTGTTTTGGTTGAGGGCGGTTAAGTTATATTTGATTACTCTGTTCAATGTCAGTTTGAACCAATGTACACTCCTATTGTTTGATAAGTTTTCCTATTTACAGCAAATAGTATGCAAACACTTCAGAGATACAAAAGCATTTAAAGTGTGTAATATCTGTAATTCGGTGAACAATTCCATTTGAAGGAAAATGTTTTTTTTTTCTGTATGTATTGCTTGATTTGTTTGCTCCATTGAAATAGAAAACTCTTTCTTGGTTGTTCATTGTAATACGAAATGCAGATCAGAGTACATAACTGAATCTATGACCCCATGAACATACACATAAAAATGGGGGTAGGTTACCAATGAATAGAAACAACACAACTTGCTAATGCATTTCTTTATCCCGATTGGATAACTGATAACCATCCTCATCCAGAAAACCAGTAACCTCATTTGCATTTTCTCAATCGCTAAAAGGGATGTCTTACATATTTGGATATATTGTTTGAATAAGTATACAGTAAAGAAGAATTTACAGGTATCCTTTTAGAAGAAAAAGGTGATAATGGGGTGTGACTAAAAGGAAAGAGACTATATAGATTCCATTTTTGAAAATAAGACAATTACAATATATTCCTTCTTTTTGCTGTAAAGGAACATTCTGGTTTACATAGCATCATCTGAAAATCATGGGCATAATAAAAATGTCTAATCACAGTTTTAATAAGAACTAAGATGTATTATTCTTCATTAGTTTAAACAAACCATCAGATAAAAAACAAGTGTAGATGAACACGCATAGCATGACAATTTACTGATAGTAACTTACTATAGATGCCTGTCAATGTCAAGTACCTCATTGTCCAATGAGTTCCATCTGTTTCTTTGTAAAAGGCCAATTGTTTCTCTGGAATGTTAAGTGACATCTATTCTTTACTTGTGATCAACATTCATTCCAACTCTTGCTTTTTTCTGTTGCAGGTGATTTTTGTCATATAGTATTCATCCGTAATTAAGATATTTCAAGCTATTTCTGTTGCTGATAAGGATAGAAAAGAAAATGATGAACCAGTACAAGTTAGGAGTGGAAGTAGTGAGTGCTTCAAACCTCATGCCCAAGGATGGACAGGGCACATCCAGTGCATTTGTTGAGCTCCAATTTGATGGCCAAAAATTCCGGACCACTGTCAAAGAGAAAGATCTCAATCCTGTATGGAATGAGCAGTTCTACTTCAACATTTCAGATCCTTCTCTGCTTCCAGAGCGTGCGCTTGAAGCTTATATTTATAACAATATAAGAGAAGCACATTCTAAATCTTTCCTTGGAAAAGTGCGCATTGCTGGCACCTCCTTTGTGCCTTTTCCTGATGCTGTAGTTATGCATTATCCTCTGGAAAAGCGAAGCATTTTTTCACGTGTAAAAGGAGAACTTGGACTTAAGGTCTTCATTACTGATGATCCTTCTATAAGAGCATCAAACCCTCTTCCAACTGTTGACCACTTGGCTAGTAATTCTCCTTTCCAAGTTCACCAGGCACAAGCTCCAGTTATGAGTTCAAGCACACACATAAGTGGTGAAAGGTCTGATAACAGGCATACATTTCACTCACTTCCTCATGAGAAACACCAGCATTCTATGCCCGTGATAAGTGGAGAACCTGTGCCCTTAAAGTTGTCCTCAAATGAGATGAGAGGTGAACCTCCCAGAGTCGTTCGGACATACTCCAATACCCCTCAGCAGCCACAAGATTATGCAATTAAAGAAACAAGTCCTTTCCTTGGTGGGGGTCGAATAGTTGGAGGTCGTGTGATTCGTGCAGAAAAGCCCTTCGGCACATATGACCTTGTTGAACAGATGTATTATCTCTTTGTACGTGTTGTTAAGGCACGTGATTTGCCTGCAATGGATATTACTGGGAGCCTTGATCCATATTGCGAAGTGAGAGTTGGCAACTATCGGGGTAAAACAAAAATAATTGACAAGAAGCAGGATCCTGAATGGAATGAAGTATTCGCATTCTCAAAAGAACGTATGCAGGCAACATTCCTGGAGGTTCTGGTCAAAGATAAAGATCTGATAAAAGATGATTTTGTTGGGATCGTTAAATTTGATTTAAATGATGTCCCTGTTCGTGTCCCCCCGGACAGTCCACTTGCTCCTGAATGGTACAGATTGGAAACCAAGAAGGGTGAGAAGGTGAAGGGGGAATTGATGCTAGCTGTTTGGATTGGAACACAAGCTGACGAATCTTTCCCCGAGGCCTGGCATTCTGATGCAGTTACATCTTCCGATTCTTCTGTTTTCAGCTCACTCATACGCTCAAAGGTGTACCATGCACCCAGACTTTGGTATGTCAGAGTCAACATTATTGAAGTTCAAGACATCATTCCTGCTGAGAGGAATAGGTATCCTGATGTGTATGCGAAGGCACAGATTGGCCATCAGATGCAAAGGACAAAACCAGTTCAAGCTCGGACGTTCAATGCTCTTTGGAATGAAGAATTCATGTTTGTAGCAGCTGAACCCTTTGAAGACCATCTCATTCTCTCTATAGAAGATCGTGTTGCCCCTGGTAAGGATGAAGTGATTGGAAGGGTAGCAATACATTTAGCATCAGTAGAGAAACGGGCCGATGATCGACCAATCAACACAAGATGGTATAATCTTGAGAAACCAGTTGTTATTGATGTGGACCAGTTGAAGAAAGAAAAGTTTTCCACTAGAATCCATCTTCGTGTATGTCTCGATGGAGGATATCATGTACTGGACGAGTCCACTCACTACAGCAGTGATCTGCGTCCTACTGCAAGGCAGTTGTGGAAGCAACCAGTTGGATTGCTGGAGCTTGGTGTTCTAAGTTGTGAGGGACTCCACCCAATGAAAGCACGTGATGGCAAAGGTTCAACTGATACCTATTGTGTTGCAAAGTATGGGCAAAAATGGGTTCGCACCCGCACTATTATCAACAGCCTCAGCCCAAAGTTCAATGAACAATACACATGGGAGGTGTTTGATTTGGCCACTGTACTAACTGTTGGTGTGTTTGACAACTGCCAGATTGGTGAGAAGGAATCTAGTAACAGGGACATGCGGATTGGTAAAGTAAGAATCAGGCTCTCAACACTTCAGACTGGGCGTGTCTACACACATTCCTACCCCCTCTTGGTCTTGCACCCTTCTGGTGTCAAGAAGATGGGAGAGATTCACTTGGCAATACGGTTCTCTTGCACATCGTTTGTGAACATGATGTACACCTACTCCAAGCCATTGCTTCCCAAAATGCATTATGCTCGCCCATTGTCTGTGATCCAGCTTGACATGCTGAGGCAGCAGGCAGTTCACATTGTGGCTGCGAGGCTCAGCAGGATGGAACCACCCCTTAGGAAGGAGGTGATTGAGTATATGTCTGATGCAGACTCACACCTATGGAGCATGCGGAAAAGCAAGGCAAACTTCTTCAGACTCATGTCAGTGTTCTCAAGCGCATTTGCAGTGGGGCGGTGGTTTGGAGATGTCTGCTCCTGGAGGAATCCTATCACCACTGTACTAGTGCACATACTTTTCACGATGCTCGCAATCTTCCCTGAGCTCATACTTCCAACGGTATTCCTGTACATGTGCCTCATAGGAATATGGAACTATCGGTACCGTCCTCGTTACCCTCCGCACATGAACACCCGAATATCTCATGCAGAAAACGTCCACCCGGACGAACTTGATGAAGAGTTTGATACATTCCCGACCACCCGGAGTCCAGAACTTGTGAGAATGAGATACGACAGGCTTAGAAGTGTAGCTGGAAGGATACAGACGGTAGTTGGTGACGTGGCAACACAATTTGAGCGTTTGCAAGGATTAATAAGCTGGAGGGATCCCCGCGCAACAGCATTATTTATTTTGTTCTGTTTGGTAGCGGCACTAGTGGTTTATGTCACACCTTTCCAGGTGATAGCCGTTATATTCGGTTTCTATTTGATGAGGCATCCTAGGTTCAGAAATATGATGCCATCGGCCCCATTGAACTTCTTCCGACGACTTCCTGCAAAAACTGACAGCTTGCTGTAAATATCAAGCAGACGGCTTGTTACTGTTATAACAGCTAGTTTATTTTCTTGTGCTTTGTTTATATCAATGTAAACGTGGCATTTTGTTAGAAGGAAGAATTTATCTAGTATGTCTGTCGGGAGTTAACGTGCAGGGCATGTCGTCTAAGCTGCAAGTCCATGGCGTGCTGTTCGAGTGTTCGGCTTCTAGAAACCATTTCGGTGGACATATGCTTCCTAATCCATTTGTCTATATCTTTGGTATATGAGATGATTTTAGTCAGAACAAATAGAATGGCTTCCATATGTTACTGGTCTATTTAGATACGAAAACTGTATAAAAAATAGTAAATAGTAGCTGCCGTAACAACCAAAGCTTAAGATGAGACAAACTATCATCTATCTAGAGAAGTTATTTAATATGTTTATTCTTTTTATTTAAAAGCCTATGTCACCGCAATGCATATGTTGTAGTTTAACTGTTCATATTTTACAAGACGTTAGTTAATTTTGTTTAGAGGCACACAAGTGAGGGAAGTGATTTTCAAAATGTTTTTAAGAAAGAAGTGCAAATAAGTCCAAAGAAATACAAGTGCATGAGGAGAAAAAAAATATGAACTATAGTGAAAAAAGAGGGGCAGTAATTGCAAGAATATTTCTTGCAAATTAAAAGTATTAAGTTGAAAAAATAGCAGGACATTGAAGAATGGTAGGACAGTTAGCATGTAATGCGAACTAAGACAAGTCAGTCTAAGATAGTTGAAATTAATATAACTAGAAGAAAATGAGTTTACAAATGTACCTTTGAAAGAAAAGCTTAATATATAAAAGGAAAAAAAGTTTATTTAAAATGAAAAACAAGAAGTGTTTAGCCCCATGTGGGTGAATTTCTTTGACCACTTGAATTGTTGGGTGCAAGGGTGTTATTTTAGGTTGGACTAGCCAAAGAAACGTGCTAAGCACATATATAGATAAATTAACCAATTTTGTATAATACTCATAGAAATATCTTAAAAAATATTGAAAATATATAAATATCAATTGAAAAGAGCTATAACTGATTTTGTAATAGCTCTAATAAAGAAAGAACTGTGTAAGAACCAAAAAATCACACACACTTTCCGTTGGATTAACACGTGAAAAAGCTGACAAATTCGTAGCTGAACAAAAAGTGATAATAAACATGTCTAGTTGGAATAACATGTAGATGCACAATTAAATTTCTGATAATTTTTTTTGGCCAGACTCATGAGTATAACTATATTTCCATATACAATTATTTTAATACTCGGTTAATTAATAACCAAATGAGTCCCTTCAACATATAAAACCACAAAATAATAGACTGATTACCACACAAATAAACTGCTACTACAAACAAATTGACTGGATGAAGAAACAAGCCGCACAATCACTTTAAGACATATGATTGACCGCTGGGAAAAAATACCTGACATGCGTCGGTCCATACGTGAGGGTTCTATAGCACATTTGTCTATATTCGATGCGGCAACATAGTTAAAAAAGACAGACAGAAGGATAAAGATGATAGCCAAATAACCAGCCGAGAGCAACCTGTTAGAAAAAACCAAAAAGTATAGCCACTCAAGCAAGCAATTCGAAAAACCAACAGACAGAGCATGCGTTTGCTCTACCTATAATTTTTTTCGGATAGACCTATGAGTATAACTATATTTCCATATACAATTATTTATATACAACTCATTATGCCAGGAAATACTTGATTGATTAATAATCAAATGACTCCCTTAAAACCACAAAATAATAGACTGATTACCACACAGATAAATTGCTATTACAAAAAATTGACTGGATCGAGAAGCAAGCCGCACAACTACTACTAAGACACATGATTGACCGCTGGGCAAAAACACCTGACATGTGTCGGTCCTATAGGTGGCGTTCTATAACACATTTATCTATTTCTGATTTGGCAACATAGTTAAAAAAACAGACGGACAAATAAAGATGACAACCGAATAAGCAGCCGAGAGCAACTTGCTAGAAAAAAACAGAAAAATATAGCCATTCAAACAAACAACTCGAAAGGACAACACACACAGAGCATGCATTTGTTCTTTTTTATAGGGTAGTATTAATTAATAACCAGATGACTCCCCTCAACATGTAGAATTACAAAATAATGGACTGATTACTACGCATATAATAAACTGTTACTACAAAAAAGTTGACTGGATCGAGAAGCAAGCCGCGCACAACTACTTTTAAGGCACATGATTGACCGCTGGGCAAAAACACCTGACATGTGTCGGCCCTATACGTGGCGGTTGTATAACACATTTATCTATTTTTGATGTGGCAACATAGTTAAAAAAAAGGACGGACAAATAAAGATGATAGCCGAATAACCAGCCGAGAGCAACCTGCAAGAAAAAAACAAAAAAATATAGCCATTCAAACAAGCAACTTGAAAAACCAACACACACAGAGCATGCATTTGTTTTTTTATTTTTTATTTTTTATTTTTTTATAAGGTAGTAGAAGTAGACACTGCCTAGGGAAGGCACTAACTAAAAAAATGAATCAACGTCTTAACGAATGCTTATAAATATACTTGCAAAGAATATCATGGGTGGTGCACATCCTCAAGACCCAACACGAATGGATCCTGCATCCCAGACAAATATTTTGGGATTTTCGACAGTGAATATGCTGTGTGATGTATTCACTCCTAAATTTAAGATCCCCAAGCGGTCATTTCGCCACATCTTTTGTTTTTCTTATATCGTACTAGGCTGAGCCATGGGCATGCTGTGGGCCTGTTTCAGTTGACAAATCTTGATAGGGCCAACTCAACTAGTCTGTACAAAAGGATAATATCTATACGTGGCTTTAAGGATTTTTTTTGATTGGTCAATACTTCAAAAATTCATATTAATTTATTTATAGCTCAGAAAAAAAATAAAAGAATACATGTTTTGGAATCGTGAGGTCATTCTTTATCCGATGGTGCAGCTTTATCATCTAAATCGAATATAATAAATATGTGATTTTCTAAGGATTTTTCTAACTGTTAAATATTTCTATAATTCATAACTAATAATCAATAAGTAGAAATAAAGTAAAATATGTTATGAGATCGGAAAAATATAATCTACATTACGGAAAGGTTTTGATAACCCAACATATTAATATTAAAAAGTTATTTAAGGTTTATACAATTAATGAAAATATGACCCTAATCTCATATATGCCTTTAATAGGTTACTTTTGGACTGAGATGGAATTACGATTTTGACCTTAGACATATATAGAGTTCATGTGAGGTATGTTGCATTCCCTATACATCATATTGAGAAATCACCTCCCTCCCTATCTCTCTTGGTCCTATGGACAAATTGACCTACACAATTTCCCTCTCTTTTGGGAATTTATTTCATGTGAAAGATTCTATGTTGATTATGATCATGTTACTTTGTTGGATATTTCTATTTATATCTTGTTCATTTTATTTCATGTGGAAACCCTAATTTGAGTATTTGATATTCTAATCTTTTTGTGGTGGACTTTATGATCTATGTTGACCTTATCTCTGGACATGATTATATATTTATTTATGAGTCCTCTGACCCCACATTATAACAGTCTTATGCTCTCATCCTTATGTGATCTTGATTGAACGTGTTCTTGCCTCTACATTACATACATGGCTTAGACTTGTTTATTTCTAGTAGTGTTACAAGAGTACAACCATACATAAGACACACTTTTTTCGCACCGAGTATGTTTTTCCACTCGTCATATATATAAGGTGCGCTTATTCACCCAGGGTGTGCTTTTTACACTCAACATTTTTAGGCTAAGATCCTATGGTGTCCCGCCCTGCTTGAAATAACCTTAGTCCATGTTTGTTTACATGCACTACTATGATTTGTGACTTGTTTTAAGGCAAGAAACCTCTTACTATTAATTATCGTGTTATTGTAATTCATTTCTTTTCATATCCACTTAGATAGTCCTTTTCCTCTTCTATGAGAAGTCTTGTCATCTTTGAGGTCCTTCTTTCCTTATATTGCTCAATCCCATATTAATATGCTCATACCAGCTTGTATGTTGATAATTTCCATTTTTTGTCTTCTCTTCTGGGGTATGATTCCAACCCCAGGTATAGGACATGGATGACATGACATGCCAACGTGGAACTGACTTATTGAGATGAGTCTTAATGGGAGATAGACTTGAGATAGCTGAATATCCCTCTACTTAGATCTTGATATTGTTGCTTTTATGTAGGCCCATTAGGGGGAGAATATTATGTAACTTTGATAAATTGAATATGGTCATAAATATTATATCACTGCTATAGTTTGGTCTTTTTGTATATCATCATTTGAGAATTGAAAAATTTACACCTATTCCAGCATACACTTTTAGTGTGTTTGGAATAGATGAGTTTGATTCCTCAAATTTAGTAGGGAGTGGATCCCCTCTCCGGTCCCACTCGTTACATATGGTTTTGTTGGCTAAGTTTGATATTATGCAACTTTCTCTTTTGATGATGGCAATATTTCCGAATTATTTTCTAATGTGTTATTTAGTGTTACATGTATCAAGGAAAGATTAGAGAATGATATGATCTTAGTTGAACATATTGTGTATATAATTGATCAAACTATACTCCAATGTATGACATTTGTACAAGGTAAATAGACATATGACTATATTTCATGTAAAACCAAGCTATAAGTCAACCCCAACTATCCCACCCATTCTGAAAATTATATCAGGTCTTTAGGATAGTTAGGTCTTATTACAAAAGTCATTTAATATGTTTTAAAAAATTAGAATATGTTATAGGAACTTTTTTGATCAAACTCTTTTACGCCCGAGAATGGGTTGGTCGACCACAAGTAGACCGACAATTAGTCATTGCTAAAATTTAGTCATAGGGAGCCTCCCAACCAAACTATTTTTCTATCGAGGTCATCGACTAAGGTCATGATCGGTTGAAAAATTGTTTGACTGATGGGCAATCTGTAGAAAATTCAATTAGTGCGCAATTAGTCATTTTTGTTCCACTAACCATGTCATAACGACTACTTGCACACTATGATCGAATCTAGACCTTCAAAAAGCTATATAAATGGTCCCTAGTGGGTTTCTATAAATAGGATTTCATAGGAAGGATACATGTACACTTGAGCATTACTAAAGTATCTACATTGAGCTTAGCCACTGAATTTCCATGTCCTACCAGTGAAACAATGGAGCTCCACTCAAGTGCCTTAGTTCACTGGAATAAGCCTTTGTCCTTATCCTAGTGGATGTGTCTCATAATATTTATTATAAGATCATTGTAGTTCTTATGATCTAAATTGTTGTTTCCTTTCTCCAACATTGTTCCCATTGTTCTTGTGTCTTGGGAACTCTTTCTTGTGAGAAGGTTTGTCTGGAGGCTTGAAAGGAGAAGATGGAGTCTTCTCATTAGTGCTCTTCTACATCCATTAAAGAAGAGATGAAGTATCAGTGCTCTTCTACAACCATGAAAGTAGAGGTGAAGTATTTGTTTTGTTCTACAACTGAAAAGAGAAGGTGCAAATGATTGTACTTTGTAATTGTCCTTATGAGGTAAGTAAAGGCAAATTGTTGCAAATTCTAGTAGGCAACCACTAGAGGTGGACGTACAATTGTTTGTGCTTGAACCACCTTAAATCTTGCACCTCTTGTGGTGGTTTATTGTTTACAGTCCTATTTATAATTCAATTACATTTGGTAGTTGTTTAGGTTGAGAAATCTATTTTCTCTATTCACCCCCTATAGAGATTTCAATTGGAAATAGAGCAGGTCTTCAAGGAGCTTTCACAACTCCTAAAGAATGGGGGAAAATGTACTCGATCATATAAACCTTGAGGGAGTTCATGTTATCCAGACACTAATGTTTATTGGATCCAACTACACCTACTCTAAGATAAGGATGCATTTATACTTTCAAGGCATTATCTTTGATATGTGGAAGATGATCATTGTGCCATATGCTCTTCTAATAGTAGAGTTAAGAAGATTGGGATGAGAAAATGGTAAAGGGGGATATAGTATCCTTTACAACTCTATTTCTACTAGTGAATTCAATCATATATCTTCATGTGAACTTACTTATGAAATTTGGAGAAAAATATATGTAACACATGAACGAACTAAATAAGTAAAAGACTCTAAGATTAATATGCTGCAACATAGGCTATAATGACTTTGTATGAGAAAAACTGAATCTTCTGCCAAAATCTATTCTAGATTTTCTATATTATCAATGGCTTAGTTCTTAAAAAAAAAGATTCCAAAACCAGATCTGTGGGCTCTGATCTCCAAACCATGACATAAACACGATTAAAACTTAGCGGAAGCGAATCGGTAATCAGCGGAAGACAAAAATCACGGGAAATTAAAACTTTTCGTGACAAGAACTTGAATCCATAGAAGCATCTTTCATAAAGTGAGGTAAACTGTTTACATCTCAGGATAATTACTTCTTGAGTAATTATATACATCAGGATACAAAATCTCAAGATCACTTATACAAAAAAGACTCCAAGACCTGAGAGTACAGAGGACACATAGGACTGACTCTAACTACACCATAGGGCAGGACAATCTCCACCTGAGATTACTGCTGCCCCTGATGCTGCTGCTGAGACTGATCACCTGTAGGCTGGTTCCTTCGTCTCCGACGTCCACCTAAAAAGTTGAAGCCGACGGGGTGAGACAATTATACATAATTGTCCCAGCGAGAGTTATAACTCTTCGCCAGAAGCTTTATTATAACATCAAAGAATATTTTAAACAGTAAAGCCTTCAAAGCATTCTGTAACAGTTGCAGGTATAACAAGATCTCAACCATTTAGGAGATAGGGAGAATATAAACACTATTGCAATGTAACATCAATCAACTAACTTGGAGTTATCTCTAACAAGTTATACTATATAGTTGATTATGTTTTACAAACAACATTATGCCCTGTGGAGATGAGGCTTACCACTCATACTCCAACTGATCGCTGAGAAGCCGCATCAGTATCATACATAGGTCATTAAGAGAGCCGGATTCTCATGACCTTCACCTTCCTCAGTCAGTAAGAGGATCACTTGTAGGACATCTCGTGTCTCTACTACTATAGCTCACCAGGGTAAACTGGTCCTTCGCTATTCTAGAGTCACAGTGGCGTTCTGTACTCTCTTCGTCATCAGGAGGTTTAATATTTACCTACCACTGATACGGATATCTATGCTGTCTTCGTCATCAGGAGGTTTCATGTTTACCTACCACTGATACAGTATGGAACTATAGTGAAGGATGGATGGATTACACATCTACATCACTTTCCTACACTAGGATGTAAGGTTCTACACATCCATGTACCCCACATACTCAAAAGTATGTGCTCCAGGAGTTCCCTGAGGAAAACCTGTTTCACCATCATTTAATTTCTGACAATGATGGATCTATGATCAGGGCTCTACATTATACTTGATTAGTTAGGTACATTCAGTATTCTTTAACAGCATACATTGTTCTGCAAACAATAACAATAGCATAGCAGCTATAAAAGAAGAATACTAAATGTAACAGGCCTAACTCATATCAATCATCATTTCTCATTATCCTCATCACAAGTCATCTCTAAGGCATGACCTTGATGGTATTTATGGCTCTCATAGCCCAGTATCAGCATAGGATGCCACTGGCAAGGCATCAGATTACTTTACTTATTCATAAGGCTAACAACATGCCTTTAATGAATATAACATCAACATCCATACCTGGATATGATTACCTTCATATCAGAACCTACATGGTTAATACATCTGATAAAGGTAATGCAACAATAAGGAATGTACTTCCTACTCTTGTCATAAGAGTTAAATCTCTAATTCATATCAAATAGAGTTTAATACTCAAAAGCATGCCATTACCCTTGAATTAGAGTTTACTATTCACATTACATGTCATCACCTTGAATTAGGGTTTACTATTCACATTACATGTCATCACCCTTGAATTAGGGTTTACTATTCACATCAAGGTGAATTAAACTCATAACATCATCATGTATGAGTAACATCTTCATCGATACTCTTGGATTAGTTAAAGGTTCATCATTTATCATAATTAGGGTTTCTATGATCTCACACAGGTGGATCATACCCTAATTATGCTCATTTATGTGCATTAGAGATACTTTACTCGAGTTTCCACTTAAAAAGGGTACTTTCTCTTTCTAGAAGTACTTTCTCTCTCTAGAAGTACTTTCTCTCTCATCATAATGTTAGGTGATGTCAACATCACTCTAAAACAGGTTGGATTGAGGCATCATAGGCTATCATAGCCAAAAACATCATCATTATGTGATTAGAGTTACTTTCTCTCTCTAGGTTACTTTCTCTCTCTAGAGTACTCTCTCTTTCATCATACTAATGGTTGATAGTAACATTACACTAGATCAAGTTGGATAGAGTCATTATGACTAAAAACATCATTCTCATGTAATTAGGGTTTGAATTGAGCAAGGTATAACTTAATTGACCCTTCAGGGGTATTTTGGTAATTCACCCCATTGATCATTATCATGGTCAAAAACCTTAGTCAAATAACCCCTTACTATCCTAGATTATCATTAGGGTTTGATTTGGGCAACATTGAACCATTTACATCATCAAATGATTGAATGAGGTCAACCTTGAATCACATTGATTGATTTCAATCATTAATTATCAATTGGGTTGAGATTGGTTGAAAGTGTTGACCGTTTGCCCACTTTGACCCTCCAAGACCGCGAGCCTCTTTCTAATTCCAAGACCGCGAGCCTCTTCAAGGGTTCAAGACCGCGAGCCTCTTCAAGGGTTCAAGACCGCGAAGCCTTCCATTGGTTCAAGTTAATGTTGAGACCGCGAAGACCAATTTGAGTTGAGACCGCGAGGGTCATGAAGACCGTTTGCCCTTCTTTGACCTCAGGACCGCGAGGCCCTTTGCGGTCTTGAGACCGCGAGCCTCCTCTCGGTCTTGAGACCGTGAGCCCCCTCACGGTCTTGAGACCACGAGCCCTCTCACGGTCTTGAGACCGCGAGGCTCACATGGTCTCAGTCGCTTGGTCCATCAACAAAATCAACAAAGCAATCGATGATGTCAACCGATGTTGAAGCCCTCAAAAGGTCAAATCTATGTTGACCACTTATGGATTGAGTCAATTAAGATTATGCTTGATCACTTGGTCATTCAATTGACCCATAATGGTTAACCAATTATGGTCGAAATCGATTCAATTAGGGTCTATCAATGTTCACCCATCAACACTCAACAGTGTGCATCAACACAAGGTTGAACCCTTCAATTGAGCTCCAATTGGGCCCAAACTTGGCCCAAACGGTCTTGAGGTCATGTGGGTGGACCCCACATGGTCTTAAGACCGTTTGTCCAAGATTTCATCAAAGTCTAAGGTGATTTGATAGGGGTTGAACCATGATTGAACCACAAAACAGAATTTTGATTAAATTAATAACTTATTTGCAATTGGGTCCTCAATTGGTCAAATTACTCAACCCTAGACCTTCAAACGGTCTTGGGTGATTGTCCTCTCGGTCTTGAGACCGTTTGGATGAGTTCCAAACGGTCTTGAGACCGTTTGCCCATCCAATTTTTGGATTCTAGTAAAGATTCATCAAGGTTGAACAAATTGAGTTGATGATTATATCAATATTTAATTGCAATGTAACTTGGTGTAAAAGTACCTTCAATTGGTCAAAAAATCTTGACCCCAGACCTCCAAACGGTCTTGGTTGATTGCCCTCGCGGTCTTGAGACCGTTTGGTGACCCCCAAACGGTCTTGAGACCGTTTAGGTCAATCAACCCTAAAAACCCCAATTAGGTCACCATAATTTCAGTACTGATTTTATCTAGGGTTAGCCCTAGTATTCACCCTTCAACTCTTAGCCCGTTTGGAATTAGACCATCAACCTTGGTGAGTTGTTAATTAACATAATTTTGAACAGTAATATCATACGGTCAACGCTTAGTCAACGACCTTACACGGTCTTGAGACCGTTTGCCCCAAAAGGCAATTTCAGACCGTTTGAAAATCAGCAATTAATTCATTTAAAGTTGTGACTTAAAAAGGTCATATCTCCCGATTCCTTTGGAGTTAGTCTCCCAAATATTGAGGGTAATTAGCCTATATAATTAGGAACAGATTTCTTATACGGTCCACGCTCGGTCAACGGGGCCAAACGGTCTTGAGACCGTTTGCCCTGTCGCGGTCTCGAGACCATTTGCTCACCTCACGGTCTTGAGTCCGAGAGAGCAAACTGTTAGGACCGTTTAAGGAAAAGAAAAGCGGTGGGTTTTTCTTGTAAATCACGCCTTCATCTTCTAGCTCAAGAACAGTACAGATATCCCACGGGTTTGCTTGCAAAATAGCAGGGAAAAGTAGGGAAACACTAAGAGCTATCATCAAAACGCATATAAAGATGCACATAGTAAAGCATGGGTTTAGAGTTATAAAACCCGCCTAAAGCTTGCTTCTTGAGCTCCAAGCTTTCAAGCTCCAAGCTCTAATGGCGTCCTTGAGTTCTTACAGGTTGGCCAAGGTGAAAACTCCAAGGAAGGATGAAAGAGACGGCTAGAAAGGTAGGGTTTCAAGAGTTAGCCATGAAGATGACCTTGAATTCGAGTTTTAACCATGGAATTAGGCAAGAAGAGGGGTTTAAACCTACCTTGCACCCCTTGGTCGTCCTCCTTAGATCCAAGGCAGTCCTTGGTCGTCTTTGGTGAAATGAAACAGTAAGGGAACGAAGGGTGAGTTCCCTTGCAACTAAGGGAAGGAGAGCTTATATACATGGGGTAGGATTTTCAACATTAGTTCATAAGTTTCCCTTAATTCCAACTAAGTCCTTCCTTTATTACTTGCTCGTCCCTTCCTCTTTATTCTAAGGACAAACCTTAACTTAAGTTATAGAAAAGAAGGCAAGGAAGAACAATCTAATAATAAAGTTCATACTTAAAGGGATATTGCACATATATCCTGATTATTCAATCACAAAGCCTATTTCTTAACTTGATAACTCAATTGAAGTGAATTCCTCATCATTTCTTCTCTAAATGATGGAAAGAGTCTAAAAAGATACTTTAGATGACATTCTTTACAAATTGCATCCCTTTATTTGGGTAATTTGCATTTTTCCCCAAATTAGGGTTTCAAGCCCTGGGATTGCTTCCACAGCTGCACCTTGGTGCTCTAGCTTGGGAAATCCTTCAAACTTTGCCAAAGAGTTTCTCATGATGTCTCAACATCAGAGGAACATCTCATCATGTGCAAATTGCAAGCTAACCCTTTTAACTGGGTAAATTGCACATAGGTCCCTGTATATCAAAACAATGCTACAACTTTAAAATAAAAAGGAGCAAATACTGAAATATACGTTTTTGGGAATTTAATTACATGCTCAGAGTTAATCACAAAGATTTAATTACATATTTAGGCAAAACACCTAGGGTTAACTCATAACCTAGGTCAGGGATGTTACAAATTATCTACCCCTTACAAGGATTTCGTCCCTGAAATCGATAAAACATACTAAGAGAAAAGGACAGGATACTTCCTTCTCATCTCATCCTCTAACTCCCAAGTGGCTTCTTCAATACCACGATGGTTCCAGAGGACTTTCACAAGACTTATATCTTTCTTCTTTAGCTTTTTAATTCGTTTATCAAGAATTGACACTGGTCCCTCCTCATAGGATATGTCATCATTCAATTCTACCTCCATAGGTTGTAGAACTGACTCGGTGTCTGGGTGACATTTCTTCAACATAGAAATGTGAAACACAGGATGTAACCTCTGTAATTCTGGGGGAAGCTCTAGTTTATATGCTACCTTTCCAATCCGTTCAATGATTGGATAAGGCCCCATATATCTAGGAGCTAACTTCCCTTTCCTTCCAAAACGAAGGACCCCTTTCCAAGGTGAGACTTTAAGATACACTTTGTCTCCAACCTGGAACTCTAAGGGTCTACGACGTTTGTCAGCATAATATTTCTGCCTATCCTGAGCAGTCTTAATCTTATGTTGTATAACTTTAATCTTTTCTGTGGTTTGCTGCACCAGGTCAGGACCTAACAACTGGTGCTCACCAGTCTCAAACCAACACAAGGGTGATCTACAACGTCTACCATATAAGGCTTCATAAGGTGCCATATCAATACTATGCTGGTAGCTATTGTTATAGGCAAACTCTATCAGGCTTAGGTGTAGATCCCAACTTCCGGTGAACTGGAGAACACATGCTCGCAACAAGTCTTCTAAGGTTTGTATGGTCCTTTCCGACTGTCCATCAGTCTGTGGATGAAAGGCCGTACTAAATCTTAGCTTGGTGCCTAAGGCTCTGTGCAACTGTTCCCAAAAACGACTCGTAAACTGAGGACCTCTGTCAGAAACTATTGTGACAGGAACTCCGTGCAAACGCACTATCTCTTGAACATACAACTCTGATAACCTTTCAGCAGAATAGGTTGTTTTGACAGGTAAGAAATGTGATGTCTTAGTCAACCTATCAACAATTACCCAAATGGAATCATGTCCTTTGCTTGTCCTGGGTAGGCCAACAACAAAGTCCATGGTCACATGGTCCCATTTCCACTGTGATATGGGTAAAGGTTGCATTGTTCCTGCAGGCTTCTGGTGTTCAGCTTTAACTTGCTGATACACATGGCACCTCAAAACAAACTCTGCAACATCCTTCTTCATCCCAGGCCACCAATACAGATCCTTCAAATTCCGATACATCTTGGTGCTCCCTGGATGCATAGCATACATGGAAGAATGGGCTTCTTCCAGGACTAACTTCCTTAAGTTGTCCACATCCGGCACTATCATTCTTCCATTATAACAAGCTACTTGATCTTTTGAGTCATGAAACCCATGTTTCTTCTCATTTCCATACTCAGATCTTATATGTTGAACTGCAGCATCACCTAGCTGTGCTTCTTTAATCTGCTCTCTTAGGGTAGGTTTAATATGCATCTCAGCTAACAAACCGGCTAGCAATGACACCTTCAACTGTACATTGTCTTGCCTTAAAGAGATAATCATATCTCTCCTAGAGCATACTAAAGAGTTTAGTTGTGCTCTATTCATGGTTGATGTTGCTGATTTCCTACTCAAGGCATCTGCAACAACATTGGCCTTACCTGGATGGTAATCAATTGTACAGTCGTAGTCCTTGATTAACTCCATCCAGCGACGTTGCCTCATATTGAGCTCATGCTGAGAGAAGATATACTTAAGGTTTTTGTGGTCTGTGAAAATCTGGAATGTCTCTCCGTAGAGATAATGTCTCCAGATCTTCAAAGCATAAACCACAGCTGCTAACTCCAGATCGTGTGTTGGATAATTCTCCTCGTGTTTCTTAAGCTGTCGGGAAGCAAAAGAAATCACTTGTTTATCCTGCATCAACACACATCCTAGTCCATTTTTGGAAGCATCACAGAAAACTACATATCCTTTTCCTTGTTCAGGTAGCACTAATACAGGTGCACTTGTCAACCTCTCCTTCAGCAACTGGAAAGATTGTTGACACTTATCACTCCAAGAAAAAGGAACATCTTTCCGGGTTAACTTGGTCAAAGGTAAAGCTATAGAACTAAAGTTCTTTATGAACCTTCGATAATAGCCAGCTAACCCCAAGAAACTTCGAATCTCCGTCGGTGTCTTCGGTTGTTCCCATTGTAGAACAGATTCTACCTTTGCAGGGTCAACACGAATTCCCGAGGCGGATATTACATGTCCAAGAAAAGATACCTCCGACAGCCAGAACTCACACTTGCTAAACTTAGCATATAACTTATGTTCTCTTAGCAAGGTCAAAGCTTGGCGAAGATACTGCTCATGCTGCTGAGCATCTTTACTATAAATCAGTATGTCATCTATGAAGACGACAACACACTGATCAAGGAAAGGTCGAAAAACTCTATTCATGAGTTCCATAAATGCAGCTGGTGCATTGGTTAGTCCAAACGACATAACCGTGAACTCATAGTGACCATATCTTGTCCTAAAGGCAGACTTGGATATGTCACTATCCTTAATACGAAGTTGGTGATATCCAGACCTCAAGTCTATCTTTGAAAAGACTGTTGCACCACACAACTGGTCAAAGAGATCATCAATCCTCGGCAGAGGATATTTATTCTTTATTGTTACTTTATTGAGTTGTCTATAGTCGATGCACAACCGCATTGACCCATCTTTCTTTTTAACAAACAAGACCGGAGCACCCCAAGGTGAAGTACTCGGTCGGATAAAACCTCTCTCAAGTAGCTCTTGAAGCTGTTTCTTGAGTTCTGCCATCTCGACAGGAGCCATTCTATACGGAGTTTGAGCTATGGGTTTCGTATCTGGAATCAGATTGATTTCAAAGTCAATCTCCCGAGGTGGTGGTATACCAGGAAGTTCTTCAGGAAACACATCCTCGAATTCCCTGACTATGGGAACTTCAGCAGGGTTGGTCCTTTCCTTGGTAACATCTACCACATGGGCTAAGAATGCATAACATCCTTGCCTCAACAGCTTATCAGCGACCATAGCTGATACAAGACAGGTGGGCAGAATCTTTCTTTCTCCTTGAAAGATCCATGTGCTGCTTTCATCAGCAAACACAGCCAACTTGGACTCACAATCCAAGACAACTCTATACCTTTCTAAGGTATCCATCCCGAGGATTATATCAAATCCCTGCATATCAAGTGGTATAAGATCCACTTGAATGTGATGGTCAGAAAAGAAAAGGGTGCAGGGAGAACATACCTCCTGCAAAATGGCAGACCCACTCAACGGAGTCTCCAACAACAAACTATCTGCCCTATGACTAACAGTCACATTACAGTTACGAATCACTTCACGAGTGATAATATATTTATTTATATTGATAGATTAACTTTTGAATATTATACCTTAAAGTGATCTAATGATGCTTGAAAAAAATATAATTTACAAACTCGAGGAATATAATGCTCATCTATCTTCTCAAAGCACTAAAATTCTAGCTAAAGTGAATAACTATCAATCTCAACCTATTTTATCTAATCATTTTAACTAGGATATGTTGATAGCTAAAAGAGATACATCAAAATAAAATGTTGAGTATATTTGAAATTATATATCTAGATTGATTAATGAGAATAGTTTACAACAAAATACCATCTCTAAAATTATTTAAGGAAATAACAATGTTGACAATGTTTTGGATTAATCATACATGAAAGTTGGGAGAAGAGGTTTGGTGTATGAATCTAAAAACAACACTCCAACTACATATAGAGTAGTCATTCCCCATGTTGCTCCTAAGACAAATCCTATGCTTCATATACCTGTTCAATATTATGAATGTCTTAGACATTATTCATTTCAATGCGTTTATTGCAACAAGGGATTCGAGGACACAATTTGGCTTCCCGAACATCATATTCAAAATTGATCAATGAGGTTTATTGAGATTCTAACCAAATTCTAAATTGCATGTCCTTAGTCATACTATTAAGTTGATATTTTAACATTGCATATATTCTTGGTTATAAAAAACTTAATTTTTCTTTACTGAAGGCCTCTTAGTAGAAAAATAGAGCAACTAAAAATGTTACTATTAATATTCTTATAAACTAGTGATATATTATTGATTACATCTATTATTTGAATTACAATTTAATTTCTCTCTAAAAATAAGTTGAAAAGTTTGTATCGATCACTACATAAATTATGCTCTATTATTGAAAGGGAGGTGAGGTCCAAGATGATGTTCATCACAGAATCACAATAGGATGGTTGAAATGGAGGAGGGCAACTGAAGTAGTATGTGACCAGAAGATCCCTCTCAAATTAGAAAGTAAGATTTACAATACATCTATACGGCCAACCATGTTGTATGTGAGTGAATGTTGGGTAGTGAAGAAACAAGGTCTCAACAATATGAATGTGGCTGAAATGTGTATGCTGAGATGGATGTGTGGGAAGATGAGAAAATATCATTTGAGGAATGACTATATCAGAAACAAAGTGAGGATAGTGAACATTGAGGTCAAGTTGGGTGAAGATCACCTAAGATGGTATGAACATGTGCAACACAAATTGATAAATGCACCTATTTGAATCAAGGTTATTGAGTTAAGCACACCTAAAAGAAGTAGAGTAAAACCTAAATTAACCTGGAAAGAACTTATATAGATATTTGAATGTTTACATCTAGATCAGAGTATGACCCATAATAGAGCTGATTGGGAAAGAAGGATCCATATAGCCAACCCCAACATGGTTGGGATTGAGGCTTAGATGATGATGCCTACGTAAATTATAAGAATCACAATATCAATTTATTTATTGGTTTCCTAAATATAGCAACCATGGACTCTACTTGGGTATCGAAACCTCTTGTATTTGCAAGAATGGTTTGTTTATAGTGGTTATTCAAAACATATTATAGGAGATAAAACTATCTTCACAAAACTTGAAAAGAAAAGAAGTGGATCTATTTTCTTTAGTGACAATAGAAAAGGGACCATTATTATAATTGGTAATGTTAAACTGAACCTTTTCAATTAAAAATGTGGTGTTCATTGATGGGTGTTACAACCCACTACTTTCTTTATTGGTACTTCAAGTATTTAAGATAATTTTAGTGTTAATTACATCTTTATTGACACTTTGTATTATTGTCTTGCCAATTTATATTTTTTATTTAACTTAAATTTGTTCTTTTATAAGTTAAATAAAATATGTGTTGTGAATAGATCAAGGTTTGAAACCTAGTTGATATGGTAATAGCCCACACATGCATGTAGATGAACATTATAGATATTTAAGGAGCTAATTAATAAATACATTATCAATTCATACCTTAATATTTTTTTGCTTTAAAATTTAGGTAACTCAATTGCGAATCCAATACCAAAAGAATGAACCAAACTAGAGTTAAAATATGAGAGATAGGGCACTTTTGGTTTTCACTCAGGAATACCATCAGTGCAACGAACTGATGTCTAGACAAACTCACATCGATGACTCATTAAACTCACAAATCAGTGGCTAAGCAGATTCACAAATTGATGGCTCAAAAGATTCATAAACTAATGACTCAACAGATACACAAAACGATAGCTTGACAGACTCACAAACTAATGACTCAACAAACTCTCAAAGCAATGATTCAACAAACTCACAAATTGATGGCTTACCAGACTCACAAATTGATGGCTCAGTAGACTCATAAACTGATGACTTGATATAAACATAAACCAATGCCTCAATAGACTCACAAATTGATAGCTCAATAGACTCACAAACCAAAGACTAGGTAGACTCACAAACTAATGGTTTTGATCTGTGCTGCCACTTAGTACAACCAATCAAAAAATCGCCATAAATTTTGCTATATATATCCAAATCTAATGAAATTTGTCATGTTGGATTCATCTTTCGATCTAGCTATAGCCCTAAACCATGGAAAGAATGAAATGGAAGGCGACACTTTGGGTGACCTTTAGGGAGAACATGAAGAATGAGAGGAAATAAATGTTTTAGCATAGATCAACCTTGGTAAGTAGGTTTTAGCAGTAGATCTCTTCTTCTCTTTGTGTTTCCTTGATTAGAACTCCCTAATCTAATAACCTAAGGTTTCATTTAACCTTCATTCTTCATCTTCTACCTCCCACATATCTTCTTCTATGCCAGTAAACCTACCAAAATGCTATTTGGTCAAGTGCTTGAGGTCTGAAGCTTGGATTATACTAGGACGAGCTAGATTTTGAGTTTAGATAAGTCTAGGATGAAATCAACAAGCTAGAACGCATGCAAGTGAGTGGAAAATCACCTTAAACTTTGATTTCCAGTAGATAAAATGGAAATAATATTGTTTATGTGTTAGTTCTTATTTAGAAACTGATGTTGCAAAATATTGTATATGCACAGTAGAATTCAATATAGGAAATATGTTATTCTATGTACTATATGCCATGATGCTATATGATCAATTGTCACAAAATCTACTATGCAATATGGTAATGAAATGATGAACTACACCTGAGAAGCCAGTTTACCTTATTTCAAATCTAAAGGATCAAATTATGGTTTATGAGAATTATGAAAGTTGTAATCTAGTCAAATGATTTCTACGTTTATTGCTAAGTGCTTAATTGAAAAAAGTAGGGTAATGATTAGTAACGACGATGAATCTTGTTACCAGTCATTGGACATCTTTAGTAGGTCCACTGATAAGAGTTGTGTTGATTAGTGGTCATTTTTGTTAGGACCACTGATGCGCAACAAGCCAAAGTGCTTGAATCTTTGCCTAAGTACCCAGGTTTAGAGGAGGGGTCTAGATATCTGGCCGCTATCATCAGCCATTGAGTAATATACATGACAATGCTAGATGTAGACGTGGTATTGAGAAGATGTTATCAACTAGTTAATGTTATATTTAAATGATAACTCTTTCTTCTATGTAAAAAAGTCAAACTCTATTGCATACATAATGATATGCTTGAACGAGATGTTATCGACTAGTTAAATGATGTTACGAGATATCTGAGAAGAGAAAATTTTTGGGATGATTTTTAATTAGAAATTTTAAAGTGAATGGTTGCTTGTAATCCCTCCTTGATGGGCCCTAACCCTGGTTAGTTGATTCGACTTGTGTCAACTTTTTTTATATTAGAGAATTGGTTGAACCTAAATTGAGTTTAGGTTTGGGATAGGGATGATAAGAGACCAGTAGAATTATGATGCTTTCCTCTTTAAGCTGCATTTTTTTGGAGTTGTGTGATAACCATCCCTAAGGAGGAGCCACTTTGGTGACCCCATCCCATCAGTGTGAAACTGTGGCCATACCTCAACTACACTCACATCGAAGGAGGCATTTAAATCACACATCATGCCATCCTATTTGATGGGATATTTGTTCCAACGCGAACCTGGGTTTCAAACCCATGTCCCTTCATTAGGGAGCCTGTGCCTTTACCACATGAGCTACAACCTTGTTGGCAAGCTACACTGTTTTTAATAGACATTCTCTATTATGGATATGTAGATGGTAGGAAGAGGTCATGGTCTTGGTGGGGAACCAGATGAGAGCCACTATGGCCCTGGACCTCAAGCAATGGCTCTAGGTGGACAAGATATGGGTGAAGTGACAAGGATGTATCATATTTTTTATGGAGATAAAAGAAAATTATAAGATGAACATGAGGTCTTAAACTTCCAGTAAGGACCTGATGAGATCCTATGAGTTGATAAAGAAGCTAGGCGGGACTAAATTTTCTAGAACAACAGACCCAACAGTGGAACATGTATGGATCTGACGACTGAAAAAGGTTTTTTGCTTCATGGAGTTACCTGAGGACAAGAAGATCAACCATGCTATCTATATACTTAAATGAGATGTTGAGTGATGGTGGTGTAGAGTAGAAGATAAAAGGAGAAATACAATGATGACATGGAGGGACTATGTGTATGTGTTTCACCTTAAGTATTTTCCTCCTACCTTCTCAAGTGATAAGATCATATAGTTGGAGAATATTAGACATGGAAGCATGTCAATTAGTGAATATGAGGCATATTTCACATGATTAGTAACTTTTGTCCATATTTGGTACTCGATGATATAGAGAAATGTAGGAGATTTAAAAGAGGCTTAAGATCTGAGATTAGGCATACCATGTCTTCTATTGGGAGAAGTGATAGAGAAAATTTGAAGAATATGTGGATGCTGCAAGATGTAGAGAAGAGTGATTTAATGCTAATTAGTAGTCTGAAGGTAGAAAATGATTTGGAGACTTCATTAGAGAAGGATAGGGAAGTGGTGGATACAGAAGAGGTGGCAATTTCTTTTATAAGATAGGATGAGGACTTGGTTGTTTTGGAAAACAAGGATCTACTTCTTCATAGAGTGGTGGAAGGTCTAGTTCTAGTAGATGCAATACACCACCTAAGTGGGTGCCTTCATCTAGGTCTTCAAGATCATCAATGTCAACGGCAAGCCCATAGAGACAAGATGCAACCATGTGTGACAACTATGTTAGAATACACTCTGATTAATTTTTTATAACCAACACTCAAATGTGTTATCACTGTGGATAGATGTGACATATGAAACAGGACTTCCCAAAGCTTTATTATATTTCAAAACAAGGTTCACAATTACAGTTTTAGACTCTACCTGAGAGATAGGATCACTACAGCAAAAATACCCATTAGTGGCCTTTCAGAAATGCCACTGAAAAAAAGCCAGTAAACAAGTTTAGCGACATTTGTTGACATTAAAAAAAATTCCTCTAGCGCCAATGCCACTAGGAAGATAGTGGCTTAAGTTGTAAAATCCACTAAATGTTTGTCTTTAGTGGCTTCGAATAAATGCCACATAAAGGCCACTAAACCATCATTTGGCATTTATAGAAAAACCACTATCCATCATTTGGATTTTATACAAATGCCACTATTTTGTATAATGATGTTGTATAAAACGGTTTTGATTGAATGTAGTGGCTTATGAAAAAAGCCACTAATGACATACTAGTTCTGCATTACCAATTTTTTTATGGATTTTAGTCAGTCAATTTGTAGTTCATGATCAAGTTTTCTAACTGAATGACAATTGAATCCGAACACATTCCAAAAGTATTGAACTTTTTATTTATAATCAAATGATAATTACATGGGGAGGACATTTTACCTTGCCCCTTGTATTGAATACAACAACATCACATATGACTATATATGGTACATATTGTAGACATGAACACTAACTGGATAACAACTCATTTTGCACTTGGAGACCCCCCAAAGAAATTCAAACTAATTTTCTTACAAAAACATACAGCTCTATTCTAGCATTCCAAGTAGTTGTGAGCTTCTACAGGAGTAGACCAGCTACATTGCAATGAAGGTTCATCCTTCTTCTCAGCTGCAGTGATAACATTACGACCATATGGTCATCAGATTCCTCAGCAGATTCTTCCTTCTTCTCTTCCACCTTGGCAACAGAAGCAGCAGGTGCAGCTGCATAGCCTGAAGCAGCAGCAGGGACAACAACAACTACAAACTTGCTAGGATCCTACAATGAAGTGAGAAAAATGTTGAGCACTTGCATGCAAATGTAAGACAAAAACACTTACAACACTAGCATGCTATTAAGATAGTATCATGGAAGATAACACCATTGCCAAATTTATCAATAAGGTCATCTTCAGTAAGGTGAAGGACCTCACGGCTGAATACAGATCCAATGTCATAAACTGATAGCACAACCAGTCCATATGAGAAGGGCCTGATGCCGAGCTTGGCAAGAAGGGCAGCCTTAGAAGAACCCACCTTCTCACCTTTCCTAATAAGTTTGACAATGGTGATAATTTCAACTATACCATTCACATTATGTCAGCTGAATAGAGTTTGCCATGCAGCAAAGCTGTAGACATTCAGCTAAGCACACAACTAAGCACATGATAGAAAGGGTGCAAAGCTGACAATCTTGACAATTATGTAAAAAGCAAAAGATGGTTATCAATCTCAATGTCGTCTAGGGTTCTCATAAAACTATAGTCTATACATAATAAGTTGGAAAGATTTTTAGTAAGGTAAGAAAGCATATAATGATTAATAAGAGAAGAACCTGGTGAAGGCCTTCATGTTGTTATAGATTGATCTCCCTTCGCCAACTGCAATAACTATTGTACTGAAGTTATCATCAGCAAGAATCATGTCTGAAGCCTCCTTGGTAACCTGGACTGACACATAAAAAGAGAAGAAACAATCATTATAGATAATAATGACTAAAATACAAGAAGATAGATATAAAAATTGACATATAGTGAATATACTTACCTCAGTTCCAACAATTCCCATGGCAATACCAATGTCTGCTATTTTCAGAGCAGATGCATCATTGACACCATCACCAATCATGGCAACCACCACTTGTAATAAACAACTAACAACAAAACATGCAAGTTCACTATGTAGATCAGCAGGAGGCTTCAGGTCTTCAAATCTATACTAACATGGCCACCAAGAATAGATTCACTATCCCCTGATAAGCAAGAAGAGTTTCCAGAATAGATTCACTATCCCCTTCAACTGAAAAAAAAGCAAAGTGAAGTAGTGAAATATACCTTATCCAGGAATCCTTAAAACAACCCAAAACAAAATTGGAAACCAATGTTGGATAGGCTGGAATACATCAAGAACATGTAAGCATGCACCATTTTGTTGGATTGCATGTAAGACCAGTTCTGTGGGCTCCGATCTCCAAAACACGATATAAACTTAGCGGAAGCGATTCAATTAGCAGCGGAATACGAAAAATCACTAAAAATTAAAACTTTTTGAGACATGATCTTGAAATCATAAACTTCCTTTATAAAAGCAAAGTAAATAGTTTACATCTCTGTTAAATCACTTCTTGAGTGATTATATACATTTAGATACAAAATCTCAAGATTTAAAAACCAAAATCTCAGACCTACTGTCTCCTAGGATATGAGAGTACAGAGACGACATAAGACTAACTATCTACATGACTCAGCAGTCAATATCTCCACCTGAGATTCACTGCTGCCCTTGGTTCTGCTGCTGCTGGTACTATTCACCTGTAGTCTGGTTCCTTCGTCCTCGACGACCACCTACAAAGTTGAAATCTACGGGGTGAGACAATTTTAAATAATTTTCCCAGCGAGAGTTATAACTCTCCGCCAGAAGCTTTATTATAGCAATCAAAGATCAACATAAGTAATAAAAGCTTGTAAGATAACCAACAACAGATTTGACATTTAAGTAAAGCAATTGCATTAAAGAATATGAAGAACATGTATACTAAGCAGTGTAACTTCAATCATTGTGTCTCGTAGTTCAACCTAAGCAGATATGCTACGCGGTTGATTATGTTTTACAAACATTATTATGCCCTATGGAGATGAGGTATACCGCTCATACTCCAACTGATCACTATTAAGTCACATCGGTATCATACCTAGGTCATCAAAAGAGCCGAATTCTTATGACCTCATCTTCCTCAGTCAGTGTGAGGATCAACATGCATGACATCTAGTGTCTCTGCTACTATAGCTCACCAGGGTATTCTGGCACTTCGCTATTAGAGTCACAGTGGCATTCTGTACTCTCTTCACCATCAAAAGATCTCATGTTTATCTCTCGTTGATGTGGCATTAAAGATTCCTCGGGTGATTAGTGATACATCATCCCGACATAAACACATAGTGCAGTGTTGATAGATTAAGATACATCTACATCAACTCCTACACTAGGACGTAAGGATATTCACCTCCATATTCCCCCACATACTCAAAAGTATGTGATCCAGGAGTTCCCTTAGGAAAACCTATTTCACCATCATTTAACTACTGACAATGATGGATCTATGATCAGGGCTCTACATTGTATGATTATACTTGATTAATTAGGTACATTTCAGTATTCTTTTAGCATCAAGCATGTTTTCAATCATTATTCATTAGAACAACAGATATGAAAGTAGAATACTAAATGTATCAAGTTTAACTCATATCAGTTGTCAAATGGATATCAATTCATCATAAGTCATCTATTCAACATGACCTTGATGTTACTCATGGCTCTGACAGCCCACTAACTTCATACGTTGTCACTTAAACATAGACAACATAGTATACATTACTATTCATATAGTCTACAACATGCTTTCAATGAATACACTATCATAACCCTTACCTGGTTATGATTAATCTCTTATGAGGACCTGCATAGTCAATTCAACTTGACAATCATAACAATTCATTTCTAAATCAACAATTTATAAGGCAGAAATAACATTCCATTTCAAGGGTTGTACCTTTATGCCTTTACTAAGGCTAGGTTCCCTTATTAGTATCAATTAGGGTTATTCAATCCCTTTCATTATGATTAGGAACACTAATTCCCCACTTCATACTTCAATTATAAAGATTCATGCTTAAAAGCATAACTTGGAATTAGGGTTTATTGTACATTTCAACACATCACCCTCAATTACGGTTTACTAGTCACATTACATGTTATTACCCTAGAATTAGGGTTTATTATTCTCTTCATGGTGAATTGAGTTCATAGCATCATCATGTATGAGAATTATCATCATTGATGCCCTCAAATTAGGTTAAGATTCATTAATTATCATATTTAGGGTTTTCATGATCTCACATAGGTGGATCATACCCTAATCATGCTCATTCATATACATTGAAGATACTTTAGTTGAATTTCAACCATAAATGGGACCTTCTCTCTCCTATTACTAATGGATGGTGATTACATCACTCTAGATTAGGTTAGGTCAAGTCAACTTTGATTAACATAAGCTATGTCACCACTATTATGATTATTAGGGTTTGATTAAACAAGGGTGTCATCTACTTGAGCCCTTCAAGGGTACATTGGTAAAGTACACCATTAATTCACAACATGGGTCAATCTATTAATCACTTAGCCCCTTAATGTCTTTGGTTATCATTAGGGTTTGGATTAGACAACCATTGAACCATTTAAACCTTCAAAGCATTAAGTAATCATAACCCTAAAGTCCCCAAACGATTACACACTTTCGACCTCCAAACGGTCCTGAGACCGTTTGGTTAGGTTGACTTCCAAACTGTTTGAACTTGGTCACCGTCAAGACCGTTTGAATCTAAACGGTATTGAGACCGTTTCAACTTGTTGACCGTTTGAGAGATTTGACTTTGAAACCGTTTGAATTGAAACGACCTTGATATCGCATGAATTGAAATGACCTTGAGATCGATTGGATCTAAATGACCTTGAGATCGTTTGAGCCCAAACAGTCTTGAGAATGTTTGGATTCAAATGGTCTTGAGACCGTTTGGTCCCAAACGGTCTTGAGACCGTTTGGTTCAAACCTCTCAAAACCGATTGGACCCAAAAAGTGCATCAACACTTGTAATCGATTAGGGTTTTCAAGGTTGAGCCCTCAATTGACCTCAAATATGTTAACCACTTATCAATTGATCCAATTAGGGTTAGCCTTAACCAATTGGACACTCAATTGACCCTCAATTGATAGCCAATTAGGGTTGAATATAATTCAATTAGGGTTTGTAATCGGTTAACCATCAACATTGATCAACATGAATTTAATTGAAGTTGAACCCATCAATTGACCTCCAATTGGGCCCCAACTTGGCCCAAACGGTCTTGGGATCATTTGGACACCCTCCAAATGGTCGTGAGACCGTTTTCCCAAAGTCACATCAAAATCTAAGTCAATTTGATAAGGGTTGAACCCTAATTAAGTCTAAAATCAGCACTTTTAATTAATTCAACAACCTATTGTGATTGGACCCTCAATTGATCAAATTACCTTAACCCTAGACCTCCAAATGGTCTTGGGTGGTCACCAAACGGTCTTGAGACCATTTGAGTGATCCCCAAATGGTCTTGAGACCGTTTGGTCCACTCAACCTAATGTTCAACAAAATCGATCCTTGAAATCATCAATTGAACCCGATTAGGGTTTAGAGGGTTGAAGTGCCTTCAACTTGTGATTGGTTTGCAATTAGATTATGAATCTTTGTAAATGATTAATTCAATATGTATCCAACATACCTATAAATGGTATTCACTTGGTCAGACCTACCAAACGGTCTTGGATACCGTTTGAATCTAAACGGTCTTGCAAACCGCATGAATTCAAACGGTCTTGAGATGGTTTGATTTCAAACGGTCTTGCAAACCGTTTAGACAAAATGGTCCAAGGTCATTTGGTAAATTTACCTAGGAATTCACGCCCATCATCTTCAACCTTAGAACAGGTCGGTTACTTTGTGGTTTTTCTTGCAAAAGTGCAAGGAAGAGTGGGGAAGAAGAAGAACTAACTACTAACTGCAAGAACAAGAATATGCATAAGAAAGCAAAAGGTTAAGAGTTATAAAACCCACCTTATGGTTGTTCCTAGAGCTCCAAGTTTCCAAGCTTCAAGCCTTTAATGGCGTCTTGAGCTCCACAGGTCGGACAAAGGTGTTTCTCCAAGAAAAGGTTGGGGAAAGTCGGCTAGAACAAGAAAGCTAAGTGAGATAACCATAAAACCAACCTTATAATCCACTTTCCTCCATGAATTCGAGCAAGAAGATGGTACAAGCTTACCTAGCTTCTCCTTATCCATTCTCCTATGTTCCTAAGATCTGCCTTAGTCGGTCCAAGCAAGATTATAAGTGATAGAAGAAGAGAAATGTTCCTTTGTTTGCGAAGGAAAGTTGTATATATATCTTTGGGTGAAACTTCAACATAAGGACATCTAATTCTCCATTTCTCATCTAGGTCCCTCCTTTCTTCTTTGCACGTCCCTTATTCTTATTTCTAAGGAAAAAATCCTTCTAAGACCAAGAACTAAAGCCAAAGAAAGTCAACTTACTACCTAGTTGCACATATAAGAGGGTTCCATTACTCATAACTTGGTGATTTCATTACAAAGGTGTTCCTTATTATATGATTATTCAAATGAAGCGCCCCCTTCATCATTATTACTCTAAATGATGTAAAGAGTCATAAAAGATATTCTAAAAGGTATATTTTACAAGTTGCACCCCACATTTTGGGTAAATTGCACTTTACACCAAAATTAGGGTTTTAAGCACAAAGATTGCTCCACAAGCTGCATCTCAGTGCCCAAGCTTGGAGAATCCATCATACCTCATCATATTTACTCATATGATGTCTCATCACCATAGGAACATCTTAAAATGTGAAAATTTCAAGTTAACCCCTCTAATTGGGTAATTTGCACATAGGTCCCTGTATTACAAAACAATACTACAACATTGTTTAAAAAGGACAGAAATGAAAATGTATGTTCCTCAGGAACTTAATTACATGCCAAAGGATAATCACAAGTATTTGATTACGTGATTAAGCAAAGCACCTAGGGTTAGCTCATAACCCAGGTCAGGGATGTTACAAATTATCCACCCCTTACAAGGATTTCGTCCCCGAAATCGACAAAACATATTAAGAGAAAAGAGCAGGGTATTTCCTTCTCATCTTTTCCTCTAGTTCCCATGTGGCTTCTTCAACACCACGGTGACTCCAGAGGACTTTCACAAGACTTATATCTTTCTTCTTTAGTTTTTTAATTCTGTTATCAAGGATTGACACTGGTCCTTCCTCATAAGATATATCATCATTCAATTCTACCTCCATAGGCTGTAGAACTGACTCTGTATCAGGGTGACATTTCCTTAGCATAGAAATGTGAAACACAGGGTGTAGCCTCTGTAATTCTGATGGTAACTCTAGTTTATAGGCTACCTTTCCAACCCGTTCAATGAGTGGATAAGGCCCCATAAATCTAGGAGCTAACTTCCCTTTCCTTCCAAAATGAAGAACTCCTTTCCAAGGTGAGACTTTGAGATACACTCTGTCTCCAACTTGGAACTCTAAGGGTCTACGTCGTCTGTCAGGGTAAGATTTCTGCCTATCCTGTGCAGTCTTAAGCTGTTGCTATATTACTTTAATCTTCTCTGTGGTTTGCTGCACAAGATCAGGACCTAACAACTGATGTTCACCAGTCTAATACCAGCATAAGGGTGATCTACAACGTCTACCATACAAGGATTCATAAGGTGCCATATCAATGCTATGTTGATAGCTATTGTTATAGGCAAACTCTATCAAGCTTAGGTGTAGATCCCAATTCCCTGTAAACTGGAGAACACATGCTCTCAGCAAGTCCTCCAAAGTCTGTATAGTCCTTTCTGACTGTCCATCAGTCTGTGGGTGAAAGGCTGTACTAAACCTCAACTGGGTGCCTAGAGATTTGTGCAGTCGTTCCCAAAAACGACTCGTAAACTGGGGACCTCTGTCAGAAACTATAGTGACTGGAACTCCGTGTAGTCTCACTATCTCTTCAACATACAGTTGTGCTAGCTTCTCAACAGAATAGGTTGTTTTGACAGGCAAGAAATGAACTGTCTTTGTCAACCTATCAACTATTACCCAAATGGAATCATGCCCTTTGCTTGTCCTGGGTAGGCCAACAAAAAAGTCCATGGTCACATGATCCCACTTCCACTGTGGTATGGGTAGAGGTTGCATTGTTCCTGCAGGCTTCTGGTGTTCATCCTTAACTTGCTGACACACATGACACCTCATAACAAACTATGTAACATCCTTCTTCATCCCAGACCACCAATACATATCTTTTAAATTTTGATACATCTTGGTGCTCCCTGGATGCATAGCATACATCGAAGAATGAGCTTCTTCTAGGACTAACTTCCTTAAGTTATTCACATCTGACACTATCATCCTCCCATGATAACATGCCACTTGATTATCTGAGTCATGGAAACCATCTCGTTTCTCTTCACCATACTCTGATCTAATCTGTCGAATTGCAACATCAACTTGCTGTGCCTCCTTAATTTGCTCTCTTAGGGTAGGTTTTATATGCATCTCAATTAACAACCCAGCTAGCAATGACACCTTCAACTGTACATTATCTTGCCTTAAGGAGATAAGCATATCTCTCCTAGAGCATACTAAGGAGTTTAGTTGTGCCCTATCCATGGTTGATGTTACTGATTTCCTACTCAAAGCATCTACAACCACATTAGCCTTCCTTGGATGGTAATCAATTGTACACTTGTAATCCTTGATTAACTCCATCCAGCGACGTTTCCTCATGTTAAGTTCATGCTGAGAGAAGATGTACTTAAGGTTCTTATGATCAGTGAAAATCTGGAATGTCTCTCTGTAGAGGTAATGTCTCTAGATCTTCAAAGCATGAACCACGGCAACTAACTCCAGATCATGTGTCGGATAATTCTCCTCGTGTTTCTTAAGCTGTCAGGAAGCAAAAGAAATCACTTGCTTATCCTGCATCAACACACATCCGAGTCCATTCTTGGAGGCATCATAGAAAACTATATATCCTTTGCCTTGCTCAGGTAACACAAGTACAGGTGCACTTGTCAACCTCTCCTTCAACAGCTAGAAAGATTGCTGACACTTATCACTCCAGACAAAAGGAACTTCCTTCTGGGTCAACTTAGTCAAGGGTAAGGCTATGGAACTGAAGTTCTTAATGAAACTTCGGTGATAGCCAGCCAACCCTAAGAAACTACGAATCTCCGTCAGTGTCTTTGGTTGTTCCCATTGTAGAACATATTCTACCTTTTTAGGGTTAACACGAATACCCGAGGCATATATCACATGTCCAAGAAAAGATACTTCCGGTAACCAGAACTCACACTTGCTAAACTTAGAGTATAGCTTATATTCTCTTAGCAAAGTTAGAGCCTAACAAAGATGCTGTTCATGCTGCTGAGCATCTCTACTATAGATCAAAATGTCATCTATGAAGACAACAACACACTGATCGAGGAAAGGTCGGAAGATTCTATTCATGAGTTCCATAAATTCAGCCGGTGCATTAGTTAGTCCAAACGACATAACTGTGAACTCATAGTGACCATACCTTGTCCTGAAAGAAGACTTGGATATGTCACTGTCCTTAATACGAAGTTGATGATATCCTGATCTCAAATCTATCTTCGATAAGATGGTTGCACCACACAACTGGTTGAAAAGATCATCAATCCTCGACAGAGGATATTTATTCTGTATTGTTACTTTATTTAGTTGTCTGTAGTCAATGCACAACCACATTGAACCGTATTTCTTTTTAACAAAGAGGTCCGAAGCACCCCAAGGTGAAGTGCTCGGTCGGATGAAACCTTTCTCAAGCAACTCTTGAAGTTGTTTCTTGAGTTCTGCCATCTCGGCAGGCACCATCCTATACGGTGTCTGTGCTATAGGTTGGGTGTCTGGGATCAAATTGATTTCAAAATCAATTTCCCGAGGCGGTGGCACACCTGTAAGTTCTTCAGGAAACACATCTTCAAATTCTCTAACTACATGAACTTCAGTAGGGTTAGGACTCTCCATGGTAGTATCTACCACATGGGCTAAGAATGCATAACATCCTTGCCTCATCAACTTTTCAGCAACCATAGCTGACACAAGAAAAGTGGGTAGAATCTTTCTCTCTCCTTGAAAGATCCATGTGTCGTAATCATCAGCAAACACAGCTTGCTTGGATTCACAATCCAAGACAACCCTATACCTTTCCAAGGTATCCATCCCAAGGATTATATCAAATCCTTGCATCTCAAGTGGTATTAGGTCCACTTGAATGCGATGATTAGAAAAGAAGAGGATGCAAGGAGAGCATACCTCCTACAACACAGCAGACCCTCTCAACGGAGTCTCAAGCAACAAGCTATCTTCCCTATGACTGACCGTCATATTGTAGTTATGAATCACTCTTCGAGTGATAAAGGAGTGTGTAGCACCCGGGTCAATCAAAACAGATACAACACAGGATGTAGAGATATCAGAATATAACAACTCCATCTGACCTGCCACAACCCATGGGTTGATCACTGCATCAGGTGGGTTCATTGCATAGAACCTTGCTGTCGCCTGAGGTTGAGTTGGTGCTGACGATCCAACTTGGGACGCTTGTCCACGTCCTTTAGCTTCTCCTTGAAACTGCCTCCTCTGGGATCCTTATTGACTCTGCCTCTGTGGCTGTGTCACACTGACAGGCCTAGCTCTGTAGTCCTTCATCAGGTGTCCCACCTTTCCACAGTTGTAGCAGCTTCTTTCCAGTTGTTGTGGTCTTGGTGGTCCTGTGACTGACATTGATGCTGAACTGCGAGTCTCTTATAGTGGTAGGCTCCGTCCTCTACCTCTACTTGGTGTCCAATGTGTCTGGGCACTAGGTATGGGTGGTGGAGGTGTAGGTGCAGAGAATCTAGGCTTCTTAAAGTCTCTAGATGAAGAACCCTGGAACTGTGGATATCTCTTATGGGTTTGCCTCTTCTCGGCTACAGATCTTTCTATCCTTCGAACTGATTCAACGAAGGTAGCAAACCTCTCCCGGTTCTCTAGGGTAGACACGGGAGTAGTCAAGTCGGCATTCAAACCCTTCTCGAACCTTCTGATCCTCTCTTCTTCTGTGGCAGCCATGTGCAGACAGAGCTGCAGCAACTCCATGAACTTAGCTTCATACTCACTAATGTTCATCATGCCTTGCCTTAATCTCTCGAACTGAGAGATCTTCTCATCCAGGAATGTCTTTGGGAAGTATCTGTTGACAAATTCCCGACAGAAGTCCTCCCACGAGATCTCCACTCCAGGTCTCTTCTGCTCTTCCATGGTCCACCAGTGACCATCACTTCCTTTGAGAAGATAAACAGCATGTCTGACCTTCTCTGCTTCAGAGATGTTTAGGATTCTGAAGGCTTTCTCTAACTCAGTCAACCATAGATCAACATCTGCGGGGTCAGTTGTTCCAAAGTATTCGGTTGCTCCGACATGACAAAGTCGCTCGAACGTCTTACTAATACCTTGTCCTTCAGGTTGGGCAGGTGCCCTAGGTGCAGGCATGGGCATCCTGTCGGTGCCATATTAGCTGGGTCAAACTGTGGTGGTTGCACAGGTGGCTCAGGTACATGCTGTTCTATCTCTGGGTTCCTTGCACCATCTCGGGGTGCATCTACGCTACTCTCGGCCACGTACTCCTCATGTGGCTCAAACATCCGTAGTTATCTTCTTCTCCTGAGGAGCAGAAGATTCTATTAGATATACTGGAAACACTAAAGATAGACTCGACATCCTAAGTCCTATGTCTCTGTAGACTCAGCGAACCTAGAGTTCTGATACCTCTTAATTTTGGGCTTTGATCTCCAAAACACGATATAAACTTAGCGGAAGCGATTCGATTAGCAGTGGAATACAAAAAATCACTAAAAATTAAAACTTTTTGAGACATGATCTTGAAATCATAAACTTCCTTTATAAAAGCAAAGTAAACAATTTACATCTCTACTAAATCACTTCTTGAGTGATTATATACATTCAGATACAAAATCTCAAGATTTAAAAACTAAAATCTCAGACCTACTGTCTCCTAGGACCTGAGAGTACAAAGACAACATAAGACTAACTATCTACATGACTCAGCAGTCAGTATCAACACCTGAGATTCACTGCTGCCCTTGGTTCTGCTGCTGCTGGTACTGTTCACCTGTAGTTTGGTTCCTTCGTCCTCGACGACCACCTACAAAGTTGAAATCTACGGGGTGAGACAATTTTAAATAATTGACCCAACAAGAGTTATAACTCTCCACCAGAAGCTTTATTATAGCAATCAAAGATCAACATAAGTAATAAAAACTTTTAAGATAACCAACAGTAGATTTGACATTTCAGTAAAGCAACTGCATTAAAGAATATGAAGAACATGTATACTAAGTAGTGTAACTTCAATCATTGTGTCTCGTAGTTCAACCTAAGAAGATATGCTATGCGGTTGATTATGTTTTACAAACATTATTATGCCCTGCGGAGATGAGGTATACCGCTCATACTCCAACCGATCACTATTAAGTCGCATTGGTATCATACCTAGGTCATCAAAAGAGCCGGATTCTTATGACCTCATCTTCCTCAGTCAGTGTGAGGATCAACATGCAGGACATCTAGTGTGTCTACTACTATAGCTCACCAGGGTATTCTGGCACTTCGCTATTAGAGTCATAGTGGCATTCTGTACTCCCTTCACCATTGAAAGATCTCATGTTTATCTCTCATCGACGTGGCATTAAAGATTCCTCAGGTGATTAGTGATACATCATCCCGTCATAAACACATAGTGCAATGTTGATAGATTAAGATACATCTACATCAACTCCTACACTAGGACGTAAGGATATTCATGTCCATATTCCCCCACATACTCAAAAGTAAGTGATCCAGGAGTTCCCTTAGGAAAACCTCACCATCATTTAACTACTGACAATGATGGATCTATGATCAGGGCTCTACATTGTATGATTATACTTGATTAATTAGGTACATTTCAATATTCTTTTAGCATCAAGTATGTTTTCAATCATTATTCATTAGAACAACAACTATGAAAGTAGAATACTAAATGTATCAAGTTTAACTCATATCAGTTGTCAAATGGATATCAGTTCATCATAAGTCATCTAATCAACATGACCTTGAGGTTACTCATGGCTCTTACAGCCCACTAACTTCATATGTTGTCACTTAAACATAGAAAACATAGTATACATTACTATTCATATAGTATACAACATGCTTTCAATGAATACACTATCATAACCCTTACCTGGTTATGATTAATCTCTTATGAGGACCTGCATAGTCAATTCAACTTGACAATCATAACATTTCATTTCTAAATCAGCAATTTATAAGGCAGAAATAACATTCCATTTCAAGGGTTGTGCCTTTATGCCTTTACTAAGACTAGGTTCCCTTATTAGTATCAATTAGAGTTATTCAATCCCTTTCATTATGATTAGGAACACTAATTCCCCACTTCATACTTCAATTATAAAGATTCATGCTTAAAAGCATAACCTGGAATTAGGGTTTATTGTACATTTCAACACATCACCCTCAATTAGGGTTTACTATTCACATTACATGTTATTACCCTAGAATTAGGGTTTATTATTCTCTTCATGGTGAATTGAGTTCATAGCATCATCATGTATGAGAATTATCATCACTGATGCCCTCAAATTAGGTTAAGATTCATTAATTATCATATTTAGGGTTTTCATGATCTCACATAGGTGGATCATACCCTAATCATGCTCATTCATATACATTGAAGATAATTTAGTTGAATTTCAACCATAAATGGGACCTTCTCTCTCCTCTTACTAATGGATGGTGATTACATCACTCTAGATTAGGTTAGGTCAAGTCAACTTTGATTAACATAAGCTATGTCACCACTATTATGATTATTAGGGTTTGATTAAACAAGGGTGTCATCTACTTGAGCCCTTCAAGGGTACATTGGTAAAGTACACCATTAATTCACAACATGGGTCAATCTATTAATCACTTAGCCCCTTAATGTATTTAGGTATCATTAGGGTTTGGATTAGACAACCATTGAACCATTTAAACCTTCAAAGCATTAAGTAATCATAACCCTAAAGTCCCCAAACGATTACACACTTTCAACCTCCAAACGGTCCTGAGACCATTTGGAAGTGTTGACCGTTTGGTTTGGTTGACTTCCAAACCATTTGAACTTGGTCACCCTCAAGACCGTTTGAATCTAAACGGTCTTGAGACCATTTCAACATGTTGACCGTTTGAGAGAGTTGACTTTGAAACCGTTTGAATTGAAACGACCTTGAGATCACATGAATTGAAACGACCTTGAGATCGATTGGATCTAAACAACCTTGAGATCGTTTGAGCCAAAACGGTCTTGAGACCATTTGGTCCAAACCTCTCAAAACCGATTGGACCCAAAAAGTGCATCAACACTTGTAATCGATTAGGGTTTTAAAGGTTGAGCCCTTCAATTGACCTCAAATATGTTAACCACTTATCAATTGAGCCAATTAGGGTTGGCCATAACCAATTGGACACTCAATTGACCCTCAATTGATAGCCAATTAGGGTTGAATCTAATTCAATTAGGGTTTGTAATCGGTTAAACATCGACATTGATCAACATGAATTTAATTGAAGTTGAACCCATCAATTGACCTCCAATTGGGCCCCAACTTGGCCCAAACGGTCTTGGGATCGTTTGGACACCCTCCAAACGTTCTTGAGACCGTTTTCCCAAAGTAACATTAAAATCTAAGTCAATTTGATAAGGGTTGAACCCTAATTAAGTCTAAAATCAGCACTTTTAATTAATTCAACAACCTATTGTGATTGGACCCTCAATTGGTCAAATTACCTTAACCCTAGACCTCCAAACGGTCTTGGGTGGTCACCAAACGGTCTTGAGACCGTTTGAGTGATCCCCAAATGGTCTTGAGACCGTTTGGTCCACTCAACCTAAAGTTCAACAAAATCGATCCTTGAAATCATCAATTGAACCCGATTAGGGTTTAGAGGGTTGAAGTGCCTTCAACTTGTGATTGGTTTGCAATTAGATTATGAATCTTTGTAAATGATTAATTCAATATGTATCCAACAGACCTCTAAACGGTCTTCACTTGGTCAACCCTACCAAACGGTCTTGGAGACCGTTTGAATCTAAACGGTCTTGCAAACCGCATGAATTCAAATGGTCTTGAGATCGTTTGATTTCAAACGGTCTTGCAAACCGTTTAGACCAAATGGTCCAAGGTCATTTGGTAAAGTTACCTAGGAATTCACGCCCATCATCTTCAACCTTAGAACAGGTCGGTTACTTTGTGGTTTTTCTTGCAAAAGTGTAAGGAAGAGTGGGGAAGAAGAAGAACTAACTACTAACTACAAGAACAAGAATATGCATAAGAAAGCAAAAGGTTAAGAGTTATAAAACCCACCTTATGGTTGTTCCTAGAGCTCCAAGCTTCCAAGATTCAAGCCTTTAATGGAGTCTTGATCTCCACAGGTTGGCCAAAGGTGTTTCTCCAAGAAAAGGTTGGGGAAAGTCGGCTAGAACAAGAAAGCTAAGTGAGATAACCATAAAACCAACCTTATAATCCACTTTCCTCCATGAATTCGAGCAAGAAGATGGTCCAAGCTTACCTAGCTTCTCCTTAGCCGCTCTCCTCTGTTCCTAAGCTCTGCCTTAGTTGGTCCAAGCAAGATGATAAGTGATAGAAGAAGAGAAATGTTCCTTTGTTTACGAAGGAAAGCTGTATATATATCTTTGGGTGAAACTTCAACATAAGGACATCTAATTCTCCATTTCTCATCTAGGTCCCTCCTTTCTTCTTTGCACGTCCCTTCTTCTTATTTATAAGGCAAAACTCCTTCTAAGACCAAAAACTAAAGGCAAAGAAGGTCAACTTACTACCTAGTTGCACATATAAGAGGGTTCCATTACTCATAACTTGGTGATTTCATTACAAAGGTGTTCCTTATTATATGATTATTCAAATGAAGCACCCCTTCATCATTATTACTCTAAATGATTTCAAGAGTCATAAAAGATATTCTAAAAGGTATATTTTACAAGTTGCACCCCACATTTTGGGTAAATTGCACTTTACACCAAAATTAGGATTTTAAGCACAAAGATTGCTCCACAAGCTGCATCTCAGTGCCCAAGCTTGGAGAATCCATCATACCTCATCATATTTACTCATATGATGTCTCATCACCATAGGAACATCTTAACATGTGAAATGTGCAAGTTAACCCCTCTAATTGGGTAATTTGCACATAGGTCCCTGTATTACAAAACAATACTACAACATTGTTTAAAAAGCATAGGTCCCTGTATTACAAAACAATACTACAACATTGTTTAAAAAGGACAAAAATGAAAATGTGTGTTCCTCAGGAACTTAATTACATGCGAAAGGATAATCACAAGTATTTAATTACATGATTAAGCAAAACACCTAGGGTTAGCTCATAACCCAGGTCAGGGATGTTACAAGTTCCAGGGTGAGGAATTCCATCTTTGAGTCCTAACATTAGCTATGTTCTTGGAGATTAAAGGCCAATCACAAGAGCTGAGCTGTAGCCTTTCACAAGAGATGAGATGGCAACCTTAGCTCTCGAGAGTGGCCTTTAATATCCAAAAACATGCCTTTTTGAGTCCTAATAGCAACTCTGTACTTGGATATTTAAGGTCATTCTCTGTACATGATCTTAGTAGAGGATCCTTACCATAGTTATTGGCTTTTAGGGCCTGCATCACAACCACATGTTACAGAAAGGGTATTATTGTAGATGTTGTTTTAAGAATTAAGGGAACATGGAGGAACCAATATTACTAAGAGCACCCATTATTTCTTGAGGCTTCTTCCTTGACTTCTTAACCAAAGAAGAGTATGGAAATGTTGAAAATGACTTGTTGTACCATGGAAATGTTGAAAATGACATGTTGTACCTCTGCAAAGAAATTAGGATGCATAGAAGCATGCAATTAAAATATCTCAGTTACATTTTCGACATCTTAATAGCCTAAATATTGAGCAATCATAGAAGCTCAACCACAAACCATCTTGAGGTGAATCACCACAACAAAATATGTTGTGTAAATCTCACACACAAGATTCCAAAAACACTACTCATAACTAAAAACCACTTTGGCTAAGCTACAATACTACCTTAGATACTACTTTTAGATACTACTTTGGCTAGGCTGCAATACATCAAGAACATGTAAGGATGTACCATTTTGTTGGATTGCCTATAAGACCAGTTACAGGGTGAGGAATCCCATTTTTGAGTCCTAACAACAGCTCTATTCTTGGAGATTAAAGGCCATTCACAAGAGCTGAGCAGAAGTCTTTCACAAGAGATGAGCTGGCAACCTTAGCTCTCGAGAATGGCCTATGATCTCCAAAAACTGGCCTTTTACGCAGTGACATGTTGTTTGTTGTGGAAGGCACAAAATGCACAATTCTTCAGAGAGATATTGACTTAGTAAGCCATCATGCAACATGTGATCAAGTTATGAAAGAAAAATTTACAGAGAACTATTGAATTAGGAAGCAAAAAAAGACATTCACATTCAGCAAGTCGAAACAAAATATGTTGTGTAAATGTCACACACAAGAAGGTAAGACACTGCTCATAGCTAAAAGCAAAATAGGATTGTCATTTGGCAACATTGTCTATGACAATGGACATGAAACAATAGTATCTGGATCGTTATGTACTAATAAAAAAGTGGACCAAAGAAACACAACTATAGCTTTCATCTCTCTACACAGTATCCAAGAATGCAATTATCTATCTTTACACTTCATGCCCTACAACAAATGGAAACAACTTTAGATACTAGTTTTGTTTTCAATTATGTCATATTATAAGCAATACTATATGCTCACTTTGGCAGTAAATGTGATTTCGGCCATGCTATGACATTGCCAATAACTTCATCCATATATTGATATTGCTCAGAAGGTCTGACTAGAGGTTCGTTGGCCATCACCACAACATCTACATAAACACCAACACATGATGAGCCTAAAATTGCACCTCCCACCATTTGCAAGGGGTCAACCTCATATACTCGACCGATTGCAACTTTATCATCTGCATCTGCGATACTCATCACATACACTTCCTATAAACAAAATACAATTTAAATAAAAAATTTATATAAACATAGAATGATGTACAATTTACATAAATACAAACATACTTGTCCCTTATAAATGGTTGAATGTCTCATTCCGATATGCACAATTATTTTATCTTTGTCATAAGGCCATCAAAATTCAACATGGAAAATACCACACATCTCGTATAAAATGTATTCATACCTAGCCAGTGCATACATGTTGTGCTGATTGACTATTTCCTGCTCTAGGCAAGGCTAGTATCTGCTCTATTTTTGCATTTTGTTCTTGAATTTTAGCTCCAAATTCCATCCGTTATTGTTCAAGCTGATCCTAGAAATGCTTCCTTTGCGCTTCATCAACTTCTTGGGATTTACGGTTCTTGCCCCATATATTAGAAGGTGATG
This sequence comes from Alisma plantago-aquatica, assembly GCA_963693085.1. Classification (NCBI taxonomy): domain Eukaryota; kingdom Viridiplantae; phylum Streptophyta; class Magnoliopsida; order Alismatales; family Alismataceae; genus Alisma; species Alisma plantago-aquatica. The sequence continues at coordinate 886,896,270 of OY856411.1, forward strand.
GTCCAAGTCCATAACCACGAACATATCCTGGTCTCTCTTCTCCCATAACCTGCCTATAAATTTCAGCTGAAGTAACATCAGGTTGGTTTCTTCACAGCTCGTCACCTACCTCAGAAATTTTTTCCTACACACAATAGAATATAGGAGATGAATTTTATACCAAAGATATAAATGTTTCCATGTAGTAAATGTAACATAATACAATAGGATAGGAATCCTTGTACCAAAATTTTGGCAGATTCAATATCAACTATACTCCCATCTTTTTTACGATGAGTTTTCTCAAAAAACCCAATGGGATCAACTTCCCCGCCTGTTTCCTTCTCCGACTGTATCATTCAAACAAGGTTATTGCTAACATCATTTAAACAGATGTCTACATATTGTCCAATTGGATCACAATATTGACTAACTTACATCATGTTTCAGATAAGCAAATGACTTGGTTCCTGTTGTGTGGCTAACCTTTTGAAATTTTCTGCTTGTCTTGTTAGTTATACACTTCCTTTGTGAAAAAAAATTGTAGTATTGTCCATAGTAATTATCTGTGAGGTAAATTAAATATCAATTAATAGATACAAAAAATTACCTTTCCTTTATTGCTCCTCTAGTAATCCATAAGAAATTTCCATTGAGACGTTTCCATGTGGGGAACAACTTGTTCAAGTTGTTGTTCATATGGACTATCTTCTACGAAGTATAGTTTCTGTAACTCCCACTTGTAGTCCTTCCATTTCTTTCCCAGTCTCTTCATTGTCCACTCCTTTAATTCTATGTCCATCATGAATTTACTCTACTGACAATAAGGATATCAATTAGAAGCTTCATTTAACCATTTAAAAATAAATTTTAATATTGTACCTTCACAAAATTCCATATGGATTCATTTTTATTTGTTGGAAATTGTCTCCAGTCCTCGTAGTTTAATGGACAAAGATTGGGATCTCTTACAGTGGTTGTCAAAAAACTTGATAAGTGACATTGGTTTTTACCCACTGGTTGTCCAAATTGATTTATCTCAATGGGAATTTGATCGTCGAGCTTTCTTTTCCAGACTTGCAAACATTGTGTTCGGCCACGTGTGCAATGTATTTGACCTAAGCATTCATTTATATATCATTAGATGCAGTACTATAAATGCAATGATATGAATAAACCGAATACCTAGCACATCAGTAGGTGTTGGTGTAGCATTCAACGACTCATCATGGTGATCAGAGACGTCATTTTGCTCCATGGTTTCTTGAAATGCATTGCTATTTTTGCTATTTCCAACTCTACTCTCTACTCTTCTTGATTGATTGGACACGGGAACATTGACAGTAGGCACCGGGGGTCGATGTCTTTGACCTGAGCATTCATTCATAAAGGATACAACATAAATGGAAATTATATATCTTTAGATGCAGCACTATGAATGCAATGATATGAATTAACCGATTACCTAGCCCATCAGAAGGTGTTGTTATATCATTCAACGACTCTTGATGGTGATCAGAGAGGTCATTGCTCCATGTGGTCATGAAATGGATGGCTGTTTTGGCTATTGGCAACTCTACTATCTACTATTCTAGAATGATTGGACACCAAAGCATTGCCATTAGGCACCCGTGGTCGATGTCTTTGACCTGAGCATTCATTCATAAAGGATACAACATAAATGGAAATTATATATCACTAAAGGCAACACTATATATGCAATGAATTAACCGATTACCTAGCCCATCAGAAGGTGTTGTTGTAGCATTTAATAACTCATCATGCTGATCAGATAGGCCATTTTGCTCCATGTGATCATGAAATGCATGGCTATTTTGACTATTGGCAACTCTACTGTCTACTCTTCTTGAATGATTGGACACTGAAGCATTGCCATTAGGCACCCGTTGTCGATGTCTTTGACCTGAGCATTCATTCATAAAGCATACAACATATATAGAAATTATATATCATTAAATGTAGAACAATAAATGCTATGATATGATTACCTTGTCCATCACAAGGTGTTCTTGTAACAGCAGAGCTAGAAACAGTGTTATTGAATTTCGTTGGTCTATCATTTTGAACATTAGGTGGAAGGGAAGCTAAATTTTTTTTGGAGCGATTACTGGATGATAGGTTCAAAGCTTTCCAACAACCTTGTAGAGTAATGCTAGGTAAATGAGTCCCCGTACAAGAGTCAATGATGTTGTTCTGATCATTCCTTGTAGTTGTCTTATTATGGAAGCTGTCACTTAACTGTTCTCTCATCCTGAGTATATCAAGTCACACAAAAATGAAGACACTTAAACAAAATTGAACAACATAAAAGGTATTTACTACTCGTTCGATCATCCTCTGCCATCCAAAAATTATCCATTCTTAAAAATAGTAAAAAATATAAAATTTATGAGTAAGTCTGTCATACAAACAACATAGTTATAATAAGGATAAAAGTAGAACATCACTTTGAGGCAATCCTCAAAGAAAAACATCACTCAAAACTACACTAGAGAAAAACATTTGCAAGCCATCATCAAGATCACATTGGGTACCTTAAATTCACAGTACTTGATTGATTACTAATGTTCATTAAGTAATACAACACATATTACATTTTTTGATTATTTCCTAATTTAAAAGTTAAAAAAATTCATCAACAATTGTGATGGCCGTTATGACTGTAACGTGTCCATTTTGTTGATGATGCTGTGTCAAGGATGGATTTACTGGAAGACAAATCCGAACTGACGGTCATGGGGTACAAGGCGGTACCAACGGGAAAGGATTGCACCTCAGGCATGCTGAATTCATCGAATGACGTCTCCTTAGATTCAGTACAGCCTGGCTCATGCATATACTGTCTCAGGTGAGAAGGCAAACTGTTGTTGTAGTTATGTATATAACCCTGTATGGTATTGTCGCCAATCGGACGAAGAAAAACCTGGTCCGTACGACCAATTCCCATTCTCCCAATCCACCAACACCAAGTGGTTGTGGATACCAGATTGCCGTCACCATCATACTGAACCTCGATTACATTTGTCAAGTTCCCAAACTTTAAGGTCATTTGACCAGCCGTGTAGCATCTTCCGTCCAGATGATGCCAATCTCTGGGAATGGTGAGTTGTGCAAGTGTACACTCATCTAGGGTGATGTTCAACTTTTCTGCTTCAGGGGAAAGGAGTGGGGGGGGGTATACGCCCAGTCCATAGTGACTGTTGTGGGTGAACAAAGATTGCAAAATATCAGTACTAACAATTGTAAGTATATATAATGATATTATAAATTTTAAAAAAAAGTAGTATAAATTTGCAAAATATAGAGCAATACATTTTTTAAAGTGAAGCAAGTAGTCCATAAACATGTTTACCATAGTTTCTATCAATATCGACATGAATGAACCCATTAGAGAATGAGCAACATCATTATCTAGTTTGATGAAACCTGGTCAGGGACCATACAAGTGTACAACTTGTATAAGATCTGAGTGTAGAAAACCCATAACTTGGAGGAACTGGTGTACCAGCCAGCTGATGGTTCCTAGCCCTAGGTGAGAGGTTGGAGTACATATATAGTAAAGATGTATAATTGGCTATAAACTTCTTGAGTAACAAAACATGCCATCAAAAGACAAAAATTGATTTAGGATATGGAACTGAAGTAACCATAATGCAATGTGTTTACATTAAAGCAGTACTGAGATAAGACGTACACTCCAAAAAAACATGAATCAACCATTATGTAAACATCACTGCATAGAAGCCATGCAATTTCTTTAAATATAGAAATCAAGAGGGCAAACCAGACTTCCTATGGCAGAGAAAAAATTATTGTTGTTCCATAATGGAACCCCTGCATTTTGTGCAATCATAGCTTAGTGTTAATAGCAACTTGTCTGCATGCCCTTGGTATCTTGCTTCATTGTTGCTTAAAGACCCTAATTTTCAAGGATGGTGAATGTAACATCCCTGACCTGGGTTACACTTTAACCCTAGGAGTTTTGATTAAGAAAGATGATTATATGTTTAATCTTATCTTGTGAAAAGTAATTAGGGCTCATGAGAAACTTATGTTTCAATTTTGGTCCTGTTTGAACAATGTTGAAGCAATGTTAGCTTATTTTGGACTAAAGTGCAAATTACCCAAGTTGAGGGGTTAAATTACAAATGTTGCATGATAAGATGTTCCTCATATGTTGAAGCATCATGGGAATGAAGATGATGCATAGGTATGGCTTGTGGTAGCCTGAGTACCAAGGAAAAGCTGATAAAGCAATGTTTGTTCATTAAAACCTAGTTTTGGTGTAAAGTGCAATTTACCCAAAACCTAGGGTTCAATATGAAAATTACCACTTCAATAAGGTCCCTAATGTTTCTTGGAACCATGTAGAGCAAAGAAAATGAGAGGGGATCCTCAATTAAATTAAGTTGAAGGAAAGAGAATCTTGATATTAAAATAATCAAGATTTAATCCCAATTGAAACCCTAATTCGATTTAGGGAAAAAATAAATGTATTAATTAAAAGACCTTCAACCAAAATTAAAATGGTTGAATTCAGATGTAAGTGGACATCCTTGAGCCTTGCAAGTACCACGAAAATATCCAAGGGAATGGATAACTCACTCACAATTTTATAAGAAAAAGAAATATCCACTCACATATGGATATTAATATTATATGATTTAAGGTGCTTGATTTACTTTTCTTTAAATCATGGATAATTGAGAAGAATAAGAGGAAAAAAAGATAGCCTCGCGCCTAAGGAAGATGAGGGGGAAGAGGAGGCCATATTTTTGGGATTAAATGGATTTTTACAAAGCATATTCTCTCTCATTGAAATTTTTATAAAAAGACCTTTTACAAGCCAAATGAAAGGCTGTTTCGACCCCACTTCTTCTCCTTGCTTGGGAAACGACCAAGGGAGCTTGGGAGGGTCAGGAGGACGACCCCCAACCTGTTGTTAAGGTTTTTGATCCATTTCACCTTGATTCCATGGTGGAAATTGAAAATAAATTATGGATTTCTTCTTATTTCGATCTCCTCTTCAACCCTAGCTAATCTTTTCAACTAAAAGCTTGAGGACGAGCCTAGGGGGAGTCGCAAAAGCTTCATCCACCATTGTATCCATGATATTGGATCTTTGGAGCTCAATTGGAGGTGGGTTTTATAACTTGAAACCCTAACTTTGTTATTGCATTCAATTCCCCATCAAATAATAATCATTTCTCTATTTACAATTAATGATTTGGTTGATTGATGCAATTTCCATGGAAATCACAGCAGGTTTCGTTGGTCTAGAGCTTGATGATGATGAAATCATCATAATCACACACCTCCCCAAATATATAGACCAAATGGTTTCAATCAAATGTCCAAACGGTTTGTGTTTTGGAACAAACAGTTTCAAACCGTTTGGAATGAAACAGTTTCACTAAACCGCATAGAAGCAAACAGTTTAAGACCGTTTGGTGATGTTGACCAGGGTTGAACATTTGGGGACTTGTTCATAATGATCTAGGTTAATTACCCACCAATTATTATTGATTAACTCCAATTGGTTCATGAGTTGAAGGTCCATCAATCACCTAAACCCTAATCGGGTTGAGTGCATATTTCATAAGTGATTGAGTTTGAAATTTGGGATGATTTACCCAAACGGTTTCAAAACCATTTGGGAATCACCCAAACAGTCTCATGACCGTTTGGAGGTCAACCAAGACCGTTTGGAGGTCTAGGGTTGAGTATGGTTAAGTATTTTAAGATTCAAACATATGGTATAAACCCTAATAGGCTAAGTGCTGATTTTGCATTTGAATGAGTTGATGCTTTGGGTTGATTGACCCAAACGGTTTGAAGACCGTTTGGGGATCACCCAAACGGTCTAAAAACCATTTGGGGGTCACCCAATACCGTTTGTAGGTCTAGGGTTAAGTTTTGTCAAGTGTTTGAAGGTCCAAAGATACCAAATTGAAATACAATTAAATGCTGATTTGGTGACCAATTCTAGGATCCAAACCCTAATTGAATGACATGGTTGATGATGATATGATGGGAAAACGGTCTCAAGACCGTTTGGAGGTCATACAAACGATTCCAAGACCGTTTGGGGGTCACCCAAGACCGTTTGGAGGTCTAGGGTTGACTATGGTTAGGTGTTTGAAAATCTAAAGGTACTAAGTTGAAGTGCAATCAAATGCTGACTTGTTGATCAATCCAATGATCCAAACTTCGATTGACTGACTTGGATTTTGATATTGACATGGGAAAATGGTCTCAAGACTGTTTGGAGGTCATCCAAAAGACCTCAAGACCGTTTGGGGTCAGGTCATGCCCAATTTGGATGATGGTCCAATAGTTTTAAAGTAACTAGTTTCACATTGGTTAATGTTGAAGGATCATCGATTCCAAACCCTATTCCAATTGATTAAAACCCTAATTGATGATCAATTGAGGGTTAATTGAGGGTCAAATTAGTTTAAGTATGACCTAATTAACTCAATTGAAGTATGGTGATGGGTCTAATTGAACATTGGTTACATGAATTCAATGATTGAAGGAATCAACATTGAGAACCCCAAACCGACTTGATAGGTTGAGACCATCTTTGGTCCATGCAGTTTTGAGGAGGTTTGGACCAAACGGTCTCAAGACCATTTGAGTCCAAACGGTCTCAAGACTGTTTGAGTCCAAACGGTCTCAAGACTATTTGAGTCCAAAGGGTCTCAAGACCGTTTGAGTCCAAACGGTCTCAAGACCATTTGGGACCAAACGATCCCAAACTGTTTGAGGCCCAAACGATCTTAAGAGTGCTTTAGCAAACGGTTTCCAGTACTTTCTTTAGAAAACGGTTTCAAGTGACCACCTTTACCAAATGGTTTCAAACCGTTGTACTTGAAAGACTAAGACCGTTTGGGGCTCAAGTAGTCAAAATTAATTGAGGACTCAATTGGTTAATCCACTTGGACACTTATTGTAATTGAAGATTCAATTGGTCAAATCAATTGGATATGTAATGGAGGTCCAATGTGATTGAATCTCTTGAGAATTAAGATTGTGAATGATCCATTGATCCAATGATGATTAGTAATGACAATCAATGAAGATACAAGTTTGAAACCCTAATAGTACCTAAGTGATTAGTACCAATTAAGGGATGAACCCTAATTGCTTATAAGAACAATGACTTGGTACACTATGTTAATCATAGTTGTATGTACTTTATTGAGGGTTGATGTAACCTAATAAAGTTAAGAAGATGATAGCATGAAATTCATACATGAATATGATTCATGAGGTGATTAAGGGTATGATCCTTAAGTAAAGAGATCATGAAACCCTAATCAGGAACATAAACCCTAATTGACAGGGCTATTGCACTCTAACCCTAATTGAGGGCAATTCTAAATGAATCCTTAATCCAGGGTAACGATATATGAAACTCCAATTTAGGGAAATGAGATGTAAAACCCTAATTGAGATGAATAGTGAATCTCTAATTATGAACAATTAAATGAAATCCTAATGAAGATGAATAGTAGACCCAAGTTGTGGGTAACCATAGTGGAAGTCCTAATTGAGGTTGATTCCATGAGAATCCCTAATTGAGGTTGATTCCATGAGAATCCCTAATTGAGGTTGATTCCACGAAAATCCCTAATTGAGGTTGATTCCACGAAAATCCCTAATTGAGGTTGATTCCATGAAAATCCCTAATTGAGATTGATTCCATGTGAAACCCTAATTGAGGGTGATTCCAAGAGAAACCCTAGTTGGTATGAATAGTAAACCCTAATCATGGGCAATGGGATGTGAAACCCTAACTCTAATGAAGTATGGTAGTATGTGAAAACCCAAAGCCCTATTAAAGGGCAAAAGTATGTGAAACCCTAATTGAAGTTATAATACATGAAGCTTTAATTTGGGGCAACATGATGACAACCCAGAACCCTAATAATAAAATAGTGGGTAAAACCTTATAAAGGTGAAATATCATAAATGGTTGATTATAGGCAAGCTTATTGTAAGCAATGCCTTAACCTGAGATGAGTCCATATCATTAAAGATAGTCGGACCATTCTTATGTGTAACCTATGCACTTCATGGTAAGAGTGATAGGTTAGTGGATGAAAGGATTTAGATGGGAAATACCTTAATCCAAGATAAGCTGATAACTTAAGAAAGTTGGAAGTGATGAGGAAAGTGGTACATCAAGATATGAAAGACTTCACAGTTAGCATCTCAAAGTTGATATACTTTGATAACTATGAAATCCTAATGTGAGATGGGAAACCCTAACCCTAATTTGGGTAATGGGACATGAGAAATCATAATATGATATGAATAGTAAACCCTAACCCTATTGAGGGAATAGGGGTGTTACTATTGTATTACATGAAGTAATATGTTATCGTTGCCTAGTGAGAGGTAACAAGATGTTTAATGGCCTTGTGAGCCATATGGTTAAATGTTTCCTAGTGAGAGGTGACAAGATGCTTTATGGGCCTTATGAGACATGTGAGCAATTATGGCATAGTGAGAAGTACCAAAATGATTATAAAAGTTTATTATAAGAAAGGATACTGTTTTAATAAACTTAATAAAAGGAACAACTATATTCAATAAAGAATGTGTAAATCTATGGAGGCTAACCTCAACATTCAGAGCCTAAAGTAGTATGTGATGATCAATGATTAGTTAAAGGAATTAAATTCCATGAACTATGTAATCAGGATTGGTTAGAGTCCAATGCCTGGCTGTGAAATCAGGTTTGGAAGAGTCCAATACCTGGCAGAGGTGTAATGTCTGTAATCGGGATTGGTTAAAGTCCAATGCCTGGCTGTGAAATTAGGATTGGTTAAAGTCCAATGCCTGGATATGAAATTAGGTTTGGAAGAGTCCAATACCTGGAAGAGGTGTAATGCCTGTAATTAGGATTGCTTAAAGTCCAATGCCTGGCTGTGAAATCAGGGTTGGTTAGAGTCCAATGCCTGGCTCTGAAATTAGGATTGGTTAGAGTCCAATGCCTGGATGTGAAATCAAGATTGGTTAGAGTCCAATGCCTGGCTGTGTAATCAGGTTTGGTTAAAGTCCAATACCTGGCAGAGGTGTAATGCCTATAATTAGGGTTGACTAAGTCTAATGCCTGGCTGTGAAATCAGGATTGGTAGTGTCCAATGCCTGGCGGTGTAATCAGGTTTGGAAGAGTCCAATACCTGGCAGAGGCTAAATGCATGTAGTGATAACACAGGATTGGTAATAACCCAATGCCTATAATGATGATTTAGGATTGGTAATGACCTAATGCCTGTAATGATGATTTAGGATTGGTATTAATCCAATTCCTGTATTGATGATAATTGAGTACATGGTAGATATATCTCTTTATTTGTTTAACAGGTTGGATAAGGCCAACAAAATGAAACAAGAATGTTTCATGGGTGACATAACAAGATGATGAGTGTCACAAGAAAAGTTTGATATGATGGTATAACATGTTGGATAAATGATATACATGTCATCCCTATTCCTTATTAAAAGAATAGATGACATATTGCTCTATCATAAATAGTTGCAATGCTTACAAAGTGGAGAATGCTTTAAACTGCTTAACCTCTGCTCAATTTCTGTTGCGACCGTCTCGCGAAAACATGATTAACTAATGTGGAAGCAAATTATTTGCAGCGGATTACTAAAAATCACCGAAAATTAAAACTTTTTCAAAGAGATCCATTCACAGGAAAACTCTTTAACCAAGAACCAAAGTATTTCAAATTCATCCTGGTTCACAAGTACACAACCTATACCATTCCTTCTCAAATATTACAACATCAACTTTCTTATAAACATTATATACAAACAGTATACGAATCTCGAGGCATCAAGCCAAAACCTCAGATTGATTCATAAGACACTGACTAAAAACTCCGAGGACCTGAGAGTACAGAGACGACATATAGGACTACTATCTGTATGACTAGACAAACAATATCTCCACCTGAGATCTTATTGCTGTCCCTACTATTGCTGTTGTTGTTGCTCTTTCCTTGTTCTAGGATTTCTGCTTTGCCTCCCATGCATACCTAAAAGTGTTTCCCACGGGGGTGAGACAATTGAAAATTGCCCCAGTGAGTGATATAACTCTCTGCCAAAAACATTGTTATTGCAGTTTATTAAATTAAAACTGAGCAGGGGTTACTTTTACATTATCAGGTGGAACTATTCATTATAGAACAGAATAAGATAATATCCATTCTCAAGGAGGTCATTGCATCTACCCATGGTAGATAAGTAAGTTCATCTGTCTACCTTGCAGAGAATATAAAGAAACATAATTAACATTTGTCCACTAAGGAATGCACAAAGAAATGCAACATCAGCCAAAGAATCTCCGTATTCAATCCTTAAGCAAACATGCTATACATCTGATTACATTTTACAATCACACTTATTCTCTGAGGAGATGAGGTATACCGCTCATACTCCAACCGACCACTGTTAGGAGTCGAAATCGGTACCATACATAGGTCATCAAAAGAGCCAGATTCTTATGACCTCATCCGTCTCGGTCAGTACGAGACCACATGTAGGACATCTCGTATCTCTGCTAACTAGCTAGCCAGGGTATACTGGCACCTTCGCTACAGAGTTACAACGTCAACTGCACTCTCATCGCCAATCGAGAGATTTCTTGTTTAGCTCCTCGATCCGACATTAAGTATCATTGGGAGATGTGCACACCATCTAACCCAATCATCGGGAGATTCGTGATACATCCATCCTGACATATTCATGAAGGATTGAGAGGTTTCTTGTTTACCTTCCAACAATCTCTTCAAGAGGACATAAGGATGTTTTCGCCAATTTACCCCCACATATTCAAAATATGTGCTCCGAGTTTTGCCGCGGGCACCCATTTCACCATCACCTATTCCTGACGATGATGGATCTATGGTCAGAGCACTACATGAATAGATTGCACTTGATTTATTAAGTACATTCTCATATTCTTTTAGAATCAGCCAAGTTCTCAAACATAACTTATTACAACAATGCTATAAAGAGACATGGACTACTTTCATCAAATATTTATCAGTCTTTCAAAGACCCTGGGAACTCAATCCCTCATTTTTATACTGGGAATTCTCAGCCCTTCACATTCTCATCACCATAATCATATGGCTCTGGGTATTTAAACCCTTCACTCATCATTGAGCATCATTACCATTTATTAGGTAACTATCACCTTCAGGTCATCTGACCAAGGTATACATGATACTTGTTACCCAAGCATCACACATGGCTCATCAGGCCACTGCACATCTTGTCATCTCTCACTAAGTAACAACTTATTCACATGGCTCACAAGTCCATTCACATCTTGTCACCTCTCACTAGGCAACAACTTATTCAAAGATATCATAAATATTTATTCAAGATCAATAGTCTCATCATATAAAATTAATGATCATTAGTTCAAGGAATGAGTTCATTTCTCATCCTCATCATGGTATGACTACATCATACTCATCATTTGGGCTTAACCCCATTTTCAAGGTGCATTAATTAACACTCATCAAGTGCAACAACTCATTACATTTCATTGCAATAGTTGCATATCACACTTCATATATTTCTTACCCAATTATTTTGGATTTGGAGTATATCAAGGTATATAAACCCTGAAGTTCTGAATGTGATAACCATCATATCTTGATGTATCATTTTCTCATTATTTTAGACCCTCTTGAGTTAACCAACTTTATCCTATATTAAGGTATTTCCCCTCTTAATACATTCCATCACCAAATCTCACCCTTAGCATATAATGCATAGGCCACACATTATAATTTCCCAACTATCTCACATGATATGGACTTATCTTAGTTTAAGGCATTGTTTTATTATAAAGTTGCCTATAAACAGCCACATTATATACTTCCCTTTTCAGGGTATCAACTACTATTCCATTATTAGGATTAGGCTTCACATAGATGCACCTTCAACTAGGGTTTCACAAGGATACACCCTCAATTAGGGTTTCATTTAGAATTGCCCTCAATTAGGGTTAGAACACAATAACCCTGTTGATTAGGGTTTATGTTCATGATTAGGGTTTCATGATCTCTCTACTTTAAGGATCATACCCTTAATCACCACATGAATCATATTCATATATTAATTCATTCTATCATCATCTCAACTTGATTAGGTCATATCAACCCTTCCATCAAGTACATACTACTATAATTAACATAGTGTACCAAGTCATTGATCCTATAAGAAATTAGGGTTCATCCCTTAATTGGCACTAATCACTTAGGTACTATTAGGGTTTCAACATTTGTACCTTCAATCATCATCATTACTATCATCATTGGATCAATGAATCATTCATCATCTCTATTCTCAAGAGATTCAATCACCTTGGACCTCCATTACATAAGGTATCCAATTGAATTGATCAATTGAGTCCTCAATTACAACAAGTGTCTAAGTGGATTAACCAATTGAGTCCTCAATCAACTTTGACTACTTGAGCCCCAAACGGTCTTGGTCCTTCAAGGTTCAAACGGTTTGAAACCGTTTGGTAAAGGTGGTGCTTGAGACCGTTTGCCCAAGTAAGTAGGTGAAGACTGTTTTCCCAAGTTTGACTTTTGAAACCACATGGGCACAAACGGTTTGGGATCATTTGGTCTCAAATGGTCTTGAGACCGCTTGGTCCAAACCTCCTCAAAACCACATGGACCAAAGATGTTCTCAACTACACCAATCAGTTTAGGGTTCTCAATATTGATTCCTTCAATCCTTGAATTCATGGAACCAATCATCAATTGGACCTATCCTCATACTTCAATTGAGTTAATTAGGTCAACCTTCAACTGATTTGACCCTCAATTGACCCTCAATTAGTCCTCAATTAGGGTTTAATCAATTGAATTAGGGTTTGGAATCGATGATCCTTCAACACTAATCAATGCAAGATTAGTTACTTTGAAACCATTGAACCATCATCCAAATTGAACATGACCTGACCCCAAATGGTCTTGAGGTCGTTTGGATGACCAAAAAATGGTCTTGGGACCATTTGCCCATCACATCATCAAAATCCAAGTCAACCAATTAGGGTTTGGATCATTGGATTGATCACCAAATCAGCAATTGGTTACACTTTAACTTAGTAGCATTGGATCATCAATTGCTTAACCATACTCACCCCTAGACCTCCAAACGGTCTTGGGTGACCTCCAAACGGTCTTAAGACCATTTGGATGAGATCCAAATGGTCTTGAGACCGTTTGGCTCATCCAAACCTTGGATTATAGTGAAAAATCATTAGAGTTTGAGCTATTGAGTTGATCATCAAATCAACACTTAATTGCAAAGTGATTTGGTACCTTTAGACCTTCAATTGGTCAACCATGCTTAACCCTAGACCTACAAACGGTCTTGGATGATCCCCAAACGGTCTTGAGACCGTTTGGGTGATTCCCAAACGGTTTTGAAACCGTTTGGGTCAATCAACCCAAAACATCAACTTATTCCAATGCAAAATCAACACTTAGCCGATTAGGGTTAACACCATATCTTTTGTCCTTCAATCACTTAACCATATCCAACCCTAGACCTCAAAATGGTATTGGGTGACCCCCAAATGGTTTTGATATCGTTTGGGTAATCCCCAAACGGTTTTGAAACCGTTTGGGCTAATTAACCCAAAAAATCAAATCAGCCATGTTGAAAATCAGCACTTAATCCAATTAGGGTTTACCTAATTGATTAGCCTTCAACTCATGATTCCTTTGGAATTAATCCATCAAATTTGGTGAGTTTTTAACCAACATCATTAGGAACAGGAATATAAAACGGTCAACCCTTGGTCAACCATATCAAATGGTTTTGAAATCGTTTGCTCTCAAACAGTTTCAAACCGTTTGCTCTCAAACGGTTTGGTGAAACCGCATGAGCAAACATGTTGAAACCGACTGGAACAAGATTTCTTTGGGAAAAGTATCCAAGATGATGTCATCATCATCTACCTTCGTACATGAAGTTCTAACAACTTCTGATTTCATGAATTAATCAATTTCAACCAGCAATTAATCAAGATAATGAGGGAATAAATAAAATTGCAAGATTAATGGTTGAATAACAATGAAAAAGGGTTCAAATTATAAAACCCGCCTCAAATCTGATCTCCAAGCTCCAAGCTACACGGATATAATGGTGGATGAAGCTTCTCCAATTATTCCAAGGCTCAACTTCAAGATTTGGAGTGAAATGATCGGCTAGAATTGAAGATTGAGTGAAGAAATGAAGGAATTACACATTGTTTTATGATTTTCACCATGAAATCATGAAGAACGAAGATAAAAGGATTACCAACAGGTTGGGGACGTGCTACCTGCTGTCCTTAGCCTTCTTGGTCGGTTTTGAAAGCAAGGAGAAGAAGTGGGGTCGTAAAAGCCTTTCATTTGGCTTGGAAAAGATACTTTTATAAGAAAATTGAGGAGAGAGAAGATACTTTATAAAAGTCTTTTAATTCCAAAATTGTTTCCACCACTTCCCCCTTGATTTCTTGAATTCAAGGGCATCTCTATACCCACCGAACTCCCTTCCATTATCCATGAATTAAGGGAAAAGAAATTAAGCACCTTAACCCTTATAATAAGAATATCCTTATTTGAGTGGAAATTCTTTTTCTTATAATAATGGTGAGTGGAATTTCACCTCCTTAGGATATGCTCGTGACTTTGCAAGGCTTTAGGCTTATCCAAACACATCTGAATCCAACCATTTTAATTTTGGTTGAAGGCCCTTTAATTAATACATTCATTTTTGCCCTAAATTGGATTAGGGTTTCACTTAGGATTAAATCTTGATTATTTTAATATCAAGATTCTCTCTCCTCCAACTTAATTCAAATGAGGCGCCCCTCTCATTTTCTTTACTCTAAATGATGCCTAGAAGCATTAATGACCATATCGAAGTGGTAATTTGCATATTTAACCCTAAGTTTTGGGTAAATTGCACTTTACACCAAGACTAGGTTTTAATGCACAAACATTGCTTTATCAGCTCTTTCTTGGTACTCAGGATACCATAAGCCACACCTTTGCATCATCTTCATTCTCATGATGCTTCAACACATGAGGAACATATTATCATGCACAATTTGCACTTAAACCCCTCAACTTGGGTAATTGCACTTTAGTCCAATACAAACAAAACTTTGATTTCGACAATGTTCAAAAAGGACTAGAATTGCAACATAAGTTCCTATTGAGCCCTAATTACCTTTCACAAGATGAGATTAAGCATTTAATCATCTTTATTAAACAAAACACCTAGGGTTAAAGTATAACCCAGGTCAGGGGTGTTACAGTTTCATATCTTTAATTGCAATACAATGTTTTGGCGGAGAGTTATATCTCCCACTGGGACAATTTACAATTGTCTCACCCCCGTGGGATCCAATGTTTTTAGGTGGATGCGGACAAAGAGGCAAGAAACCTTTGGCAGAGAAGGAACAACAACAACATCGAGGACAACAGTAATATCTCAGGTGGAGATACTGCCTGTCCAGTTGTATAGATAGTAGTCCTATGTGTCGTCTCTGTACTCTCAGGTCCTTGGGATTTATAGATAGTGCTTTTATCATCAACTTGAGATTTTGACTTGATGCCTCGAGGTTTTATGCTGTCTGTACATAATGTTGAATAGAACAACTGATGTTGTAATCCTCGAGAAGAGACAATACAGGTTGTGTACTTATGGAACAGAATGTAAATATTATATTTTGGTTCTTGATGAAAAAGATTTCCTATATGTGGATCTCTTTGCAAAAAGTTTTAATTTTTAGTGATTTTCAGTAATCCGCTGCAAATGATTCGCTTCCGCTCAGTTAATTTTGTTTTTGCGAGTTGGATGCTACAATTTAGTGGTATCCGAGCTTTAGGTTTGTTGAGTCTATAGAGACATAGGACTAAGGTATCGAGTCTGTTCTAAGTGTACTTCAGTGTATCTTATAGTGTCTTCTGCTTATGCGGAAGAAGATATATAACTTAAAGATGTCTGAAGAACATGAAGAATACGTTGTTGAGAGCAATGTTTCTGCACCAGTGGGAGGTGCAAGGGATCAGGCAAGGGAGGAACCAGTGCCTGAAAATCCTCATGTTGATGAAAACATGAGAGGAAACCCAGATGTTCATAATCTTTTTGGGCAACTTATGACTACAATGAGGTATATAGCAGACCGGATGCCAGCATCACACCTAGGGCACCAGTTCCCAATGAGGGATATGGGTCTGGTAAGACCTTTGAACGACTACGTCGTATAGGAGCCATAGAATATGCTGGAACATCTGATCTAGCATATGCTGATCTCTGGCTCACTGAGTTAGAAAAAGCCTTTAAGATCCTTAGTGTCTCGGATGCTGACAAAGTTAAACATGATGTGTACCTTCTGAAAGGTAGTGCTGGACATTGGTGGACTATAGAAGAAATAAAAAGGAATGATGAAGAGGTTGGATGGGAGGAATTTCGTCGAGAATTCATTAATAAGTATTTTCCAAGGACTTATTTAGATAAAAAGATCTCACAGTTTGAGAAAATTCAACAGGGAGTCATGTCAATAACTGAATATGAGGTCAAGTTCATGGAACTTTTACAATTTTGTCCTCATATGGCTGCTACTGAGGAGGAAAAGATTCGATGTTTTGATAAGGGATTGAATGCTGAGATGTCCATTCTGGCATCTTCCCTAGAAAGTAGAGAGAGATTTGACACATTTGTGGAATCAATTCGAAGGATAGAAGGGTCTATGATAAAGAAACATGAGACAGACCTGAAAAGGAAGTCTAAATAGTCACAAGAACAAGGAATTAATGGTACTAAACAATCAAAGATTTCAATAGTACCGACTCAAGTACAATATAGTGTACCTGAGCAACAGTCACCTAAAAAGCTTCGAGCTTGCTATAGATGTGGACAGAAAGGACATCTGAGGTGGCAATGTCCAAATGGAAAGCGATGAGTGACTCAATAGACAAGACACTAGATAACTTGTAATAAGGAAGACTTGTCAAGATAGAACTTTTTATTTTGAGTCACGTTTTATTTTCTTTTATAAGAAAGGTAGTTGTTGTTTAGTTCATCTGTATAATCCTTTAAGGATATGAGAAAGAGATAGTAGTATGAAATTTGTGTTCAGTTTAATATTCTTTTATATGTTTTGAAGTTTCTCTTTCTCCATCAAGAAAGGGAAGAGATGAAAAAGGAACTCATAAGAAATCTGAGATATTAAATATACTAAATCTAAAGAGATGAAAAACATAAAATAAAGTAAGTGCATACTACTTGATCTCAGTATTTATATACCCTGGCTAGGTATACAACTATT
This sequence comes from Alisma plantago-aquatica, assembly GCA_963693085.1. Classification (NCBI taxonomy): domain Eukaryota; kingdom Viridiplantae; phylum Streptophyta; class Magnoliopsida; order Alismatales; family Alismataceae; genus Alisma; species Alisma plantago-aquatica. The sequence continues at coordinate 886,913,650 of OY856411.1, forward strand.
AATGATAAAGTGAGTATGTAGACTCTTAGATTGTTATCTTTTTGATTGCCTTGATCAAGCAGTAATTCTGATACAATCTAATGAGTATCATGAAATAAGAAGTATGGAATGAATAAATGTGTCCTATCCTAAGCATAAGAAAGAGAAATCTGAGATAACCTCAGATGAGCATGGTTGTATGAGGAATTAAAAGTATACTCCTCATAAGATAAGAATGAAAATAAGGGAGATGAATCTTATCCAATAAAGTTGTAAGTATTATAAAGATCCCTTCCATGATGTGGGAATGGAAAATGTGATGAGATCCTAAGATGATCATAAACATGTTAGATAATAATAAAGAAAATAATAATGTTATGTGATCATCCTTATAGATTCCTGAGCTTAGGGCAAGGAACTTAGGATGAGATGAAGAGTAAATGGTTCATGAATAGTTGAAAACATAGGAATAAATACGAGGAATATGAATCCTTGTTTTCTTTCCTTTCAAGGACATGGAAATCAAGTGGGTCATAGGACACTTGATGTGCATAATACAAAGACGTTTATGTGATGGATACTTAGAAAGGTATCAGTTTATCTTGGGCTTTGGCTCCAAGATGAAGATATATGTAATAAGTAATGTTTCAAGATGAAAGGAAGATAAAGATGTCATGTGTCTTCAACACATGTGATATGTACCAAGGTAAGAAATCCTGGTATCTTAAGATATATCAGATGATTCATGTTGACTACTTGGAATGGTCAACCATGAAATCAAATTAAATATGTAAAATATTATGAACATCACATGTTAGGGGTTTATGTTTTTCATAAACATAACAATTGAAGATATCTTTGAGATAAGTTCTTAATTGATAACTAACCTTTCCTTATGATAAGAGAATGTACAACTAATGAGATAGTTAGTGTAGGTAATAAGGAAAGATAGTATGGTGTTATCAGGTGAGATGACACAATCAGGGTATGAAAAGACTTATAGTCTCAAGTGGATGACAGAATATAATGGTGATCTTGAAAAGAGAAATACTGAACCAACTAAGGAACATGGGAGTATGTGTTCCATGTGAACCATTCCATGATAAATTTGTGTGAAATAACTTTTTGTTGATAAAAACTCTATGGTGTCTCCATAATAATGAGGTGTTATGTGAGGACATGATGATATGATGCATGGATAATATATGTTTCCCTTTATCTGGGATTTCGGGGACGAAATCCATGTTAGGGGTTAATAATTTGTAACATCCCTGACCTGGGTTACACTTTAACCCTAGGAGTTTTGATTAAGAAAGATGATTATATGTTTAATCTTATCTTGTGAAAAGTAATTAGGGCTCATGAGAAACTTATGTTTCAATTTTGGTCCTATTTGAACAATGTTGAAGCAATGTTTGCTTATTTTGGACTAAAGTGCAAATTACCCAAAACCTAGGGTTCAATATGCAAATTACCACTTCAATAAGGTCCCTAATGTTTCTTGGCACCATGTAGAGCAAAGAAAATGAGAGGGGCTCCTCAATTATATCAAGTTGGAGGAGAGAGAATCTTGATATTAAAATAATCAAGATTTAATCCTAATTGAAACCCTAATTCGATTTAGGGCAAAAATAAATGTATTAATTAAAGAGTCTTCAACCAAAATTAAAATGTTTGAATTCAGATGTACGTGGACATCCTTGAGACTTGCAAGGACCACGAAAATATCCAAGAGAATGGATAACTCACTCACAATTTTATAAGAAAAAGAAATATCCACTCACATATGGATATTAATATTATATGATTTAAGGTGCTTGATTTGCTTTTCTTTAAATCATGGATAATTGAGAGGAATAAGAGGAAAACAAGATAGCCTCGTTCCTAAGGAAGATGAGGGGGAAGAGGCGGCCATATTTTTGGGATTAAATGGATTTTTACAAAGCATATTCTCTCTCATTGAATTTTTTTATAAAAAGACCTTTTACAAGCCAAATGAAAGGCTTTTTCGACCCCACTTCTTCTCCTTGCTTGGGAAACGACCAAGGGATCTTGGGAGGGTCAGGAGGACGACCCTCAACTTGTTGGTAAGGTTCTTGATCCATTTCACCTTGATTCCATGGTGGAAATTGAAAATAAATTATGGATTTCTTTTTATTTCGATCTCCTCTTCAACCCTAGCTAATCTTTTCAACCAAAAGCTTGAGGACGAGCCTAGGGGGAGTTGCAAAAGCTTCATCCACCATTGTTGCCATGAGCTTGGAGCTTTGGAGCTCAATTGGAGGAGGGTTTTATAACTTGAAACCCTAACTTTGTTATTGCATTCAATTCCCCATCAAATAATGATCATTTCTTTATTTACAATTAATGATTTGGTTGATTGATGCAATTTCCATGGAAATCATAGCAGGTTTCATGGGTATAGAGCTTGATGATGATGACATAATCATAAGAACATACCTCCCCAAATATCTAGACCAAACGGTTTCAATCAAATGTCCAAACGGTTTGTGTTTTGAAACAAACGGTTTCAAACCGTTTGGAATGAAACAGTTTCACTAAACCGCATAGAAGCAAACAATTTAAGACTGTTTGGTGATGTTGACCAGGGTTGACCATTTGGGGACTTGTTCATAATTATCTAGGTTAATGACCCACCAATTATTATTGATTACTCCAATTGGTTCATGAGTTGAAGGTCCATCAATCACCTAAACCCTAATCGGGTTGAGTGCAGATTTCATAAGTGATTGAGTTTGAAATTTGGGTTGATTGACCCAAACGGTTTCAAAACCATTTGGGAACCACCCAAACGGTCTCAAGACCGTTTGGAGGTCAACCAAGACTTTTGGAGGTCTAGGGTTTAGTATGGTTAAGTATTTGAAGATTCAAACATATGGTATAAACCCTAATCGGCTAAGTGCTGATTTTGCATTTGAATGAGTTGATGCTTGGGGTTGATTGACCCAAACGGTTTCAAGACCGTTTGAGGATCACCCAAATGGTCTCACGACCTTTTGGGGGTCACTCAAGACCGTTTGGAGGTCTAGGGTTAAGTTTGGTCAAGTATTTGAAGGTCCAAAGATACCAAATTGAAATACAATTAAGTGCTGATTTGGTGACCAATCCTAGGATCCAAACCCTAATTGAATGACATGGTTGATGATGATATGATGGGAAAACGGTCTCAAGACCGTTTGGAGGTCATCCAAATGATCCTAAGACCGTTTGGGGGTCACCCAAGACCGTTTGGAGGTCTAGGATTGACTATGGTTAGGTGTTTGAAAATCTAAAGGTACTAAGTTGAAGTGCAATCAAATGCTGACTTGTTGATCAATCCAATGATCCAAACTTTGATTGATTGACTTGGATTTTGATATTGACATGGGAAAACGGTCTCAAGACCGTTTGGAGGTCATCCAAACGACCTCAAGACCTTTTGGAGTCAGGTCATGCCCAATTTGGATGATGGTCCAATAGTTTTCAAGTAACTAGTTTCACATTGGTTAATGTTGAAGGATCATCGATTCCAAACCCTATTACAATTGATTAAAACCCTAATTTATGATCAATTGAGGGTTAATTGAGGGTCAAATTCGTTGAAGTATGACCTAATTAACTCCATTGAAGTATGGTGATGGGACCAATTGAAGATTGGTTACATGAATTCAATGATTGAAAGAATCAACATTGAGAACCCCAAATCGACTTGATAGGTTGAGACCATCTTTGGTCCATGCGGTTTTGAGGAGGTTTGGACCAAATGGTCTCAATACCGTTTGAGTCCAAAAGGTCTCAAGACCGTTTGTGTCCAAACAGTCTCAAGACCGTTTGGGACCAAACGATCCCAAACTGTTTGAGGCCCAATCGATCTTAAGAGTGCTTTAGCAAACGGTTTCAAGTACTTGCTTTAGCAAATAGTTTCAAGTGACCACCTTTACCAAATGGTTTCAAACCATTATACTTTGAAAGACCAAGACCGTTTGGGGCTCAAGTAGTCAAAATTAATTGAGGACTCAATTGGTTAATCCACTTGGACACTTATTGTAATTGAAGATTCAATTGGTCAAATCAATTGGATACTTTCTGTAATGGAGGTCCAATGTGATTGAATCTCTTGAGAATTAAGATGGTGAATGATCCATTGATCCAATTATGAATAGAAATGACAATCAATGAAGGTACAAATTTGAAACCCTAATAGTACCTAAGTGATTAGTACCAATTAAGGGATGAACCCTAATTGCTTATAAGAACAATGACTTGGTACACTATGTTAATCATAGTTGTATGTACTTGATTGAGGGTTGATGTAACCTAATCAAGTTAAGAAGATGATAGCATGTAATTCATACATGAATATGATTCATGAGGTGATTAAGGGTATGATCCTTAAGTAAAGAGATCATGAAACCCTAATCAGGAACATAAACCCTAATTGACAGGGCTATTGCACTCTAACCCTAATTGAGGGCAATTCTAAATGAAACCCTAATCTAGGGTGAGGATGTAACCCTAATCCAGGGTAACGATATATGAAACTCCAATTTAGGGAAATGAGATGCAAAACCCTAATTGAGATGAATAGTGAATCTCTAATTATGAATAATTAAATGAAATCCTAATGAAGATGAATAGTAGACCCAAGTTGTGGGTAACCATAGTGGAAGTCCTAATTGAGGTTGATTCCATGAGAATCCCTAATTGAGGTTGATTCCATGAGAATCCCTAATTGAGGTTGATTCCATGAAAATCCCTAATTGAGGTTGATTCCATGAAAATCCCTAATTGAGATTGATTCCATGTAAAACCCTAATTGAGGGTGATTCCAAGAGAAACCCTAGTTGGGATGAATAGTAAACCCTAATCATGGGCAATGGGATGTGAAACCCTAACTCTAATGAAGTATGATAGTATGTGAAAACCCAAAGCCCTATTAAAGGGAAAAAGTATGTGAAACCCTAATTGAAGTTATAATACATGAAGCTTTAATTTGGGGCAACATGATGACAACCCAGAACCCTAATAATAAAATAGTGGGTAAAACCTTATAAAGGTGAAATATCATAAATGGTTGATTATTGGCAAGCTTATTGTAAGCAATGCCTTAACATGAGATGAGTCCATATCATTAAAGATAGTTGGACCATTCTTATGTGTAACCTATGTAATTCATGGTAAGAGTGATAGGTTAGTGGATGAAAGGATTAAGATGGGAAATACCTTAATCCAAGATAAGCTGATAACTTAAGAAAGTTGGAAGTGATGAGGAAAGTGATACATCAAGATATGAAAGACTTCACACTTAGCATCTCAAAGTTGATATACTTTGATAACTATGAAATCCTAATGTGAGATGGTAAACCCTAAACCTAAACTGGGTAATGGGACATGAGAAATCATAGTATGATATGAATAGTAATCCCTAACCCTATTGAGGGAATAGAGGTGTTACTATTGTATTACATGAAGTAATATGTTATCGTTGCCTAGTGAGAGGTGACAAGATGCTTATTGGCCTTGTGAGCCATATGGTTAAATGTTGCCTAGTGAGAGGTGACAAGATGCTTTATGGGCCTTATGAGCCATGCGAGAAATTATGGCATAGTGAGAGGTACCAAAATGATTATAAAAGTTTATTATAAGAAAGGATAATGTTTTAATAAACTTAATAAAAGGAACAACTGTATTCAATAAAGAATGTGTAAAGCTATGCAGGTTAACCTCAAGGTTCAAAGCCTAAAGTAGTATGTGATGATCAATGATGAGTTAAAGGAATTAAATTCCATGAACTATGTAATCAGGATTGGTTAGAGTCCAATGCCTGGCTGTGAAATTAGGTTTGGAAGAGCCAACACCTGGCAGAGGTGTAATGCCTGTAATCAGGATTGGTTAAAGTCCAATGCCTGGATGTGAAATCAGGATTGGTTAAAGTCCAATGCATGGCTGTAAAATCAGGTTTGGAAGAGTCCAATACCTGGCAGAGGTCTAATTCCTGTAATCAGGATTGGTTAAAGTCCAATGTCTGATTGTGAAATTAGGATTGGTTAGAGTCCAATACCTGGCTGTGAAATCAGGATTGGTTAGAGTCCAATGCCTGGCTGTGAAATCAGGATTGGTTAAAGTCCAATGCCTGGTTGTGTAATCAGGTTTGGTTAAAGTCTAATACCTGAAAGAGGTGTAATGCCTGTAATCAGGGTTGGCTAAAGTCCAATGCCTGGCTGTGAAATCAGGATTGGTAGTGTCCAATGCCTGGCGGTGTAATCAGGTTTGGAAGAGTCCAATACCTGGCAGAGGCTAAATGCCTGTAGTGATAACTAATGATTGGTAATAACCCAATGCCTGTAATGATGATTTAGGATTGGTAATAACCCAATGCCTGTAATGATGATTTAGGATTGGTATTAATCCAATTCCTGTATTGATGATAAATGAGTACATGGTAGATATATCTCTTTATTTGTTTAATAGGTTGGCTAAGGCCAACAAAACGAAACAAGAATGTTTCATGGGTGACATAACAAGATGATGAGTATCACAAGAAAAGTTTGATATGATGGTATAACATGTTGGATAAATGATATACATGTCATTCCTATTCCTTATTAAAAGAATAGATGATATATTGCTCTATGATAAATAGTTGCAATGCTTACAAAGTGGAGAATGCTTTAAACTGCTTAACCTCTGCTCAGTTTCATATATTTAATTGCAATACAATGTTTTGGCGGAGAGTTATATCTCCCGCTGGGGCAATTTATAATTGTCTCACCCCCATGAGATCCAATGTTTTTAGGTGGACGCGGACAAAGAGGCAAGAAACCTTTGGCAGAGAAGGAAGAACAACAACATCGAGGACAACAGTAATACCTCAGGTGGAGATACTGCCTGTCCAGTTGTATAGATAGTAGTCTTATGTGTCGTCTCTGTACTCTTAGGTCGTCAGGATTTATAGATAGTGCTTTTATCATCGACTTGAGATTTTAACTTGATGCCTCGAGGTTTTATGCTGTCTGTACATAATGTTGAATAGAACAGATGATTTTGTAATCCTCGAGAAGAGACAGTACAGGTTGTGTACTTATGGAACATAATGTAAATATTATATTTTAGTTCTTGATGAAAACGATTTCCTATGTGTGGATCTCTTTGCAAAAAGTGTTAATTTTTAGCGATTTTTAGTAATCTGCTGCAAATGATTCGCTTCCGCTCAGTTAATTTTGTTTTTGTGAGTTGGATGCTACAGTGAAGGTTTTAGTCAATTGGTAGTGTAGAAGAATATAGACCATTCAAGTTTACGATAATCAAAGGAAAATTGAAGAAACCACACCCAAAAAAACATGTATACTACAAGTAATTATACAAAGGTCTTATTCTTCCTTAGACATTTCTGAATCCTAGAATATTACACAAGAAATGACCATCTAATAAACCTTGTTCTCTCCTTAGCCTCTTCCTCCATAAATAAAGATGAGTATCTCTCCTCTTCATTAGCCTAATGGTGGGAACCCTTGTTTTCATCAGAGAGCGCCAACCCACCAAAGGTGGTGGCCTAGGTAAGGATACATTGCTTGCCTATTAGTTAATGATTTACAAACAAAGATACAGGAGATGTGCAGACATCACATGAGCACCTAAATGACCTCTTTTTAAAAAGTGGATGCTTCATTTTTGCTTATAATTTAATACAACAATACACACATTTTTATATGAATACACTAACATTTAGCAAACTTGTATACATAACTAAAACCAATGCGACACTGTAAAATAAAACAACAGAATCATCATATTTCAAGACTGTAAAATAATCCAAGTTTAATTCTAACAAAGAAGGATGATCGATGGCTTGATATAAGTGATTAAGGAAGTGATTGTTGGATATAAAATAATGGAATCATCATATTTCAAGACTATCTTCATAAACCGATTATCATATATACCTTGATAGAATGGAAACTGCGAGAATGGATGGGAAAGACCATGTGTGTTTATTGTTTCATGGGGTGTAGTTACATGTTGCGCGCCAAAGCAACAAGATGGAAAAACTGCCGTAGTCCTCACCGGCAAGTTGGGAGACTGATCTCTTCCTCGACGTCCCCTCCAACCCTTGGCAACGTCATCGACACCTTGGAGAAGAGCAGGAGCGTTCCAGCAGGTAGCGTCCATGGTCTGGCAGATTAGGACGAAATGTCTAGCTAGGTTGACTTTGCGGGTTCTATGAGTAGAGAAAATGTCGGGAGTAAATGTCTCTGCCCAACGCATGGAGAAGAGGAACCATTTTGCATGCCAGAGAAGCCACGCGGGAACAATTTTCTTTACTAATTGTGGCCCGCTTATTTGATTTGGCAATTTTGAAATGCCACTAATTAATTATTAAAATGCCATAATTGGTAAGTATTTTCTATAAACTCCATAATACGTGGTTTAGAGGCATTTAAATTACAAATGCCACAACATTACATAGATAGTGGAATTTTTTTAGAAAAGCCACTGGAATAAAAGCCACTAATGGGTATTTTTGCTGTAGTGGATCCAATGAGAGGGGAAAGTTCTTCAATAGTCTTGGGCTCTAGAGGGGGAGAACCTAGTACCAATAGTGGGCAAAGAGGACAATGTGGTAGATGGAGATCTACAAGACACATCTTCTCAATGACACCATCTCAAGATGCAACCTCGCCTAGAACTGTGATAGGTGAGATGCTTCTCTTTAATAACATTCAATTACACTCTTAATAGTTCCTGGTGAAACACATTCTTCTATATAGAGGTCATTAGTTAGTGGATTAAATATTTTAACCCTCATTATCTTATCAGTTGTTGTTAAGAGTACCGTTAGGCGAATCATCAATTTTGACAGAAGTACGCCCTGGATGTCCATTGAGTTTCAGTAGATATACTATAACAATTAATCTAATACCCTTAGAAACAAATTATTTTAAATTTGTTTCAGGTATGGACTACTTTGAGACATATCTTAAGTACTCCCTCCCCTTGTTATCCCCATTTAATGTGGACTGAGTGTGAAAGGGCCATTATCAACATTTCCAGGATCCATGTTTAGCAAATAACTAATGATAGTTAGAAATTTCTTTGGAAGTGATGATCATATCTTGATTAACTAGTCCCAATGAGTAAAGTCTTATCTAATTTGATAAAAGTGCACAATTAAATCTAAGGTTTCATATGTCACCAAATTTTGGTTTCTAATTTTGAAATTTCTTCATATGTGATAATTAGGGTTTGAGAAGCCTAACCCTAATCTAACCCTAATTTGACTCTAAAACCCTAACTTAGGACCCAAGTAAGCCTTAAGTGATATTTTGTGAACATAAAAATAATACATGTGTTAAACCTTAATTATAGGGTGATTGCTTGGTTGGTTGAATCTTCTTTGTTTGCTTGGAAACTAAGTCATTGTAACATACTAGATCTCAGACCCTACCCTGGAAGTTGACATTTTGGACTTAGCCAAACAAGGTTGAAGGTTAGACCTAAATAGATGTTTAGATAACCCCAATGAGCTAATGCATGTATATATCACCTTAATGTAACCTAATGTTCTAACATTAATCTTAGGTTTATAATGGATACACAAAATATGCCACATAACTCATTTTGGTGGTAATATGAAGATAAGAAACTTAATTGGATGAATAATTTAGATAATGGGCCGTTAATGGGCCATATGACATATCTCATAAAAATAAGTCTCAAAAGTGGAAACAAAATTCAAATTCAAAATCTAAATATCAAAATTAGCCTACACGTCAAATTTCATCTAATTTGGACTACCTTGAAATATTAGGATAAGTTTAGGAGAGAGAAAATGAGTAAAGGCATAAGTAATGAATAATGTGATTATATAAATTCAAAATATATAAATAATGGAAAATTAATATTCAAAAAATCAAAGATAACTTGTGGATGAAGTTTGGTCCAATTTGGATGTTGTTTGTGCAAGTTATGCAATTTTAGGTACATTCTGGACTTTTATGCAATTTACCCAATTGGGAGGTTTTCTTTGCAAATTTTCACATGCATTATAATCTTTATATATTCCCTTACCATTCTAGAGTTTTTTAAGCATATCTCACTTAGTTTCACCTTGGTTTGAAGGTGTTTCTTTCCAAGGGAATTTTAGGGATTACTCTCTTTATAAATGAGCTTATCTTTAGAAGCTATCAACCAATGGGGTTATTTATTTGATTAGAGGTCGGTTGGGATGGCCTATAAGTGTCCATAAACTGACATTTGATATTCAATAAGCCTCTATGAGCTGTCCTCTTGCATGGCCATGAAATCCCTAGGATAAGGACACATAGAAAGCTCCATGGACACCTCATGCTTGACTTCTTCCTTATCAATAAAGGTTTGCATGTCCATAGGCACTCTTAGCATTCGACACATGGAAAGTAACTTGACACCTCATTATTGACTTCTTCCTTAGCCATAAAGGGTTGCATGTCCATGGACACCCTTATACATGACACATGGAAAGTCTCATAGACATCTCATACTTGTCCTCTTTCTTTATATAGCCATATCTACCCCTTCCCAACTCCCAATTTGAAAACTCTTGCTCTCCTTTATTCCCTCTAGATTAGGGCATCATTCCTACTCTGTTTTCCACAAAGGTGCTGTCCCAAGGTAAAAGGAGGTGCCTACCTTGGTAAAGAAGGCTCCTAGGGTTCCAAATTTCTCTATTTAGGATTTCTTAAGCTCCTCCTTGGTGATTTTGACCAAAACTAGTAAGTATCCTCCCTTCCTTCCCTATTTTCATGTTGTTAGTCTTCCTTCCATCTTCCTCCAGGTCGGAACCATGGCCTTCCATGGTAAAACCCCACCTATAACCCATAAACACCTCATCTCCATGTTCTTTTGTTAGGATTTTTCACCTTTAAAGTGGATAAGGTGCTTCTTACTTGAGATAGGAGCTGTGTTGGAGAAACCAACCTCTCTAAGCTTGGGAACCTTACTTATTGGACCTTTCCACCTTCCCTAAAGGTTCTTTGGATGCCTAGGCTTGACTTGGACTGTTTAAACTCTGAAGTTGAGTTATGATGTATCCCCTATTCTTCTATGTTGAGAAATTCACCTATGCTTATTCATTCTCTTTGTCCTATGAACATTAGCCTATACACAATGTATTTTCTTTTGAAAATCATGGTTCATGTGAACTACCTTATTTGATATTGATCATGTGATCATGGATATTCTTTTGAAATCTTATCTTATTCTTTATTCATGATGGAACTCTAAAAGATGACATGTGATGTCTTTTGCCCACTTATGAGGTGGATGTATATGTTGGTCAATTATGTGGTGACTAGTTTATATATTATGACTATACTTTCTACTTGCCTATACATTTAACATTCTATGTGACTCAGTAGCACTAGAGTAGTGTAATTGCATTGGTTTTTATGGCAGATGTGTTAATTCCTACCGAGCAGACGTGATATTTCCTACTCTTTTGGGATGGAAAGGAGCCTCATACCCAGGGCAAGATGTGTGATTCTTGTCCAATGTTTTATATATTTGGGAGATTGGAAGTATTTCTTTCTCTATCAGGTTTCAAGTTTATGAGACTTGGCCGCTTTTGTGTTTATATTATTCTAGGGCTATGTTTATCTCACATGCATGCAGGTTGATGATATGGGGTGTGTGCCAAAATTCTTTACATGTACTTGTGTGGCACAATCTTTATGTTTTATTAATGGAAAGTATTATTTTTTTATCATATGATTTCAATTCCTTTTCTCTTGATACCCATTTGGGCGGTCCTTGTCCTTTCTATGGGAAGCCTTTTATATTAAAAAAAACGGTCTACTCATCCATTTAAGCGAAGTGCAGTATGGATAACAGCCAAATCGATGACATTCATACATGGGAGCCAAGGTGGCCAAGAATAAAAAGCTACACTAGTGTTATTGTTAAGGACAAATTTTGCAGTTGAATCAACCACGGCTAACACTTCCTGGGGGCTATGTATGAGACAGACCGAGGGAGGGATGATGGTGAATTTCTTCCATAGGTTCCTGTAGGTTCTGAACTTTGCAGTAGGCTTTATTGGAGACATGAGCACATGATGCGTAGAACTAGAGTCCGAGATGATGGCCACGTCTGTCCAGCCATTGTCTTTGGCCAAACAAAAGGCTTAGAGTATGGCCAGGATTTTTGCTTCGACGACTGAGCTTGAACTCATCAGGTTACCTTCCTCCATGATGAGCTAGCTAGATGGGTTGAGAGCAATGCAGCCATATCTAGAAGTCATGGACAAAGCCTAGAAGGCAGCGTCAATGAAGATGACCACTTTAGGGGGTATGGTGTCACCCCAACACAGATGGGGGGTGCTCTTGTTCTTAGTTAGGGTTCTTGTAGTGCTCATGATCCTATGTAATGTCTCCATCCTCAGAGAAATGAAACAAAGGGCAACATGGGGGAAGGAAGGATTCCCGACATGTACCTCATCATTCCTCATTGTCCAGAGGTGTGAGAAGGACACTACTTGAGTAGTCGGGCTGATGCTACTGTATTCCCCTTTGATACTTGTCTCAATCTAGAGCGGCTCGCTCTCTTGGAAGAAGTTATGGTCTGGCTTTAAGGCATGCCATATTACCGCGCTTTTGGGGCAATCCCTGAGGCAGTGTAATATGGACGCGTCCATCAAGTTGCATCTGGGGATGGTAGTGGCCATGTCAAGGTGGCATCGGCTCTCGTAAGGATCACACCATGATGGAGCAGCCAGAGGAAGATTTTGACCCTCTCTAGAACCTATTTCTTCCAAATATGGGGCCAAGCACCCATAATTGGACTCTCTTTATCACTCCATAGCCATCGATAAGACGACCAGGCAGTGAGTTCTCCATCTATCTCACCCAGCCAGAAGAAATTGTCTGGGCCAACTTCGGTATATGGCGGTGGCAACATTTTTTGAAGCTCTCTGGAGCAAATAGGAAGGTGGGAGTTGATGAAGCTCCAGTCCCAATCACCACTATCAAGCTTCATGGATGAGACTAACATGTCTGTGATATCTGCAGGTATGGGGTGGTTGGGCGCTAACGATAAATAGCTTGCCCTCTCAACCACTTATCTGTCCATACCCGAGTGTCACGTCCATCACCGATAGATTTAGAGCACATATCCTTGATTTTTGGTAGATTGGAGTTAATGTATCTCCAATCCATCGAGCATGAGGCTTTGGAGTTGGTGCTACGACACAAGTACTTCTCTTTTAGAACGATGACCCATAGCTTGTCAGGGTCATTTAGGAAGGACCACACATTCTTCAACATCAGGTGCCCATTCTGGTCTCTAGCGTCTTTGATGCCAAGGCCACCTCGATCCTTACTCGATGAGATTTTCTTCCAAGAAACTAGAGACATCTTCCTCTAGTCAATGGAGCCTTGCCAGATGAATTTCCTAATGTGTCTGTTGATGTCATCATAGAGAGAGGGCGAGATCAAGGCAGACTGCATTGTGTAGGTAGGAATCGATTGTAGGGTATCTTTGGCTAGCACGATCCTCCCTGCAAGAGATAGGTGTCGAGCCATCCATCTATTCATCTTCACTTATATAGACTCAAGGATGGACGCATGAGTAGCCTTGTTAACTCTTTTGTGGACAATTGGTACACCAAGGTACCTTCCTAGGTTGGACGTGCTTTAGAACCCCATCTTCCTGCTGATAGCATGGCCGTCAACGGGAGAGATGTTGGCGGAGAAGAAGCACCTCAATTTGTTGGTAGAGACAATCTGTCTGGAGACTAAAGAAAAGGATTGGATGATCTTTTTGATGTTTGTGGCTTGGGACGGTGACACCTCGACAAGGAGGACTATGTCATCGACGAAGCAAACGTGCGTCAGAGGCATGCCACCTCTGGTCAAGACCACTGACTTCCATGATCCTTCTAACGCCAAGAGTGCTATTTCCTGGATCAGTCTCTCCAGGCATAGCACAAACACATAAGGGCTCAGGGGGTCGCCTTGACGGATGCCCTGGTTAGCTTTAAAGGGTGACATTGGAACACCTTCCCAAAGTAGTAAAGTTTTTCCGAACTGGATAATAGTCATGACCATGTCGATTAGGCGCTGTGGTAAGGCCACCTTGGAGAGGGTAGTTTGGATAAAAACCCAATTCATCCTATCAAACACCTTGGAAAGGTCAAGCTTGATAGCCATCCATTTCTTCTTCCCCTTCTCTGTGCGCATAGAGTGAATGATTTCTTGTACAAGGAGAATATTTTCAGTGATCTTGTGACCCGGAATGAAGCTAGATTGGCACGGTGATATCCAGTCATTCAGGAGTGGTTTGATTTGCTCGACAATTGTTTTAGAGATTGCCTTGAAGACCACATTATTGAGGGAGATCGGGCGGAGATCCCCACAACACTGTGGGCTCCTCATCTTCGGGATCAACAACATATGGGAGTTTGCCAGTGTTGCTTCCACACAACCGATGCAAAAAGCTGTCTAGATAGTTTGAACCACCGATTGACCGACCTTGCCCCAATGGTGCTGGAGGAAGTCCACAATGATGCCATATGGGTCGGGTGCTTTGGATGGTGCCACGACGAGGATGACACGATGAACTTCATGTGAGGAAGGGATTGCTTCCAGCGCCTGCAACGTTGAATCAGGAATATCGAGGAATTGTCCTGTAAAAGAGTTAGCACAGCGTGGCAAAATAGTGGATGTGGTAGTTAGGAGATTAAGGAAGAAGGAATGGACATGTTCCTTGAGCTTGTTGGGGTCGGAGATCCAGCACCCGTCAATATCCTGGAGCTTGGAGATTTTGTTGTGGAGTCACCTTGCCCAGACGTATGACTAAAAGAAATTTGTGTTCTGGTCCCCTAGCTGCATCCAATTGATGTGTGCTTTTTGTTTCCATTCCGCCTCTTCAGCGAGGAGAAAATGGTGGTATTGTTCCTACAGCTCACATGCCAAGCATGCTTTGGCCGCATTGTCAGTGTAATCCATCCACCTTTGAATGCAATCAAGCCTATGAAGCGTTAAGGCCTTGTATTTATGCTTCCTTCGTGAGGCCTCCCAATTCCATTGGGTAGAAGTTGCTCGGAAGGGAGGCAAGGCATTGGAGAAGTCAGTGTCCATGTCCCAACTATTAGCAAGGCATGTTTTGAAGTCCACGTCTATGTTCCTCTTGCTCTTGTTCAGAAGGCTGGCTGCCCCAGAGAGGTTCTGGTACCCATGGTAAGGAGGATAGGATTGTGATCAGAGGTAACCCGTGGAAGGATTTGGATTCTGTTGTTTGGGTGCAGCGGCACCCATGCCTCATTGGTAATGGCTCTGTCTAGTTTCCCACGAACATTCCCACGTTGGAAGGTGAAGGATTGTCCAGATGCGCCAATGTCATCCAGTCCAATACTGTGGAGATAGTCATGGATGAGGAGCGTGGAGGTCGAGTCATAGTAGTTACTACCTCTCTTCTCGGCCCTATTTAAAAGAGTGTTGAAGTCCCCCACTACTAGCCAAGGGGCATTGCGTGGAGGTGATAAGGTAGGAAGGCGTTGCCAGAGAAGCTTCCTTTTAGTCAGGTTAGGGCTACTGTAGATAGCAGTGAAGAAGGTACTTCCATTGAGTCGACAATGAATGAATTGTCAATGGTTGAGGAGTATCTCCATGTTACATGTAGCATCGTACCAGAGGAGCCAGATGCCTCCTGAGAAACCCAAAGCTTCAACACGATGAGAAGATGGAAAGCCAATCTTTTTGATAATATCTTCAGCTATGATGCCACTACATCGAGGTTCAATAATGACCAGAAGGTGCATCCTATAGCTAAATCAGAGTTCTTTTAAGTAGCGAAGTTTTTCGTCGGAGCAGGCTCCTTGAATATTCCAACTGATAATATTCATAGATGATAATAATAGATGGGTGTTACAGTCAGGCGATGGCTTCTAGCAGACCAACCTCATCCTCTAAATCTCCTCCACCAGGTGAATCCAGCACCTTGTTCAAAAGGTTGAATTCGATTACTTTCTTGGTGCTGATAGAAGCACCTGCCAACCAGTATCCCTTTTTTGTGTATCCTCTCCGATGTCTTCTTCGTCACCCACACTATCACCTGCCTATTGCATAGTACAACAGAGTTATACCCTAATGGCTTGGAACCGATATGAAGAGGTGGCATGTTACTAGTGTCACCAGATCCGAATTGAAAGGGGATTGTGGAGGTGACTGAGGACGATCTCCCTTGGGCCACCTCATCGTCAGTAAGAGTAACTGCAATATTGGACACCTCAAGCTTATCAGGCGGGTTAGAAGCGTCTTGCTTCATCTTCTCATCTTGTTTCCTTTGGTGTCTGGTTCCCCCTAGTTGCCACTCACCCTCATAAGCGATAAATTCCTTAGAGGGGGCCCCGGTACTGGCTTCGCCAGTCTTATTCCTGGAGGAAGCAACATTAGTGGTTGGTTTCTCTTTATTAGTAGATTTGCATTCTGGTTTCTTGGCGTGGATTGAGGGTGAGTAGGCTGGTGCCTATTCATTCGATGGGGCCCCTGCTTCAATGAATCTACAGTCACCTTCAATGTGGCCCATTCTTCCACAGTGCATGCAGAGTGCAGGCATGTTCTCATATTCAAAACTTATGTATTCACCATTAAGGATGAAGCCAGGAAGCAGTGACCGAGATGTATCAACCTCCATGACCATTCTTGCAAATTCCCCCCTGTGACCTTGGATAGTGTTGTCATCAATCCAGATCATTTTTCCTATGGTGTTTCCAATGCTTACTAGCAACATATTCTGATAAAGATGAATTGGTAGATCTGGTATCCTGACCCAGACCACTAGCTGTCGAGGTATCCTATTGGATGGCCTGAACTCTGGGTACCATGATTTCATTGAAAGGTAGTTTCCAAAGATCGTGTAAGGGCCACCGGTCATGACCTTAATGAAGTTGGTCTCACTTGCTAGCTGCATGATGTAGTAGCCATACTCCATGTCGATCACTCAGAAGCCCTTAGATAATCCCCAGATGATTAGGATGCGGTTGACCAGGGCATGATACCCTAGGTTCAGACCTAGAGCCTTGACGATGACTATGTTCTTCCATGGTTCCAGTAGCGACGAAAGAACATTAGGGTAGACAGTGAAGGATAGGAGGATTCTGATGCTTTCAATCATGATATCCTCTTTCTTTAAGGTGTATGGTGAGATTGGGTTAGGAAGATCTGGGTCGATACTTCTTACTGTTGCATCGTTGAATGAAACTTTCATGGATTGATTATTACCAGGCGTAAGCATTTCGATGTCAGGGTCATCTTGATGAGCAAGGATCTCACCATCTGCACGCAGAGGTGAATCCACAAATTTGAGGTCAGATCTGTCATTCGGAGGGCGATCGAGTCTCCCATGCCCTCACCCTCCACGTCCCCCTCGACCTCCGCCTCTCCCTAACCCTAGAGGCTGCGACATAGTTCTTCGACAAAGTTTCCTATCACTTCATAAAAGTATCATATGTGTCCCCTTTTATATTTTTATGTCCTTTATTCCATATATTGCTCAATTTTATATTTAGTATTCACATACCAACCTTTGCAGATGTCATCTATTTTCTCTTCTTGCTGGGGTATGCTTCCAACCCTAGGTGAAGGACTTAGATGATAAGGCATGAAGTTTTGGACTAGCTTAAGGAGTTAAAGTTTGGAGACAAAGTTGTTATGGTTTAGATTTCTCTCTAATTAGATCCTTATGTTGTATCATACATGTAAACCCTTATGAAATATTATGATGTACTTTTGTAATATTTTGTGAAAATTAAATATAGTCATTATTTTTATTCCGCTACTATACTTTGGTTGTTTTGAATACCATTTATTGAAGTTTGAAAATTTTGCACCTATTATAGCATACTGTTGAGTGTGTTTGGAATGGATGTTTTATTCTTCAAATCTTTAGTAAGGGGTGATCCCGCCTCCTTACAGTCATCTCTAATGAAAGGTACGTGGATGATTATGGATAACCACCTTATTGAATTTTGAGGTTCCAAAATTTTCTCAAATGTGTTGCCCTGAACCTTCTTGGTTCTTTGTTTATTTCCTGCAAACTATAAGGCCCTATGTGTAAGACCTTATATGAAGATAAATTGTTTGAATCCAAAATGCTATCTATGGAGGATTGAATGTAAATCATGAAGTCATTATGGAGACTAGCCCCAGTGAGTGGGTATGTAATTCAATTTACCCCTAGAAAGTAGGAATGCATAGAGAATACCCCCAACTAGTAGGTATGCATTGAATTTACCCCAACGAGCATGCCATTGAATTTACCCCTAGCAACTAGGTATGCCATTGAGATTACCCCCAACAAGTGGGTATACCCTAGAGATTGAGAAAATATGTGTTTCAATGTAAAGAAAAAAATGTAGGTTCATATATTTATTAATAATTACTACTATGGTCGTTTATGTTGTGACACCTACATGTGCATATCTTGCTTGCACCATGTACACAATATAGAGATATACTGACCTTATTTTGTTTGTCGGTGTTTTAGGTTAATCAAAAAATTTAGCTAAAGAAATGGAC
This sequence comes from Alisma plantago-aquatica, assembly GCA_963693085.1. Taxonomy (NCBI): domain Eukaryota; kingdom Viridiplantae; phylum Streptophyta; class Magnoliopsida; order Alismatales; family Alismataceae; genus Alisma; species Alisma plantago-aquatica. Next base: position 886,932,180 of record OY856411.1, read on the forward strand.
TTCCAGAGAAGATGGCACTAAAAGAAAGATGACTAAAGTCCATTTGAGGATTATACATAGATTTACTTTATGTTTCAGACATTTGCTTTCCCTTTCCATGTATCTCCTTAAAGGAGCTTTTATATACATGTTGTTATCAAACTCTTTTCCATCACTAAAATTTCTAGTTATTATAGGTTATTTGCTAAACCTGAATCTTGGAAATATTGATAATGGCCCTTGCCCTCTCGGTCCACGTTAACTGGGAATAACAGGGGGAGGGGGTCATTATTTTTGGTCTCAGAGTCCAAGATTACCGTTTAACCTTAAGTAATTTGTAAATTTTAAAGAACTTTGTAGAGTCCGAGGGGATTTACTCCTCTAACCCCACATCAATTACTGAAAGGTAATGGTTATCTTGGTCCTTACACCCTATTTGACGCCTCTGCTACACAGGTGTGGGGTGCCACCAGGGTGTGAGGAGATTGGCTCAGCCTCGGTCCCATGACACATGTTTTTATCCAGTCAGCTATTGACACAGTGATATTTGATTGGTCAAGATATATTTAATTTGCAAATATGCTAAAAGATAATGGGTAAGTCTAAATATGTCGAATATATATACGTTTTTAATCAAAAAAATGTCTAGAATCCAATAATGTTTTTTCTTTATCCAGTTCTATCTTGAATTCCAAAAGTGCATCAAGATTCATACTTTGGTGACATGTTATACATGTAAATGCTAATTTCATGAAAGTGATAATCATATCTTGATTAACTAGCCCCAATGAGTGAACTCTTATTGAATTTGGTAACACAATTGAATATAATCTAGGGTAAATGTTTCAAATGTCATCAAATTAGGGTTTCTAAAGTTGAAAAGTCTTCATATGTGATAATTAGTGTTTTTGGAACCCTAACCCTAATGTAACCTTAATTTGACTACAAGACCCTAACTTAGAACCCAAGCCAGTCTTAAGTGATATTTTGTGAACATAAAAGTAATACGTTGGTGTTAAACATTAATTACAAGGTGATTGCTTGGTTGGTTGAATATACTTTGTTTCCTTGGAAAATAAGTCAACTCTGTGGAAGAGCTACATGATTAATTATGGATAACCGCCTTATAAAATTATGAGGTTTCCTGGAAGTTTCCCAAATATGTTGCCATGAACCTGCTTGGTTGATTATTTATTTCCTGCAAACTATGATGCCTTATGTGTAGCACCTTATATGAATAAAACTTGCTCGAATATAATTTCCATATCTACAAGATTTACTTTAAAGGATGAAGTCATTATAGAGACTACCCCTAGCGAGTGGGTCATTCATTAAATTTACACCCAAGTGGGTATGCTTAGAATATATCCCCTGTGAGTTAATATTCCATTGAATTTACCCCCATCGAGTGGGTATGCCATTGAATTTAATACCAATGAGTGGGTATGCCATTGAGATTACCTCCAATGAGTGGGTATACCCTAGATATTGAGCGAATATGGCTTCAGAAGTTATTATAGAAATTGCATGTTTGAATATTTATCTATAATTACTACTAAGGTTGTTTATGTTGTTACACCTACATGCACATATTTTTCTTACACCACATATAAAGTATAGAGATATACTAACAGTCTTTTGTTTGTCAACGTTTTAGGTTAATCAACAAATTTAACTAAAGAAATGGACTTCTAGAGAATATGACACTAATAGAAAAGATTTTTTTTCTTAGTATGTCAGACAACCTCATGGCCTCCCCAAGAAAGCTTAGAGCAAGTCGGGAATGATCCTCTACAGCCGCAGGTCGCACCCCTGAAACCCTGGGCCGTTAATCACACTCAGGCCATGAGATCCATGTCATCAACCAGACTTTGGGCCCTGTCTCCTTTTTACCAAAGGATAGGGTAGTACGAGCCTATAGAACACATCATGTTCACTAATAGAAAAGATGACTAGAGTCTACTGGAGGATTATAAATAGATTTACTTTATGTTTTAAACATTAGCTTTCCCTTTGTATGTAACTTCTTGGAGGAACTTTTATATTCATGTTTTTATCAAACTCTTTCCATTCAATGAAATTTCTAAATATTATTGATTATTTTCTACACCTATATCTTGGAAATATTGGTAATGTCCCTTTCCCTCTCACTCGCCTTAACTGGGGATAATAGGGGGACGGGGTCATTATAAATATCATGTCCAATTGGATTGCTGGAAGAAAGAAGCTATCTTTCAACAAGATGGTTTTTCATTTGTCTTTGTTATAGACAAGGAAGTCTGACCTACATGTATAGTATCATCTGATATAGCTGATAAGATGATGAGAAAAGGGTGTGAGGCCATTCAAGAATATGTGGTAGATGCTAGGGAAGAGAAAAGAACAACCAATATTGAGGATGTTCCAGTTGTTTGTGAGCTTCCAGATGTCTTTCCTGATGAGTTACCTGGTTTTCCTCCTCAGGGGGATGTTGACTTTGAGATATTGATTTCACATGGTAGACACCCAATAACATTATCTGCTTATAGGATGGCACTTGTAGAGTTAACAAAATTAATCACTCAGTTATAGGAGTTACTGGGTAAGGGTTTTAGTCAACCTGCTACATCACTATGGGGTGCCACAATATTATTTGTGAAGAAAAAGGATGGAACTATGCGGATGTGTATGGACTATCAACACTCGAATAAGATAACCATTGAGAATAGATTTCATCTACCTAGGATTGATGACCTGTTCGATCAACTACGTGAAGAAAAAATCTTTCCAAAGATAGATATTAATTTGGGTTACTATTAGTTAAGGATAAATTCATCCAATGTACCTAAGTCAGCATTCAGAACAAGGTATATGCATTATGAGTTTCTAGTCATGCCTTTTGGATTGAGAAATGCCCAAGCAACCTTTAGTGGATATGATGAATAGAATTTTTAAACCCTACCTAGATTAGTTTATAGTACTGTTCATAGATGACATCCTTTTATATTCTAGAGATGTAGAACAACATGAAAAAAATCTAAGGATAGCCCTGTAGTTGTTGAGGCAATATCAGCATTATGTAAAATTTAGTAAATGTGAGTTCTGGTTGGATGAAGTTTATTTTCTTAAACATGCCATATTAGGAGGAGTCAACATACACCCTAAGAAAGTAGAATGTGTTCTTTAGTGGGAGAACCCATGACCCCTACTGAGATCAAAAGTTTTCTTGGGTTAGACAAATATTATAGGAGGTTCATATGGAACTTCAGTGTTTTAGTAACACCTCTTACATGTTTGACAAGGAAGGATGTGCCTTTCGTTTGGTCTGAAACTTGTGAGAAATTTTTTCAAACATTATAATAGAAGTTAACCACATGACTATTTTTGATTTTACCAGTTGTAGATAAAGGATATGTGGTGTTCTATGATGCATCTAGATGAGGATTAGGATGTGTTCGTATGCAAGAAGGAAAAGTCATATATTACGCTTCTATACAACTTAATAAGAATGAAGATAACTATCACACACATGATATTGAGTTGGAAATAGTAGTACACACCTTAAAGAGATGAAGTCATTATCTCTATGGTAAGTCATGTCATTTACTGACCATAAATGTTTAAAGTACATTTTCCCACAAAGGGATCTCAACTTGAGACAACACATATGGTTAGATCTTATAAAATATTATGATGTTACCATTGATTACCACACTGGTAAGGCCAATGGTGTTGCAAATCCTCTGAGTAGGAAATCTTCATCACCAGCATTAATGTTTTCTATGGCATGTGTAAAAAGAGATTACCCATCAAAATGAGAGAGATGAATTTGAATTTGAGTATGTCAGAACAAGGTGGGCTGATTGTATAGGTGCATGTTAGACCTACCTTCTATCATTAGTTCAAGGAGCTTCAACAGAGTGACAATGAATTGTAGAAGATCATGCATGGTATGATAAAAGGGAAGAGAAAAGAATTAAAATATTCATGTGAAGGGATATTATGTCAACATGGCATATTATGTGCGCTGAGTGATCCAAAATTTAGGCAACAAATTATTGAGGAAGCACATTCTTATATATATGCAATGCATCTCGATAACACAAAGATGTACATAAATCTTAAAGAATTGTATATATAGTTAGTTATGAATAAGGATGTGGCTCATTATGTAGCTAAGTGTGGTGTGTGTCACCATGTCAATGCTAAACATTAGAAGCCAACAAGAACTCTACAATCACTTCCTATTCCTGAATGGAAGTGGGAGCATATTGTTATGAATTTTGTGATTGGATTACCTAGGACACAACATGGATTTGACTCTGTATGGGTAATAGTAGATAGACTAACTAAGTCTTCTCACTTTCTACCAGTTAAGACAACATGGGATATGGAAAAGTTAGGTAATGTCTATGTAGAAGAGATAGTCAAATTACATGGGGTACCAATTTCTATAATATCTGTCAAAGATCCCAAATTCGCATTTTGATTTTATAATTAGTTGTATCATTCTTTGGGAACAAGATTGTAGTTTAGCACAACATTTCACCCTTAGACGAGTGGACAGTCAGAAAGGACCATTCAAAACCTAGAGGACATGCTAAGAGCTTGTGTTTTGCAGGTCAATGGTAGTTAGGATGATCACCTTTGTCTTATGGAGTTTGCCTATAACAATAGTAATCATTCCAGTTTAGAAATGGACCCTTATGAATCTCTATATGGGAGAAAGTGTATATTTCCTATTTGTTGGTATGAAGTTGGAGAAAGACAAATTCTAGATCCATAGTTGGTGGAAGAGACAATAGAAAATACTGTGATTAGGCAACAATTGAAAGTTGGACATGACATACATAAAAATTATGAAAAGAAAAGACGTAGACCACTTTAGTTTGAGGTTGGGGATGAGGTTTACTTAAAAGTGTCACCATGGAAAAGTGTACTGAGATTTGGATAGCAAAATCAACTAACTCCTAGATACATGGGTTTGCTGCATGGGTTTTTAGTCATTTTCACATGCATATTTTTCCTTGATTTTATGTATTGATTTGTCATTTATTTGACTAATTATGCATGAAATGCTATCAATGGCCTGCTGTATCTAAATGCATCAAATTATATGATTTTTACTATTTAAGATGGTTTAATATGTATCCCAATATTTATCCACGTTCTTGTGCATTTTTAGGTACAATAAAACTTCACAGACTCAATACTAATGACACCAAAAGTTGGTCGTACTGACTTTACATTAGTACTGGACCAGAAAAGACTCACACAAACTTGATACTACTGACACTCAAAGTCGGTAGTACCGAAACCTTGTCAGTAAAGCACAAGGATGAATCACGGAAACTTGATACTACTGAGAAGACATCAGTAAAGCAGTGCTCGAGCAACCTAAAGTCTCAGTGCTATCAAGACAAGTCGATAGTACTGACATTATTATAAATCACAGATACCCTAGGAACTCAGTACTACTGACTACCAAGTTGGTACTGCCGAGTCTGCTCGATCAGGAAAATCTAAAGATAGCAATATAATCCAACGACTAGTGTTATTCCGTACCGTAAGTAACTCCTGTGACTTGAGGGGAGTTTGACCAGACCAAAGGAGGCAACCATTTTCCATTGCACAACACTGGAGAGAGAGAAGAGAAGAGGAAGGTACTGAAGGCTTCACCCAGGATGATCTGAGCACCTACGGAAGGTGAATCAGCAACCAAAAGATAGCAAATTGCACGCACAACATAGGAGATCATCCGGATCGGAAATTCTCTAGGGGTTACATAGTATTTCTAATGTTTTACACTTTTTTCTCTTTCTCTATCATGCATTTGTCAATGAAAACCATGCAGGACTAAATCCCTTAATTCCTTAGGACCCAGGAGTAGTCCAAATATCCATTGTAATTGATTTCCATGCATTAATATCATATTTTCCCTATTTTTTGGATATAAATATATGAATTTGTCTTGTTCTGTTTATGCATGATCAACATGGATAGATTTTTAGACCCTTAATCATTTTAGGAGAGAGGTTAAGGGTTGGAAATCATAGATTTACTCGGTTATTGCACCCCTTGGGAAAGGTAGAGAATAAATGAGAGGAGAAACCCAAAGTTTAATCATAAAGCACCTAACTAATCAACCAATTGCCATGAAAATGAGATTGACATTAGAATAGGTAGTGAACTATGCTACAGGAGTGGGTAGTTCTGACTACATACTCTTTATCCAGGGATAGGTTTAATAGATATTGGTGTGTGGAATGAATTGCAATGTTATCTGTGGTAAAACCATAATCCTGAGGATTTCCCTAAAATCTGAGTAATTTAATTCTTAAGCTTGTTTTGTTCTGCTATCATTTCTATTCAATCAAACCAATTCACTTTCACTGACCTAGCTAATTAGACCAGAGTTAGTAGTAGTCTTCTGGAGAACATTTCCCTATGCTCGAATCAAGTCTGAAAAAGGCCTGTATTACTTCGATATGTTCACTTGCGTATAACACACGATAAACCCATGTCAAATTTTTGGAACCGTTTCCAGAAAACAACAACGTACAACACTACAAGTGCTATGGTCGGCCACTCTTGGCCAACCTTTTTTTATTTCACTTAAAGCTGAATCATAACATCATTATTGCTTCTATCTCCACTACTATACTGTGACAATTACTTCGCTACTTTCATGTACTGGTGTATGGTGCACACTCGAGCCCATGATTACGGAGAGCCATCTTCCCCAAGTTTTTGGCAAGCTGAACTCCTTCATAGAGAGAGGAAAGTTTAAAGATCTGTGGATAGATTCAACCAAACTCCACCACCGACACCTCCGCCTGAAAGACTTGTAACACTAGAAGAACCTGAGTCAGTAGAAATGGGGGATGGAGCAAAAGAATAGACGATATGGGAGAGGATCAAAGCCTCTTCTTCAACAACTCAAAAAGGACCAATCAAAAGACAAGCCATCACTGTGGGTAGCTACAAGATTGACCCAAGGTTGATCTCTTTAGTCAAATCCCAAGCTTTTCATGGCCACAGTTCTAAAGACCCAATGGTGCACATTAGTAACTTTGTTGAGAACATATGGTCAAAGTAGATAGAGTACCGACAACTGTCATATATCTGAAGCTTTTCCCATCATCTTTGGCAAACAACGCAGAGTTGTGGTTTCACAATCTCGATGATGAATGTATCGAGACGTAGGATTAGATGATCGACGCCTTCTTCAAGTGTTACTTTTTCCCACATAAAAAAATGACTTGGTGAAGAAGATCCATAATTTCAGACAGTAGACTGATGAATCCTATTCTAAAGCATGGGAGAGATTCCAGAATATGCTGCAGAAAGTCCCTCATCATGGTATTGATCCATTGGGACAGACAAAGGTCTTCTGTTATGGTCTGCACAAGGGAGAAAGAACTACACTTGATAGTGCAAGAGTAGGGTTCTTCCTCAACAACAAGCCCACATGATGTCATGAGATACTAAAAAATATGTCCAAAAATCAGTCATGGGGTGATGAGAGAGAGCTTCCGACAACTGTCAAAAGCATCAGCGAGTCCAAGGTCATCTCTGCATTAAATGAGAAGTTGGATCTAATTGCTAAAAAGTTACGTGCCAACGATGGACCACCTTCAGAAGAAGAAGATGAAGAGTGTAAGTTTGTGCGCCAACAACAACAATATAAGAGCAGCGACTACGCATGGAGGAAGGATGCTAAGTTTTCATGGAAGATCCTAACAATTTCCAACAAGACCCATCTCAGGCGCAACAACCCAAGCCAAAAAAGTTTGGTGGCCAAGCACAATATCAACAAGAACAAAAGAAGATTGACCGCATTGAAGAAATGCTTGAAAAGCTGGTAAGTTAGAATGAAGTGCTTTTTGGACAAACTCAAAGATAACTATAGAACCAAGGGGCATGGATCCATAGTATAGAAACTCAGATTTCTCAAATAGCCGTGGATGTGGGTACTTTGAAGCATCCAAACCAACAAGGGTTTCTAGAAAATACTAACATGCCTTATGGAAATCAACACGTCAAGGTAGTTCTACTTCATAGTGGTAAGACGCTGTTGAATAAGGCACCAAAAAACTAAGATGCAGGTGAAGCTACATGAATAACAACTCGAACTATGACAACAGATCCAACCGAACCATACATGTTGGGACAGGAGAAAACAACTGAAGAGCACACTGATGAGGTGGAGGATACTAGATCAAATTCATACGTCCCGCCTCACCAGGGGACAATAGTAACTCCAATGCCCTTTCCAAATAGCTTGAAGGCAACCAAAGTAGACCAAAAATTCCAGAAATTCTTAGAGGGCTTTAAAAAATTATCTGTCAATATTCCGCTCATTGATGCAATTGATCATATACCATCATATGAAAAGTTCTTTAAAGACATCATCAATAAGAAGAGAAGGATACCTGAGGATGATGTGGTGGTGTTAAAAGATTAGGTGAGTGCTTTTATTCTGGGAACACTACCTCCTAAAAGACAAGATCCTAGTTGTTTCAACATTACGTGCTTCATAGGAAAGACCAAGTTCAATGAATCTCTATGTGACTCAGGGGCTAGTATCAACCTCATGCCTTTGTCAACCTTTAAGAATCTAGGTCTTAAGGAGACAAGAAAAAGTGCTATGACTATTGAATTGGCAGATAACTCTGTGGTCAGGCCATATGGCATTTGTGAAGATGTCCTAGTGAAAGTGGATAGATTTGTTTTCCCTGCGGATTTTGTGGTAATGGAAATGCAGGAGGATAAAGGCAACAAACTCTTGCTAGGTAGGCCATTCCAAGCCACTGCTGACATAATTCTGAAATAGGAAGAGGACGTCTGACCATGGACATTCATGATAATCAATTTGAAATTAAGATGCCTGAACACTCAAAAGAAATAGAGGATACAACACAATATAACATGTTGCAACACTTGGAGGGCATGATTTCTCTATGTCTGGGGAAGCCATTCCTTGACATGGGTCATGTGATGACCAAGGTGGAAAAAGACACTCTAGTTGTTGATATAATTGAAAACACTAAGGTGATCTCATTAAAAGAAGCAATCCGTTACCCAGATGATAGAGAAGAAGACTATGACCCATCTACCATAAAGGAGGCCACTTCTGATTCCCTGATGCAAACATATCCACAATTACCCTTAGAAGCATTTTTGATGAATAAAGTAGATGACAACACATGTAGCTGCTATCTAGAGGAGTGTGTATTGATGCTGAAGGTGGTACCTTGCTATTATACAAGATATTTTGAAGATTTGGGACCACCTCCCCCACCACTGGTTCCATCTTTGCTGAGCCCACCTGAGTTGGATTGAAGCCGCTGTCGCCACATCTGAAGTATGCCTTCCTGACTGCAGAAGAGAATCTCCCGATGATCATATCATCGTCCTTGAGCAGTGAAGAAGAGGGGCAATTGCTGCATGTGTTGAAGAACCACTGAGCTGCTTTTGGGTGGTCTATAGAGGACATTAAAAGAATCTCCCCGAGTTTATGCCAACACAAAATTTGGATGGAAGAAGGAGCTAAAGAAATAGTTCAACCTCAGTGATGACTCAACCCGATCATGACTGAGGCAGTGAAGAAATAAATGGACAAGTTCTTATCGGCATGTATCATTTATGCAATTTCATATTCTATGTGGGTTAGCCCAACTCAAGTAGTACCTACGAAAGGGGGATCACTGTCACGACTAATGCAACTAATGAGTTGATTTCAACTAGGTTGGTGATGGGGTGGCGTGTTTGCATAGAATATTGACATTTGAATGCTGTCACTTTAAGAGATCATTTTCTGTTACCTTTCATTGATTAGATTTTGGAATAACTTGCTGGTCGTTCACACTTTTGCTTCCTCAACGGGTATTCCAATTATAATCAGATTTCAATAGAGCCATAGGATATGGATAAATCTACTCTCACTTATCCTTATGGAACATATGCATATAGATGGATGCCATTCACCTTTTGTAATGACCCTGCCACCTTGAAAAACTGTATGCTTTCCATCTTCTCTGATATGGTAGAGAGGTTCTTGGAGGTATTTATGGATGATTTTTCTATGTATGGGGAGTCATTCAATGATTTCCTATACAATCTGGATAAAGTTTTACAAAGTTGTGAGGACACTCACTTAGTCTTGAATTGGGAGAAGTGTCATATGATGGTGAGTGAGGGCATAGTGCTTAGACACAAGGTGTCCAACAATGGTATGAAAGTAGAACCAGTTAAGATAGAAGTCATATCCAAACTACCTCCATCGACATTGGTAAAGGGAGTATGGAGCTTTTTGGGACATGCTGGGTTTTACCACTATTTTATCAAAGATTTTTAAAAAATTGCTACACCCTTGTCGGAACTATTAGAAAAAGATGCTTAATTTTCTTTTGATGATCGATGCTTGCATGCATTTTGAAGTACTAAAGGAGAAGCTTAGCTCCGCGCCTATTGTGCAGGCTCCTCATTGGAGCCTACTATTTGAGCTGATGTGTGATGCATCAGACTATGCTATGGGAGCTGTGTTGGGTCAACACAAAGATAAAGATCCTGCAATCATATATTATGCGTCTAAAACCTTGAATGATGCACAACTTAATTATACAACCACAAAAGAAGAACTTTTAGTAGTTGTTTTTGCATTTTAGAAGTTCTGCCAATACCTAGTGGATGCGAGGGTGATTGTTTGAACCGACCATGATGCCATCACATACTTGTTACAAAAGAAAGATGCAAAACCTAGATTGATTTGGTGGATTTTACTATTATAGGAATTTGACATAGAAATTAAAGACATGGTAGGGGTGGAAAATGTGGTAGCGGATCACCTATCTAGATTGGAGAGAGTGAATGAAAAAGATGTAGACATCCCTATTGTTGAGGATTTTCTAGATGAAAAACTTTTTGCTATTAAGACTAAGGATCCCTGGTTTGCATATATTGTTAATTATTTAGCCTACAAAGAGATGCCTGTAGATTAGGGGTATCAAGAAAAGAAGAGAATTTTCCACTCATTGAGGTTTTACATCTGGGATGACTTGATTCTTCTTAAACAATGTAGGAATGGACTTTTGAGGAAGTGTGTACCCGAGTGTGAGGTTGAGATCATTTTGTCACGCTGTCATTCTTTACCTACAGGAGGACATCACTCTAGCTCTAGGACTATGACCAAAGTTTTAGAGAGTGTGTTTTATTGGCCAAAACTGTTTAAAGATTCACATGATTTTGTTCATCATTGTGATGCATGTCAACACACATGTAACATTTCTAAGCGGCATGAGATGCCATTAAATGTGTTTCAAGAGGTTGAAGTGTTTGATCTTTGGGGAATTGATTTCATGGGCCCATTTGTGTCATCTAATTATAATCTCTACATTTCACTTGCGGTTGACTATGTATCTAAGTGGGTGGAAGAAATTTCAACCCACACCAATGACGCTCAAGTTGTGTGCACATTTGTGAAGGACAATATTTTCTGCAGATTTGGTGTCCCTCGACTGATCATTAGTGATGGTGGATCACATTTCACCAATAGGAAATTCAGAGTCTTACTGAGTAAATATGGGGTGAAACACTGAGTGGGTACTCCTTACCACCCACAGACAGAAGGCTAAGTTGAGGTGTCCAACAGAGAAGTGAAGAAGATCTTGGAAATGATAGTCTCTGCTAATAGGACAAATTGAAGTTTTGTGCTTAATGACGCTCTGTTGGCATATAGGACGACCTATAAATCACCTATTGGGATGTCACCTTTTAGGTTGATTTATGGATGTGCTTGCCATTTACCTATAGAGATTGAGCATAGGGCAAAGTGGGCATTGAGAAAGCTAAACTTTGGATTGGATGAAGTAGGTAGGAAAAGACTGTTAGAGCCAAATGAACCAGATGAGCTTAGGATCAATGATTACGAAAGTTCTAGGATTTATAAGGAGAGGACGAAGAAGATTCATGATAGGCACATCTTGAATAGGGTGTTTCTTCTAGGACAAAATGTTTTCCTTTTTGATTCTCGACTTAAGTTACATCTAGGAAAATTGAGGTCCAAATGTAGTGGACCATTTGTGATTGAAAATGTTTTTCCCCATGGTGCTGTGAAGATTTTAGATAGGACTAGGTCATTCCTTGTTAATGGCCAAAGAATGAAGCACTATGATGGTGGGGAAGTGGAGCAGAGAATAGAAAGAGTGCAACTTATGAAAATCCATTAAATTATAGATCTTAGGAATGTCTAGTCTAGGACGTTAAACAATGGTGCTTGTTGGGAGGCAACCCAACCTTATTTTCTCTTTATTCATGTTCATTTAGCATTTTAGTTGTCTTTTTATTCTTATTTCTTGAAAAAAGGTACCTTGACTCGTCTATGGAGTGCGTAGATTTTTCCCAGGTTGGTACTACCGAGTCACCTAGTCAGTAGTGCTGAGATTACATCAGTAAGTCACCCGCATAAGAAAGACAGACTTAGTACTATTTACTCTGCCAGTTGGTACTACCAAGTTTCTAAAGATTTTGAGCACATAACTGATAAGCACTTGGTAATATCGACATTTGAGTCAGTACTTCTAACTTTTTGGTGCTCCCAGAATTGAAACACCAAGACAAAAATTCAAAACTACCAAGCCAGAATTGCCAACTTGGTACTACTGACATTCCAGTCGGTAGTACCGACGCATGACTTCAACAATCCATGGCCGCTCAATTCAAAGGCAAATGCGGTCTTCATTGCATGGTCGATAGCACCGATCCACAATTCAAGTCGGTACTATCAACTTGGACTCATTACCACTGACTCTGAGCGATCCACACTTGAGACATCATCAAACATCAACCGTCGATACATCCGAGCCACATATTTGTTCTTACAACTCATTACTACCAACAAAAAAGTCAGTAATACCAAATCTACCCAACTCATCTATATAAGGAGGGGCACTGAATCCATTTTCTCCACACCACTTCCTCCACTCCTCCTATAACTCAGAGCAGAGCTGCATCTGGCACTGACAATCTTCACCGAGATGACGATCTACACTGAGCCTCTCTTTCCTCATCCTCCTTCTTGCATTAGAATCATGACACCAAGGAGAGACCCTTCTACGTCGACAGAGCAAGGCAAGTTGGTCCCTCGACCAACACGCATCCGACATCCATTCTCAGAGATCAGAAAAGTTTATGAAGAGCTACACATGAGGTCAATGGTGCTAATGCAATATGGAGATCACATATTGATCGAGTGAGCAAGCTTCACTGACAACATGCAATGGGTGTGTCAAAAGTAGCTAATGGAGGGAGACAATCCTTTCTTCAGTGACTGGCAGACTTACTCGGAACTCATCCTTGAGTTCTTGGCATTGCTAGAGGTTCTTGTCAGCCCCAAGAAATATTTAGGAGGTGAATGGTGGGAAGGCAAAGTTAGCTTCAACCTCGTCAAGAACAACTACTCCATCACTCTGTGGGCCTTCAATCACATCTTCAACTGGGCTCACATCCTAGATACTCAGCCCCTTCTAATTTCAACTATGACTTGGCTTGGGAGCAACTGACCGATGTGCTAGAGGGTTTTTGCATTAGCTGACATGTCAACTCTATTACCAACATCAAGCACCCCTTTGATCAAATCCTTCAACGACTCTGCACCAACACCATCTTTGCTCATTCCAGTCAATCTCAAGGAAAGGTTGAAAAGGCATACCTCTACTTCCTCTACAGGCTATTGGAGAGAGAGACTATCAACTTTGGAGCCTTCCTTCTTCTCCACATGATCTTAGTTTGGTGCAACGTCACAAGGAATATGCCAATTGTATTTGGGGGTCTCATCACCCCCATTGCATTGCATTTCTACCTTGACTTGTCAACCCTCACGCCAATGAAAAATACAAAGAAGATGGACCTCCAGCACTTCCGCAAGGCGACCATCCTTGACTTCCACTATAACGTCATGTATGTGACTTGCACACGTCAAGGAAAGTTCTGGGAGCATAGCCTCCCCGACCCCATATTCAACCTACGAGGAGTAGCCTATCTTCAGTGGCCGTTGGATGAGGGGGAGGAAGCAGACAAGCCCATGGAAGTAGCTCATGGTGACGACGAGAAACAAGATGATGACGACTCTGACGACGTTGAGGAGGTCACTATCCCCATCACCAGGAGAGCAGTCCCATGCAAATGGGTGGACACCTTTGCTGCCTCGACTTCATCTACCTCACCCCCTTCTAAGGAGGAGCAAGAACCGTACAACATGGGGAGTATGTATGGGATGCTGCAGGAGATCTAGACTGGACAACAACAACATCAGGCGATGCTGGCTGGTGTGCAAGAGATACAAGGAAGGCTATTACAAAACCAACAGGAAATATACAAGAATGAACACCTTCTCTTGGCCAACCAAGAGAATTTTCACATGCGCCTACATCATATGGAGCAGTACCAACAACCCTTATTTGACCACTACTGGAACCAGAGGTACTTTGGAGGGTACCCACAACCACTACAGATGCCACCACCAGATCTATCTTTTCAGGGGATGTTTTCCCCTCATGACCCCAACATTCATCAGCCACCTCCTCCATTTTAACCAATGGTACCACTATTCTACCTCTTAAGTGTGAGTATTGACTATGTGGACATAGTCATATTCAAGCTTGGGGGGGTGCTGGAACAACATTCTATCTTAGTTTTATTGCATTTTTTTTTATCTTAGTTGTTTTATTTTGATTTTGATTTATGTAATGTTAGGATCCACACCTATCTCGTGTAATCATGGAGCAGTAATGCATGGTTGCATATGTCGATCCATAGGTGTTAGTGTAAAGAAATGGTTGTGTCTTTATAGCTTAAACTATGACATCTTTGGGCAACACCACTTGAGGAAGTGTTTGGCTAAGTCAGCTCTAGGATATAGGATATGAATGAACATCTAAATCAAAATGGGAAAGTGAATGAAGATGTTGTTGAGCCTAAGATGATCAAACCTTTAACAAGATCCAAAATGGAAATCTAAGAAAGAAACCTTAAGATTACCCTGTGCATAGGTCATTAAAGAGGGACATATCATAATCATATGAAAGGCATTGCCTCTTAGTTATGTAATTCCATCCATCCTTTCCATCCAATTTTGAATCATCCCCTCGAGATGAATGAATACTCCATCTTATTTCTTTTGATTGCATTGCATGGCATGATAGGTGACATGATAGATTATCTTATCCTTACTTGCATTTGAAAAAGAAAACAAAGGTTGCATATGTATGCACGAACAACCTTGGTGCATACCATCTTAGTTGCATAGAAATTGTATGTAGATTACATACATTCCATCACACTCATTTCTTTTGGTCACATGGATTGTAGTCTCCATTTGTGAAGATTGAAGTAGGGGCATACCTCCACATCAAAAAAGAAGAAGTAGAAAAAAAAGTATGAACTAAAAGCCCGAGCATAACTCAATTTTGCCAAAGACAAGAAAAATTATGGGTTAGAAAAGAAATTAATCTCAAAATTTCTTAGGGAGAAAGTATGTCCCTGAGTCTTCTTGAAGAGATGAATTAATTCACATGACACATTTTTTTTTGTTTTTGACAATCTCATTTTCAATTATGAGATAGATTTATACATGCATCATGTGTTAGAAAGAAAGAAGAAAGAGAAAAAGACAGTAGGCATTAGGTTTCATGCATAACATTCTTTTCACTCATGTAGTTCATCATTCTATTTGCATAAATAAGTTGGATGTACTTGTGATTCTTCAATTGCCACCCATATCATATCATTAATTGCTCTCATTGGTAGGCCACTCAAATGATTTATCTCCTCATCCATTATGATAAGGAGATCTTCTTCCAAGTAGTCGGTAGCTAGGAGAGAGCAATTTAGATTAGGGAATCACATAGTGCACCAAGCGAATGCTTGAATACTTATGATATTAACTGCTTTCTTGATAGTGTTCATTGATTAAAAGGTGGACATCTTCTTTAGAAATTTTTGGTCACTGTAGTGAAGTTATTGGTTCAGTGGTCAGTGGAGGCCAGTTCAGAGATTGTTCGGTAGACATGATTGAGAAAAGAGTTCATGTGTTATATCCTTTTGTTGACTTACATCAAACAAATCCAAGAGTAGTGTTGCTCGTGGACAAGCAACATTTAAGCTTAGGGGAGTTCCTATCCAATCATTTAAAGAGTTGAACCAGTTGCATGTAAACTTAAGTTGCCTCCTCATCTAGAAAACTTGGATGATGTGTTTCTTGTATCCACATTGAAGAAGTGTCATCTAGGTACATAGAAGATCATAGACCCAAAACCATTATAGTTAAGGGAATCTGTTTCCTATGTGAAATGTCCTACATAAATTCTAGATCATAGGATTCAAAAGATTAAAAAGATGAAGACGCCCTTAGTGAAAATCCTTTGGAGGAACCATGGCATTGAAGAAGCTACATGGGAGTTAGACTCAGAGATATGTAATGAGTATCCCTTCCTCTTCTAGGAATTTAGGGAAAAATGTTTATTAGAGCAGGAGATTGTTACAACGCACTTCTTGCTTTGTCGGTGATTCAAGTATTTAAGAAAACTCTGGTGTGAATTGCATCTTTATTAACACTTTGTATTATTGATTTGTTGATTTACATTTTGATCTAACATAAACTTGATCTTTATAAATAAATATAATATGTTTTATGAATACATAGAGGTTTTAAACCTAGTATATGTGGTAATAACCCACACATTTATATAGAGGAATAGAATTGATATTTAAGGAATTAATTAATAAATAAATTATCAAAACAATTTTATTAAATTTTTACTTTACAAATGTAGAGAATTCAACTATGTATTCAACCAAAAAAGAATGAACCAAATCAGAGTTAAAATAAGAGAGATGATACTTTTGGTTTTCACTTAGGAATATCTTTGGTTCAACAAATCGATGGCTAGATAGACTCACAAATTGATGGCTTGCCAAACTCCAAAGCAATGGCTAAGAAGACTCACAAATAAATGTATGGAAAGTCGCACAAACCAATGACTGAGAATACCCACAACGTGATGGCTCGGTAGACTCACAAACTGATGGCTCAATAGACTCACAATTTGAAGGCTCGACATACTCACAAACCGATGGATTGATAGACTCACAAACTGATGGCCCAACAGACTCACAAACCGATGAATCAACATACACAAATTGAGGGCTTGGAAGACTAAAAATCAATGTCTCATTAGACTCACAAGCCAATGGCTTGACAAACTCACAAAACAATGGCTAGGCAGACTCAGAAATTGATGTTTTTGAGCCGCGCTACCGCTCAACACAACTAATCATAAAATAGCCATAACGTTTGCTATATATATTAGAATTTGATGAAATTTGTCTTGTTGGATTTATCTTACAAGCCTCTACTCAGCTAGAGCCCTAAACCATGAAAAGGATAATTGGAAGGTGAAGTTTTAGGTGATCTTTAGGAAGAACACGAAGAACAGGATGAAATGAAGGTTTTAGCATGGATCAATCTTGATAAGTAGGTTTTAGCAGTAGATATCTTCTTCTCTACATGTTACTATTGCTCATAACTCCTTGATTTAATAAGGAAAGGTTTTAGTTAACCTTTGTTCTTACCTCTAATAGATCTTATTCTAGGTCTAAAGCTTAGATCAGATTACGAGAAGATAGATTTCAAGTCTATCTAGGTCAAGGATGAGATCAAAAATCTAGAACACTTGCAAGTAAGTGGAAAATCACCTTCTAACTTTGATTTAAATCATATAAACTAGAATTAATATTGTTTTCATATTAGTTCTTATTCAAAAATTGTTGTTGTGGAATTATTGTATAGGCTCAGTAGAATTCAATATAGGAAATATGTTACTCAGTGTACCATGATACTATATGTTAAGTTGTTCTGAAAGCTACTACACAATATGGTAAATGAAATGTTGGATTTGGAGACACCAGAGAAGCTGAGTTTCCCTATTTCAGATCTAAAGGATTGAATTATGGTTTATAAGAATTTGTAAGTTGCAATTTAGTCATATGATTTATATGTTTATTTATAAATGCTTAATTGATGAAAATAGAATAATTATTAGTAATGACAAAGAATCTTATTAGATAAATTAAATATCATAAGATGATTGATGTCCTAGACACTATAGTATCCTCACAAGAGGATTGCATTGTGGGGGGGAGGAAACATGCTTCCGGATTGGAGGTACTTTGTCCAGATTGTGGTAAGCCAAAGCACATCGGTAGGGTGCTGGGGGTGTAGTCTAGTGAGTGGAGACTCCTTATAGTTTCCCCCAACACCAATAAAGGATGCCATTAACACTTATATTACTGGTCAGTGGACATTTTTGGTAGATCCACTGATGTAGAGTTGTATTGATCAGTGGTCATCTTTGGTAGGATCACTGATACACAACAAGACAAAGTGATTGACTCTCCTCCTGAGTGCCCAACTTTAGAGGAGGAGTTGAGTTATCCGACTACTCCAATTAGCCGTCGAGAGCCAACAGACATGGTATTGAGATTAGAGACTTAGAACCCATGCATGCTTCTTAGTCTTGTATAGTAAGATAGTAGCTTTTCATAATGCTTTCACATATTTTGGTTCACCTCATGTGGGTCAATGACATATAATAATTTTACTAAAAGAACCCAATGGTTAGTTAATGATTTACTTCGATCAGTTGATTACTTATTCATAATGCTTTGAACTAGATTGAGAAGATCTTGATTGTCTGGCAAAACTGCTTAAATTTCTAAATTGTGAATAATTTTGAAATTCTTAATCATGGTGCTTATTGATTTTCTATGCACTCAGCCAGTAACTCATCAACATACTGAAACATTTTTTAGGTAAATAAGAAGCTCCACCAAAATTGGCGAAAGCCAATTTTCATCAAGACTAGAGAAGATGTCTTATGAAGAAATAGTTAGTTTAGATAGCCAATTTCTTATCCTTCCTCTAGATCCTGAGAATGAGAGTGAGAAAAGAGAATAGTTTGTAATGAGTTGTACTTGATGTTTATTAAATGAGAACCCTTTCTTCTAAGTAAGAGTTGAATTCTTTTGCATCCTTGATGTTATGTTTAAACGATATATTATTGGCTAGTTAAATAATGTTACTACACATTTAACAAGAGAATTTTTTTAAGATGATTTCCAATTAAAAATTTCGAAGTTATAATCCATCCTTGACGGTCCCTGAACCTAGTTAGTGGGTTTAGGTTGTGTCAATGGGTTACATCATAATAATATTAGTGTGATTCAACTATGTGATAGTAGATGCAATCTTTTCAATAAAGCTTATGTAAATTACTTGTTGAAAACATTGATAATAGTATTTATGAAGGAAAGTGAGTTGGAAATTTATGCATTCTCTAACCTAATTATATTAATATTATTCAAGAAAAATGCCTTATTGCAAATTATGATGCTTAATACTTGTAGAATAGGAAGCTATGATGTTACACCCCGATATCACAATTACCACTAATCATGAGATTAGGGTATAAATTGAGGATTTAACGTAATACAAAGATCACCCTTAAATTTTTCTTCTTTTTCAAACTCTTTGTTTTCTCACATTGAACCACATAAACTAACTTTACAAGAGAATTAAACTTTTATTTCTCTAATGTAATCTCAACATTAATGATACACATCCATACATTCATTATGTTTCTCACACTTCCATGTACATACGACATGACAATCATTTGCATTCTCTCTTATTAAGGAAACAAACATACAAAACATCATTTACAACTCTCTCACATCTATACAAGGACCTAGAGTGACAGGGACCGAATGAACTTAACTATACTCAAACTTAACTCTTGTGGTAGATCTACTCTGATGTAATGATATCTTCTTCAAGTCCATGTGATTTCCCTAAAAATTTTGGGTAGAGAGGTGAGCCTACTCACTCAGTGAATGAGTACTTCAAAGAAATAGTCTAAAGCACTGATATAATTACAAAAATACTTTTGAGAAACTGATATCAATTATAACAGTAGTAAGCTTTAAAGAGTCTAATAATTGACAATCATAAATATGGTAGGATACTCTAGATATATATAAGAGTGAATCAATATATGAAATGCTTGATTGATCATAAAGAGAACTAATAATTCAGAAACATATGAAGAATAATTGAATAACTGTACACACTTGTTTGACCTCTCATTCATTTTATTATGCCCCGATCATATGCAGTGTTGTAACGTCCTAGGATTGGAGCCTCGGATATAATGATATTAAAAGGAATGATTGGACTACCCATATCACCAAGGTGCACCTCCTTTTCTGGGAGCCCATCACTAAGAACTCCATAGTCAAGCGTTCTCAACTTGGAGTAGTAATGGGATGGGTGACCTATCGGTAAGTTGATCCTGGCAATGCGCATGAGTGAGGAAAAAGCACGTAGTTAAGGCTAGTGGTGGTTTGTGGGGACATGCATCATTCCTGAAACTCTACTGGAGCCTTGGGCAGTGGGCCCTGGCATTACAAATGGTATCAAAGCCATAACCCCTCCAGTAGGTGGTGCCCGCATGGACATGTGGCATGCCAATCTTAAGCCATGTGGTCCAGACATGTAGGAAATGGCTGTCCATGGTTGATGTAGCCACCCTTGTGCTGGTATTCCATGATTGGGAGTTGGGTGTCCATGGGCCATTGTCGGTCTTCATTGAAACGAGGTCTGATTATGAGGCCATATAGTTGAGCCTTGATGAGGACGTCAAGAGTCTAAGTGGGGGAGATCGTAACGTCCCAGGATTTGAGGCCTCAGATATAATGATCTTAAAAGGAATGATTGGACTACCCATATCACCAAGGTGCACCTCCTTTTTAAGGAGCCCATCACTAAGAACTCCATAGTTAAGCGTGCTCAGCTTGGAGTAGTACTGGGATGGGTGACCTTTCAGGAAGTTGATCCTGACATGCACATGAGTGAGGACAAAGTGCATAGTTAAGGCTAGTGGTAGTTTGTGGGAACATGTGTCATTCCTGAAACTCCACTAGAGCCTTGGGCAGTAGGCCCGAGCATTACAACTGTACTCTAGATATGAAGACTCATAATGCACTGTGATCACACCATACAAGAATTAGCGGACACACCCAGGAAATGCTAAGTCTGACTACTCTCCTGGTCTGCAATACAGAAATAGCTTTCTGGCCTAAACTGGACTCCGCCTCTAACTTGAGAACACAGGCGGAGAGTCAAGCCACCTCTTGGCTTTTTCTATACTCTAGTGCCACTAGGACTTCTGGTTGATGTTGGACACTACAAACTATAATTTAAGGAGATTTCTACTAGGGCTTCATCCTCCATACCACATACTGGTACGTTCCAACTACCGTATACTAGACGCACCACCAGGGTAGGTCGTTTCATCCCTAAGGCGCATACCTCTCATAGGGATTCTACGGTGTTAGGGCCCTTAAATCTATTATTTCACTAATCTTAGAAGACTCTTATTAGATTGTACATTTCTCTTACTGATACTCAACTCTGGTATCTCTATGGTACCATGTCTATTTATCTGAAACTTATAAATACGACATGTATATCATTTCTAACTTGGCAGTGCAATATGCTCAAACACTGTAATTTACTAAGAAATTAACATACTGTACTTATAGATAGATTTAAACGAATATAATACTTGTCAACTTGGCACATACATACTGAAATCATGAAATTAAACATCTTAATATACCAATAAGGGTTGATTACTCAACATATGATAAATCATCAGTAGCACTTGTAAATTATCTGAAATTCCTAGGAAAAACGTGCACATCAACCCTAATTCTGAGTTGTGCATCACTTAGTCCAATTAAGAGTAAATTACTTATCATGACATGAATTATTAATAATAACTAAGAACATTGATATCACAATACTTGATTCATTGAACACCCTACCCTTAGGGTTTCATTTAATCACCACAAATGCTACAAAGAAAGGTGTAATACATCTATCACGTACTTTTGAAATATTTAAAACACATGACACCTGGGATCTCAATCCCTTATCACATTACTGGGAATTCTCATCCCTTCACATCATTATCATGATTACTGGATTTGGGTATTCAAAACCTTAGATCATCACATAGAATTGTTACCTCTGTAACAAGTAACCATTACATCTAAGTCCTTAGACCAAGGTATTCATTTCACTAGTTGTGCATGTATTCTCATGGCTCACAAGGCCATCAAACATTTTTTCACCTCTCACTAGGCAACAACTTATTCACATGCCTCCCATAAAGATTTCATGCGACATAACCATTCATTGAATAAAGCCTACTATCAACAAATTATATAAAATCAATATATGTATGAAACCTTGGAACTGAGTTGAATTTGGGTTTCCATGCCATTCACTAGGATAGCATGCATCAATAATAACATTGAGTAAATAAAGTCTATCATGTCAAGAAAATCCCTTCAAATGGATTTCACGATATCTATTTGCAAATATCAAACTTTCCTCGCATCTGGGTTTCACCCTCTTTACTGAGATATCAAACAAACACTATTCATTTTAAACGAATCAAGATAGTATCTGACATATATGTACTATGAATTTAGATAAACAATCATTCATAACCAAGGGGATCTAGATAAGCAAATTTCTCTATTTACTTATACAACAAATTTCAGTCATAGACAAATTCCCTATATTTTAGTTTATTCTTATAACCTATGTGAATACTTAGAGAATTCTCATTAGGATGTATTGTATACATTTCTAATATGTTTTTATCATATGAAATTCATCCAAACAGAGGAAGAATCCATTTCATATCATTTTGCAACAACTTAGAACAAATAGACAATTTAGGGTTTTTAGTCACATACAAAACAATTAAAGATTATGGATGATTTAACCAATTTTCATGCAATATACTGTTTAAAGGAAGTTTCCACTCACCCTAAGGTGTGAAAACACCTTAGAAACGTATCCCATATCTGAAAATCACGAATCCATATCAAATCCCTAGCAATTCACCCGATTCTTCTTCCTTTCAACTCGAAAACTGTAGAAATGAGGAATTATGAAGAAAGAGTGAGAAAAGGGAAAGTTTTGATACCATTTTGGATCAAATCATAGGAGGGACGGAATTTTGACATGTGATAGAAGATTCATCATGAAACTATATCCAAAGAAGTTAAACTTACATGATTTCATCATTCCTCAGACCGCAAAACCCTAGGTCAGCATCTCCATCAATTTCTCCTCTCAAACCCTAACTCTCCCTCTCTTTCTAGGATTTGATTTCTTTGGATTGAATCACGAATTATGAGAGATTCTTGTGTGTTAGCTTGACCATATAGAGCAATTGAGCTGCTTGGGTCAATTGCACATTGACCCCTCACTATACTTTTTCTTATTTCAGCAGATTTTTCTGTCATAAAAAGGTTTCTGTAATTCGTATATTTCAAAGATCAAACCTTCTCCAAAAATTATGATATTTTAAAATTTTGTGTATAATTGAGTTATTAAGATTTAGTTAAAATTTTAGATCATTCCAAGTTCCATTAAATAACTAAAAATCGAACAGTACACTGCTATCTAGAATTCTGTAGAAATGTCAGTTACTGTAATTTGTCTACTAATAAGGTCTAAACACATCAAAAAATTATGAAAATTTTACTTGTTGTTTATGATTGAATTTCAGATCTCCATTTAAAAGTTTAGATCATTTGGAGTTACCAATAAATAAGTAAAAATAAAACACTACACTACTAAAAAGCACTCTATCAGCATTTTGGTCGAAGTATAGTTCGACCGAGAACCACATTCAAAGAAAACTTAAATATTCTGAAATTTTTCTCCAATATGCATGATTGAGTTATCCATATCATATAAAAAATTAAATTAGATACAAAATTTGTATAAAATATGAAAAATCATTTACCACACTGCTATCCTAATCAAATTCCATATTCATGTACTATCAAAACCCTAATTTTTGTCGATTAGGGTTTTCATTTCTCAAACCCTAATTCTTCAAACTAAAATCATAGTTAGAGTTTCTTCTTAGTTTGAAACATCACAATTGATCTACTATCTTTAATCAAGTCTAAATGATATTCAATCTAATCAAGCATGTAATCATTCAGGTAAACCCTAGTTTACCAATTAAGCACAAATGTGGTCATTACAATTCTCACCCCCTTAAAAAGTTTCATCCTAGAAACATAAATATGCAAGTAAAGTACATTCAGGGTTTATTTTAAGCTTCTGAAATCTTACATGTCATTATATTCTTGTATTTCATACTTGAATGCACTTTTCAACATTAAGTACTTTATTTCTTTTGTAATCACAACATGTCTGAAATAGTTCCCAATGATATACTATGAATTCTCTATGCCACCATCAATCATAGGATAGAGAGAGAAATAACCATTTCAATATTTTCATTCTCTTGAGGTGTTACCTCATCATTTATAATCTGATCCAACTATCTCAATTCATACGATTCAATATGTACTATTGTTATGTATTACCTCTAAGTCACAAAAGAGAGTTCACCGTGTTGTTTTGAATTTTACTATTGTGCTACTCAAATAGCAAAACAGTCTTGAGTTGGAAGACTAGATTAAAAAAAAATGTAAAATCCCAATCACGACATCCCCATTGGATCATGGATGCATAAGGTGAAGCATTACCATTACATTCCATACTACTATCAAATATGAGCCCACACATAGTTCAAGGTGTAACCATCAGATTATAGCATACTAGGGTTTCAACAATAGTAACAAAGTACTCCATGATTGTATTAGTCATTCAAGGAATATTCATACCCAATTACCATCACTTAATTATATTAAAGCTAGGTATAACAAGCTATACCGCATTAGGGTTACATATCAATACAATATGGTTATCATCCCTTCTATTCATATGAGTGAATAGGTAAGACTACCTTATTCAGGGTAACCCTCCATTTGTTTTATCATCATTTGAACCATATCACCATACAACAATTGTACAACACTAAGATGGATTACTAGTATGAATGACTACAAATATCAGACACCTAAAATTAACATATTGCTTGTAGATGTACACGGAAATCATACATAGAACCAATTTACATCCCTAAAATTGAAACATACAAGATAAGAATAGATTATTCATCATTCATGTTATTACTGCTATAATTTATTTCACATCACACTTCACTCAGATTGTATTTATCCTTTTGTTCAAAACACACCTCTTATATTTCAAATTTATTTCTTATCCTTTGCTCTAAATCATTTCCATATTGTTTATCTACCTTTCAAATTAGCTAGAATTACTATCAGTGCTAGTTTACTTCTCATAGTGCAAATTTCGTGATCTTGTTTTATAGAGATGCTAGTATTCAAGGTCAAATCACTAGTGACAACCCTTGAACTACTAAAACTCTAAACATTCTTGGGTTTGGTCCTTATCAGTAGCATGACGTTGTTGTGTGTAACTTTGCTCCCTTAATTTGAAAGTCAAACTTTGGATTTCACAAGTTTAATAAAGTCTTCCTTATCTTATCAATTGAATTTCCTTTTTCTAACTTGGCCATTTAGATAGATTACATTCTCAATTTACCCTGCTAGGGTTTCATCATCATATTGTATGTCATTATTACATTCACTATATGCATCTACCATGGTGGTTATGCATCAGATATGATTAATTTTCTTATGACTTCATTCCCACATTGCTTTCACTAAGGAAGATATGAAAGAGAAGATTATTTTGAGACTTAGAATTCTTATCTTCAAACATTCATTAACACATTTCTCATATGTAGGTTTAATTAATTATCAACAAGGATACTTGACTAATTAGCACTTTCCTGAATTTCGCCACCTCTTTCTTTTATAATCTATATTACTCGACCATGTTTCAAACATTTTCATTACTTTCCATAATCCCCTTACCATATATAGATATTCTACATATCATCTTTAACTTCTAGTTTTCTCTTATGATCATGTTGCTTCTTTTAGTTGTATGATCATATATACCATGTTGCACATATTTCTTTATATCCTTTTGCTAATATAAAGTTGAAATTCCGAATCCATAATCTCTCTACTAGTTTCAACTCATGTTTAGTACTTTACATATCCTTCATTTTAAATAAAACGACTCATGCATGGGTCAACCTTAGTATCTCTTTTAATCTAGTTTTTACCTCTTGAATATAGTCTACCTTTGTATGACTTATTCATTGGTGAAGATACACTTTTGTTCTTCTTTTAGAAATTAGTTTGTTGTTCTATAGAGACTTAGAATCCAAAGGCAGTAGGATGAATTTATTATCTTGACAATAAAGGTATACATTCCATGCTCTTAATTATATCATAACCCTCATTCCTTAATCAAGCTCATTATTTTCGACATTTCACTTTGTTTCAACTATGTTTCTTATCCTAGTCTTATGATTTACATGCTCATCTAGTTCTCTTCACTTTAATTATTCTGAAGACTCTTCACTTCTATGTACTTATTGTATACTTATCTCTTTTCTTCTATTTTCCCTCTGCTTTGGAGTACATAAAAACATTGTACTCAGTTATATAATCCATTCCTCATGATTGATTCTTACTATCTTGGCGCCTTAGATACTTTTCTCATATATTTTCCATATTTCATATTTAGAGTTCATGTAATACTAATAATTAAACTTAATCAGAATCTTATGTCATGTTCCTTTATTCCCAATTAAGGGTTTCTCATTCGAGGCTCCAAAGTTGGATCTCAAACATCAATTTCAACTGATTCTTAGCTATTCTAATCTTTCCCATATGTTTCAACATCTTAGTGTATGCACATTCTCACTATGATGTGGGTCTAATTTATTCAGAGTCTACTCTTATTATATTTTTAATAGGAGTCATTAGATCCTAGTAATGCATCCCACCAGCCAAACCAGGCTGAACCTATAGTCCTGAAGCCAACAGTTACTTAAGATTAACCAACACCTATTAATCTCATTCATGTGGAAAGAATATCCACTTAGGAAATTTCATTCAAAGATCATTTCTAGTCTACTTGATACAAATAATGCAATCAATAAATGTTACAACTGCATAGTGTACAACAAATCTTAAAGACCCATATATATTTCAAAATACTGAATATCTAAATTTCAACATATAAGAGCTTTTCTACTCATCTCCAATAAAACAACAATATGAAATGAAAGTTCTATCTCATTTTATATTTATGCTCTTAATTCATGTTACTTATCTTTTTTCTAACCCTAATATTTCTAGGGTTCCTCTCTAGACCATCCTTCCACTGTATACCTGGTCAGGGTATACATGAAAGAATAGATAGAGTAGCTTGATACTGGTTGATCCAAGTACTCAGATACCGGGCCAGGATATCCAAATACTCAAATCCCTAGAGCTAACATCATAACATCTCCTATCTACCACATTTATGACTCTAACTTACTAACTTAATGGTCCCTAAAAACTCAGCCTAAGCTTTGATACCAAAGCTGTTACACCCCGATCTCACAATTACCACTAATCATGAGATTAGGGTGTAAATTGAAGATTTAACATAATACAAAGAGCACCCTTAACTTTTTCTTCTTTTAAAACTCTTTGTTTTCTCGCATTGAACCACATAAATTAACTTTACAAGAGAGTTAAACTTTTATTTCTCTATGTAATATCAACATTAATGATACACATCCATACATTCATTATGTTTCTCACACTTCCATGTACATATGACATGACAATCATTTGCATTCTCTCTTATTAAGGAAACAAACATATAAAACATCATTTACAACTCTCTCACATCTATACAAGGACCTAGAGTGACAGGGACCAAATGAACTTAACTATACTCAGACTTAACTCTTGTGGCATATCTACTCTGATGCAATGATATCTTCTTCAAGTCCATGTGATTTCCCTAGAAATTTTGAGTAGAGGGGTGAGCCTACTCGCTCAATGAATGAGTACTTCACAGAAACAATCTAAAGTACTGATATAATTACAGATATACTTTTGAGCAATTGATATCAATTATAACAACAGTAAGCTTTAAAGAGTCTAATAATTGATAATCATAAATATGGTAGGATACTCTAGATATCTATATGAGTGAATCAATATATGAAATGCTTGATTGATCATAAAGAGAACTAATAATTCAGAAACATACAAAGAATAATTGAATAACTATACACACTTGTTTGACATCTCATTCATTTTATTATGTCCTGATCATATGCAATGTACTATACATATGAAGACTCATAGTGCACTACAATCACACCGTACAAGACTTAGTAGACACACCCGTGAAATGCTAACTCTGACTACTCTCCTGGTCTGCAATAGGGAAATGACTCTCTGGCCTAAACTAGACTCCTCCTCTAACCTGAGCACACAGGCGGAGAGTCAAGGCACCTCTTGACTTTTTCTATACTCTAGTGCCACCAGGACTTCTGGTTGATGTTGGACACTGCAAACTATAATTTAAGAAGACTTCCACTAGGGCTTCATCCCCCGTACCACCTGTTGGTACGTTCCGACCCTTGTATACTGTACGCACTGCCAGGGTAGGTCGTTTCATCCCAAAGGCGCATACCTCTCATGGGGATTCTACGGTGTCAGGGCCCTTAAAACTATTATTTCACTAATCTTGGAAGACTCTTACTAGATTGTACATTTCTCTTACTTATACTCGACTCTGATATCTCTATGGTACCATGTCTATTTATCTAAAACTAATAAATACAACATGTATATCGTTTCTAACTTG